>JADWQD010000015.1:0-451663 GCA_016110215.1 Capronia americana
GAGGATATTATGCAGCCAAAAGGGTGAGTTTTGGTGTAAAAGTGGCTAGTGGCGGTGACTTTTGTCCGGGTACTGTATATTGACTCGGGCGGACGCATTCTCCATCCTTTGGGTTGTGGGGGGGCTTTGCGGGGGGCGACGAATGGCGCCCGGATGCGCCAGCGATTGGTTTACTGTAGCATAGGCGACTTCCCTCCCCTTCGGCACATGATGGCGGTACTGCATCGGCCATCGACCCTTTAACCCTCGTCTTTCGCATATCTTGCTCCCTCCATCTTTTCTTCCGTCGTCTCTGCACTCCCGGAACCTCTCCACCCGAAATGCCAAACAGTGGGAAATGGAGCCCGCCGAGATTGACGATGCCTCGCAGCCGAACCAGCCGAAGCGGAAAAGACTCAAGGTAGACAAAGCGTGCAACTCATGCCGTGGTCGGAAGGTATACGGCCCCCATATTCTCCAGGTGTTCGCTTGCTGACTCCAGGTTCGCTTCGTGGTAGATCAAATGCGACGGAACAAGTCCAGGTGAGGCCGGCCCGTCATCGTTGGCCCTTGTCCAAGTTTTGCCCTGGTAACTCCGTTGTGAGAGGCTGGTTCTGTGATGCAATGCCTCGCTCAGACCACCCATACAATCCTCAATTGCGCGCTGCCTTCACGTTTGCTGTTAAAGTCGAAGATTAATGAATTGTTTCAAGTATGCGGCCCTTGCCACAGGAAGTATGGGTCATCGGCCGAGTGCTCTTGGGAGACGGCTCGTGTCAATTCACGCCCTTCATTACAATATGTGCATCAACTTGAAGACCGCATCCGGCAGATGGAGCGTCGATTCGCATCTCTTGCACCTGCGTCGGCATCAGACGCTCATCGTGGACCATTCAACGACCCCGTTGTTTCATCTCGGAACTTCGCCAACCCGCCTCCTTTGGATCGGGCACCGGGAATATCTCATCCGCCATCTCATACCCCACCGTCAAGCTACGCTCAGAGAGAATTGTCTGCTTCCTCTTTGCGCGTGGGCAGCACGCCCGCCTTCATTGAAGCCGCCGCTGAAGAGTCCCAGGATCAAGGGTACTATGGGAGTTCGAGTGCAGGCAGCTTCATTGAGCAAGTCCGAAAGGTAGTCGAACAAAAGACAGGCTCGCCCTCAAGTGCTCGACCACGGGCTACCATCCACGATCAGGACCGGTCACCTCTCATGGTTTCTAATGAAGACATTGATCAAGATGAACTTGATGCTGTTTTGCCCAGGCGGAAGAGAGCGGATGCCCTCATGGCAGAATATTGGAAATCTTTCCACGTACTCTACCCGATTCTGGATAGAGAAATGATTTGCACAGACTATGAGAGTTTGTGGAAGGAGGACGGTATCGTCTCTCACGAAAGATCCCTCCTATGTCTTCTCAACATCGTGTTTGCACTTTCCGCCCAGCTGCTTCCCTCTGCCTCACCTCCAGAACGAGCAGCGGCAGCTACGGTCTTTCACGGAAGGGCCAAAAATCTCCTACGCTTCGAAAACACCACTTCTGTTCGGTATGTTCAGATATATCTGCTTTTCGGCTTTTATCTTCAGAGCACGAATGACCCACATCCAGCCTGGACTTTTGTGGGCCTGGCTGTTCGGACAGCTCAGAGCTTGCAGCTTCACTTGAGTACCACAAGCGAGCGTATCTCCAATCCCCGCCACAAGTCTCTCCTGCAGCGAGTTTGGCATGGGTGTGTATTTCTGGACAGAAACCTAGCCATGACCTATGGTCGACCATGCATGATTTCTGGCAGGCTCTCCCATTGTGTGCCGTATCCCAGTCCTGTGGAAGGAGAAAGCCTGTCATCGGACAGTCATCTATCGAGCTACAACCGTCACCCTCAGAACATCTCTTTGACGGACTATTTTGTCAGCGCCTTGACCCTTTACGACATACTTCTCGACATCTTGGTCAACTTTTACTCGCCCGACAGCCAACAACTTCGCTTGATCGACGATGTCTATGAATACTACTTCGAGTTATCAAAACGCCCAAGAGGTGGCTTCACCATCTTGGAGATTGATCGACGTCTATACCAGTGGAAGAAAAAGCTTCCCAGCCATCTACACTTTGCCACTTACGATGAGAGCGATGAGGCTGTTACCGTCACCTCGCGTCAAGCAGTGGTACTGCGTCAAAAGTGAGTCTTATCTTCTCATCCTCAACCAAGGATGTGTTCTAATCGAGCTGTCTGCGTTAGTTATCTCCATGTCCGCCTTCTCTCCTTACGTCCTGTTCTTGCAGGTTTCATCGCTCTGGATACGTCAGACAGGGAGATAGATCCTTTGTTGCAGAATTTTCTGTCTCGTCGAGTGATTTTTCAGTGCTCTGTTGTGTGCTTAAGGGTTGCATGCGAAGCAATCAATACCGTGGCGAAAAGGCGGAGGAATGATCCCGGTGCCATGGTCAACTTAGCACCCTGGTGGCACAATGTCCACTTCCTCTGCTCGGCAGCAACAGTTCTCATCGCCGCGCGCCTAAGCGACATTCTGCTATCGGAAGTGCCGGAATCAGTGATCTTTGCCCACTGGCGACAAGCGATTGAAGCGCTGGAACATTACAGTGTCTATGGGTCGTCGGTCAAACGCTTGATAACCACTCTCCGCGTTCTCTTCGATGCGGTGCAACGGCAACCCTCACGTTTCCGCTTTAACCCACATACGGAACCCGTGCTTGTCCAGCCCCAAAAGAGTGCTCCCGTCGAAACGGCAGCAACGCCGACTCAGGAAGAGTACGGCGAACGTGGCTACGTTGTGTCAGAGTCATCGCGTCCGGTGACCATTGAAAGAGAATACCCAGAAGCAGAACTTGTCCTCGGACCGAACGACTTCCAAGAGGGGAACAACCTTGCTTTCGACTGGAATGATCTATCGTGGCTCACCACAATCAATTCTTTCTGAAATGTAATGACACTACAAATTGTCGTCGATTTACTCAGGGGTTTCGACAACCCGCCAGCGAAACCACTTCAGAATTATCTGTTCGTATATTCTAGATACATTCCTCGGCCGTTTTCCACGCCAAAATCCGAGTAGTCCGCGCGGGGCCGATCAAGAATGGCTAGCATCTCGGGAGCCCATGAACCGAGAATGGGGAACGACGGAGACCTTTTCATGGGGAACGACGGAGACAATTACAAGGCTCCGTTCGGAACGATGCCTCCGACCGGAGCTCACTCTCCGGCTCAAACCTTGAGCAGAGCCCGTTCCTCTGTACCCGCGCTGCTGGAAAACCGGGGCTACACTCGATATCTTTTGCTGTTGTTTTCGACCTTATCGAACCGCTGTCGGTCAACGCTTCCCCACGATGTGTCGGGCTCCGGGATTGCAGCCATTGCAGAAGCTCGTTTCTCCACATTTCTAACTGGAATGAAGCAGTATTTAATACGCTCGTCGGCGCTCTCTGACCCCCACAGTACTTCATTGTGTTCCATCACTTGCCTCTTTACCTACGCAGTCATTCAAGATGGACAAGCAGGAGATAATTATGCTCGAGCAGTGCGAATCTGTCCGGCCGGCCATGGACAAGTTGGCGGAACTCGGTGGCGAAGGGACTCACCACGAGCATACAACTGCAGAGGAGCGCAAGTTGGTGTGGAAGATGGATCTGTTGATCCTGCCCTTGTTGTCTGGCAGTATTCTTTTTGCGTACTTGGTACGTTCCTGGATCTCCTCCCAGCACACTATGTGGATTCTAACGAGTGCATACAGGACCGTGGCCAGATTGGAAATGCCCGCATCATGGGACTCGAGGAGGACATTGGCGTAACTGACAAGCAGTTTTATAACTGTCTCATGCTGTTCTGTATGACACCCCTTTCACTTATTCGACGAATGCTGACGACCACGTAGTTGCGGGCTATATGCTGGTGGAACTGGCTGGGGGCATGTTGCTTCGCGTGTGCCATCCTCGCTGGGTCCTCGGCGGGTCATGCCTCTGCTTCGGCCTTTTCGCCACCTGTATGGCCGCTGTCAAGGGTTACGCGCCATTGATGGTCCTTCGTCTCTTGCTAGGTATTGCCGAAGGGACGGGTTACGGTGTATATCTCTACGCGAGCATGTGGTATAATCCATATGAGCTGTCCAAACGAGTCGGTGAGTTTGCCATCCGAGAGAATACCACTTAGGTACGTCATCTACCTACCAAGAGCTGACACCGCGTCCACGACCATTTAGCTACAATATACGGCATGAGTCCTATTGCAGGAGCCGTCAGTGGTATTATCGCGTACGCTGTCAACAAAGACCTCGACAATGTCAGCGGTTATCACGCCTGGCAGTGGCTCTTTATCATCGAAGGCGGTCTTACCATGTTCTTCGGACTGTTGATCATGATATTCCTCCCCGGCTTACCGGACACAACGGCCAAGAACGGACATTTCTTGTTCCGAAATGTCCAGGAGCGTGCAATAATCGCCCGTCGCTCGAGATCAGGTTTGTTTTTGCAGCCCGCACAGAGTGCAATACAATTTTGACTGACTTGACCAAAGCACACAACGATGAGGGCTCCAAGCTTCGTTACCACCAATTGTGGATCGCTGTCAAGGACATCAAAGTTTGGCTGTCAGCACTCGTGATGGGCAGCTGGGGAGTATGCATCGGGGCATTCGGCGTCTTCCTTCCCACCTTCATCAAAGAATTCGGATTCGCGCCCTTGACCACCCAACTCTATTCGATGATACCATATGCCTTTGGCTTTGTCTCGCTCTGTGCCATTAGCTGGGTGTCGGACCGTCTCAAGCACAAGACCTTTATTATACTCGGATGCTATCTTACCACGATCGTCGGCTTCATCATCCTCCTCACAACCACCAATCGAGTTGCGTTGGTCGCAGGGCTCTGCATCGTGCTGATCGGAGTCTATCCCGGCGTTGTTATCACCGTCGCATACACTATCAGTATACACGGTGGCTTCCTGAAGCGGGCATTGGTCATTTGGATCAGCCAGGTCTTTATTCAAGGCTACAGCATGGTCGCAACTCAGGTCTACGACACGCCACCCCGGTTTTACAAAGGGCACGGCGTCGGGCTGGCCCTGTGTGCTCTTGCAATTATCAGTCTTGTCCTCCTTTGGCTAATCATGGCCAAAGCGAACCGGGATCGCGAGCGGAGGGCCCGAGAGTTTGAAGCTCGCGGGGAAATCGATCCACAGATGGAACAGTCGTTCGAGGATCTTTGCGACTTCCATCCCGCGTGGCGGTACGCCCTTTGAGGGGGAACAATGACTGCAAAGGAATGGGCAGTATTGTTGAGGGATAGGAACGATGACTAGGTAGATCAAACTTGCACTTTTGTGGTACTCATCCGCCTAAAGCGAATGTCTAAGCTGTGCTTGAGATTCCTTCCAGAAACCTGCCTGTCTCCAGCTCTGCTTTTCCGAATTCTCATTTTTTCGCTTTCCAACTGTCCAAAATCAACTTGCCGCGACTTCTTGATCACCCTTACCAGAGATGAACGGAAGACCGGCAGGAAGAACTCGATCTTATAGGGGGCACTGCAGTATAGGCTCATATCATTGGGGCTCACCATACTGGCGAGGGAGGCTCCTAACAAGGATAAAAGCATTGGACTTCCCCCATTTTCTCTAGCTTGATCAATATTATCGTCGCTCAGTCGTCTCGCTTGTGCTTTCAATGGGGGCAAAAATTGACAGACTTGGTCTGCGTGAAGGCCATCAACTCTTCAATCGATTCCTCCCTCCCGGCCCCTGATTCTTTGAAGCCTCCGAACGGGACGCCCAGGTAGTGTCGCCCGACCTGGTTTACCCAGACAAAGCCGGCGTCGATTCTGGGCACCATCTGGATTGCCTTGTTCACGCTTTCGGTGTAGATGGCGGCGGTCAAGCCGTAGGGGACCGAGTTGACCTGTCGGATGAGCTCGTCCTCATCTTCCCACCTGAACACGCTCATGACGGGCCCGAATATCTCCTCCCGTGCAATGGCCATATGAGGCTGCACCTCGCCGAATATGGTCGGCTCGATGAAGTAGCCACCTTCAATGCCAGCAACTCCAGTCGGCGCTTTCCCGCCTATCAGCAGTTCTGCCCCTTCTTGCTTCGCCTTTTCGATATAAGACATGACTCGGTCGTACGCGACCTTGTTAATGACCGAGCCCATTGTGGTCGATAGTAACGTGGGAGGCCCAGGGACATAGTTAGCTTTAACCAGTGCACAAACCTCCGGGAGCACCTTGTCGTAGATGGCCTCGTGGAGAAACACTCGCGACATTGACCCACAGGACTGGCCGGCCCAAGTCCAATTCATGCCTCGTGTCACCCCTGCGATCAACTTCTCAATATTGGCGTCTGGAAACGCGAGCAGGGCGTTTTTCCCTCCCAACTCGAAATGGGTAGGTTTCAATGTGTCGGCGGCAGCACGCTGGATGGCCTTGCCTGTTGGCACGCTACCGATCAGGGTCACTTTTTTGACCAGCGGATGTGTCGAAAGTGCTTTCCCACACTCGACTCCGCCCGGGAGGACGTTGACGACGCCGGGAGGAAACACGTCGCTCAGTATCTCTGCTAGTTTCAGGGCCGACAAAGGCGCCTGGTCCGGTGGCTTGATGATGACCGTGTTGCCTGCGGCGAGAGGTGCGGCGATCTTCGAGGCCGAGAACATCAACGGATGGTTGTAAGCCACGATCCGGCCAATTACCCCCAGCGGCTCTCGCAGCGTCATGTGCAGTGCTCCGTCGGCCAAGGCGATTGTGTCGCCTTTGATCTGGTACGTGAGCCCGGCGAAGTAGTCCAGGTGATCTGCGGCCACGCCGGCATCCATCAGCATCTCGGCGACGGGATTGCCCGTGTTGACAGAGTCCACGAGGGCCATTTCCTTTTCATACCTCCGCAGGACCTCTGATGCTTTGCGCAGGTGAGCCGCTCGCTGGGCGGGAGACGTCGTGCGCCATTTCAGAAACGCCTCATGGGCCGCCTCGACTGCGGCATTCACATCGCCGGCGCCAGCCTGTGCGATGCGATCGATACATGAGCCATCGCCTGGATTGTAAGTCTCCTTGTATTCGTTCTTCAACGGAGTATGCCATTCGCCGTTGTAGAAAAGGTCCTTGTGGGTCGGCAGGGAGTCCTTGATCTCCGGTAACTGGCTGGCCATGTTGGAAAATCCTCTGCGCAACAAGTCGCCTCCAGGATTCCTTGCCTGCTCCTTATTAATTCGTATTTGAATTCCTTTCCTGCTTTTATTGGTTCGTGTTTGAGCAAACTTTCGGTTTCAAGTCGGGCGGTAAATCAATCCTCACTCTGTTGACCGGACACACTCTTCCGAGCTTTGTGACCGTCTTTGCCCGGAAGGCTTCGGGGAAAGTGACAACACGCGGCAAAGGGGGTTTTCGTTTTCGGGGTTTCGGTCCGGGGTCAAAGGCATATCATTGCATTTGCCTTGGAGACCCGAGCCATGTGGTGAAATGAGGGATAGATTCGAAGGAGCAAGGAACCGAGATCTCGAGGTGGTAACTCAACTTCCAGAACTTGACCTTTTGTGGTTGTAGCGGCGCAAGAGATTGATTGCCACAAGAGGGAGAGACTGGCCGCTACAGGATACTGTAGGCACCGGTAACTGAGTGTGTACGGAGCTGGGAGTAGAGTACTAGACTAGGCAGACCGCACTTTGAGCGGATGGTAGATTACACCCTGCAATGTGATCTATGATATGACTTGCTCAGTCTCTTCATGAGGAGACAAAGGTTTGATCAAGACTGGCTGACCGACTTTCTTCGTTTCAAACGGTATTCCTAAACAATGTCTCAACAGCGACCCAAAAAGCGCACTCCCAGACTCAAATGAAAATTGATCTGGAACATCTGAACTGATCTTTCTGAGGACAAGTCGTTGCGTATCTCCGTGGATGTCGACAGAAGTGCCCGGTGACATATCTACGCGTATTCGACAAATTCTTCTTCTTCCCTCGCCGTGTTTCCTACTTCTCCATTGTTGTCTTTCTTCGCGGCCTTGGTCTTGGCCTCTGTTGGTACCATCAAGTCGCGTAGAGCCGCTCCGCCGCCATGTCGCCCAGCAAAGTAGAAGTCGATTTCCTCCAAGGTCTTCCCTTTTGTTTCCGGGAAGGTCAAATAGACAGTGGCTGCGATGAGGGCATTCAGAACTGCCAAGATGACGTAGAACCTGTAATGGATGTTCTTGATGGCGGTTGGAGTGATTTCGACAATCATGAATTGGAACAGCCAGTAGAAGCAATTGCCCAAAGCTAGCCCCTTTTCTCGGATCTGTAGGGGCAAAATCTCGGCAGGGTATGCCCAGGAGGCGGTGAACCAGGTCATGCTGTTCACCGCAAAGTAGAAGAAGATCATGGAGATGGCGGCGATGCCATATTGCTGAGCATGCTCCGCGTCGCCTTGCCCTTTGGCCAGAAGCACAGCAATGATTATCATTATGGCGGTCTGTATCGCTGCACCAACCCACAAGAATGGTCGCCGGCCGACTTTGTCGATTAACAGCATGGGGAAGATCCCGGCGACGATCGATGTTACCGATGTCAACCCTGCAACCCAGAGTGCAGTGTGGTGGCTTGCTCCGATGAATGCGATCAGCAATGTCGGCATGTAGTAAGTCACCGAATTGATGCCGTTGAGTTGGTGCCCAATCATGGTTCCAACCGCCAGGCAGAGCCGTGTGAAATTTGCCGTTGGGCCGTTCGTGAACATCTGGCGATATTGGCTCGTGTGTCCCGTCTTTTCCAGCTCGGCCGTTTGGTCGATCTCAGCCAGCCGCTGATCGACGTTGGCCGTCCCAAGCTGCTCCAGAGCGTCTCGTGCTTCACTGCGACGGCCTTGCTTCACCAGCCATCGAGGGGACTCGGGGCAGAATGGGATGATGGAGCATGCAATGAGGATGAAGACCAGTTGGAATCCCAAGGGAAATGCAAAAGTGACTCTGTTGGTGTGGCCCGACAGGCCGAAGTTGATCCACTGAGCAAGGAGGAGTCCCAAGCCTGCACCAGCGAGAACTTGAAGGGTCAAGAACCGGCCTCGAGCGACACCACTGACAACCTCGGCCTGATATAGTCCCACGGTCGAGGTCAGTGTACCGACGCCCACACCAGACATGACGCGGCCAGCGATAAGAGGACCCAAAGAAGTGGCTGCGCATTGAACCACGGCTCCAATGCTCGCGAACCCCATACCACCCAGAATGGTCCTTTTGCGACCGAGCATGGAACCGAAGAAGAATGCGAAGACGGCTCCCATTGCGCCGCCTATGTTGTACATTGCACTGATGGTTCCGAGAAGGCTAGCTTTGGGATGGTGGAAGGTTTCCAAAAACCACGGGGCGACCAACACGCCTGCGAAGACACCGTTGTCGTATGCGAAGAGCGTGAAGCCGCATGCTGAGCCAAGGGTAATCAGTGCCGTCAAAGGCTTTCCTGTCACCTTCAAAACAGGCATGTTGTAACGTTTCATCGTCTCAGAGACTCAGGGGGGATAAAGAAGAAGTAATCATACCTTGTTATGGGATCGAGTAGCGGGCATTTGTACAAGTGCTTCCAACAACCTTTGGTATAGGATACCGCATCCGAGAACCTGGGGCCCCGGAGGCGTCACCGAATACGAGTATGGACACCCTCCGCGTTTGCGGGGGCGTTTCTCCTATCGCCTTGCATTCCGTTCTTGTCGGATATAGAGTCGAGGGCATCATTGTATAACCTGGGGCCCCGCAAGCATCGCCGAGTCGAGAATGGATCCCCTCCGCGTGTTCGGGGATGTTTGGCCCATCGCCATGCGCTCCGCTCTTGTCGGATACAAGATTCCGGCGCTTTGCCAATCGACACCTTTCCATAGGTCTCTGTGGTGCCATAACGGCTGTTCCGGTGAGTCTGGTGGCAGCCTTCGAAATTCTGCGACGTCTGAATGTCCTAATATTCCTTCCCTGCCAAGGTCCGTCATGTTTACCAGTCCTGCTTAAGAAAAACACATTCACGCGTTCTGATGCTTCGTTGTACACCCACAGCGAAGAACCGCTGAGTATATTTACAACCGATTGGGTATCTTTGACCCGAACAAGGCACATCAACTCCCATGGCAGCAGAGTTGGTCTCAAAGAACGGAGGGTGGGGAAGCGATGCGATCGTTGAGCAACTTTCGCGGCTCGAACTTCGTTATATTGCCCAGGTGCCAGGATCCAGTTACCGTGGCCTCCATGACAGTCTTGTGAACTACAACGGAGGCAACAATCCTGAGATGCTCATGTGCTTGCATGAGGAGCACTCCGTGGCACTCGCACACGGATATGCAAAAGTGACGGAACGACCCATGGCTGTGGCAATGCATGCTAATGTCGGTTTGATGCATGCCACAATGGCCATCTACAATGCGTTCTGCGACCGTGTGCCCATGGTGCTTCTAGGTGCAACCGGCCCATTAGACGCAGCCAAACGGCGGCCATGGATCGACTGGATACACACTGCGGCCGATCAAGCTGCGCTCATCCGGCCCTGTATCAAGTTCGACGATCAACCGATGTCTGTGAACGCTGCAATTGCCAGCCTTACCAGGGCCACGGCCATTACTTCACAGATTCCACGAGCACCGGTCTACATCTGTCTGGATGTTGAACTGCAGGAGAATCCACTACAGAACATCGATGATTTGCGCTTCATGAATCCAGAGAGGCACATCCACGGGGCAGCCACGCCTGGAGCGGCTCCTGAAGACGTCCAAAGAGTTCTGAGCAAGCTGCAGGCCTCTCGTCGTCCTCTGCTGCTCTTTGGACGGGTCGACCGAACGAATAATGGATGGGATGAACGGATTCGGTTGGCCGAGCATTACGATGCACGCGTGCTCACGGACATAAAACAGGCTGCTGCGTTTCCCAACCATCATCATCTTCACGCCGCGCCCGCGAGTGTCATGCCCTCCCCTCAAACTTCGGAGGTGGTCAGGCATGCCGATGTCATTGTGTCGTTTGAATGGGTCGATCTCGCAGGCACGTTGCAAGGAGCACTTGGCGGGGTGGAACCCACGTCGCATATGGTTCATGTCAGCCTAGATGCCTCGCTCCATAATGGCTGGTCGAAAGACCACTTTGGTCAACCACCCTCCGATCACCAGGTCGTGGCCGAAAGCAACAAGTTCATCTCTGCCTTGTTGGAAGCATCTGTCCGGTCCAAAGGTAAACGCCAGCCAACTTCCTGGGAGCAGATTCCCCCAAAACCAACTAGCAACGAAATACCGCATCTCGACAAGGGCGACACAATTGCGATGGAGCATCTTGCTGAGGCGCTGTATGCCAACAGTGATCCGGACAAAACATGCCTGGTCCGAATACCTCTCGGCTGGAAAGGCGACGATCTGCGTGCAACACATCCCTTGGCATTCCTAGGCATGGATGGAGGTGCTGGTATCGGATCAGGCCCCGGTCAAGCTGTCGGGGCAGCGTTGGCCTTGAAGAATACTCCTTACCTGACTGTCGCCGTCCTTGGAGATGGAGATTTCATGATGGGCTCCACAGCCATATGGACCGCGGTGCGTCATCGGCTACCGTTGCTGCTGATTATCGCGAATAATTTCTCTTTCTTCAATGACGAGATACATCAAGAACGAGTAGCCCGCACGCGTAAGAGACCTGTCGAGAACAAAGGGGTTGGAATCCGCATCGATGAACCTGCTCCTAACATAGGACAGCACGCCGCGTCTCTAGGTGCGACCGTGCTGAGTGAGCAAGCCACGAAACGCAGTCAGCTGCACGAAGCCATCAGGCAAGCTGTGCAGCATGTGCGAGAGAAGAAATCTGTAGTTGTGGTGGACGTTTTGATTCCTCCAGAAGGGTATTCTGCTGCACTGGGCGAAAGTAAGTAGAACGGGACAATGGACTTGAGTCCTGCAACACATCATCTTCGAGAATTGTTGCATGATGAGGCAAATGTCAAGCTAAACTAAAGCGGAGTTTCAGCCGCGTTGCGTTTGCAAGGAACGGCTTGTCAACATACACTGGTTTGAGGGAGTAGCATGGACCGCGGAGTTTGACTGTAGGAACGAAGGCTCACCTGAGGACTGGGACATAGTGGAGGTATCCGATGCTCATGACCCAGTGCCCAAGGCTCCAACGCCGTCGTCCAATATCAGTAAATTTCGCACCAGAGTGTCAGTCAGTATTGGCCACGGCTGAATTGCAGGCCTGGAAGGTGAAGAGCCTAGAATGGCGTCGAAGAAGAAATAAGCCTCGCAGGTTACAACCTTGGGCGGCCATCTTCCATGGAGCATAGGATACCTAACCATAGGAATCGGTGAGAAAACACTCCCTTTATTGTGCCTACAGATGTGGTGTCTGTCCATCTCCTCGCCAATGGCGACATCTAGACTGGTGCGCGGGCACTTGCAGGAGGAGGATGTCTTGTCCGCTTGGATTCATGCGCTCGGCAGACATTACCAATTGCAAATGTGATCTTTGCCGGATAATGCACGATTTCCCCGCCGTTTGGGTGGAGGACCGGTGGAGGCGCATTTGCGATAGGATAAGGCCCGCTAGGCGCGAAAGGGCTTGAAACAGTATTTCACGCGATCAGTTCCTAAGGTATCCTAGGCGACGCTGCGAAACCATGACTTCTATCAGCAGATTACACAGATAACGACGCGTCATAATACCAATGGCACAGTATGCGTGGCCTGGTGTGGGCAATGACTTCCACGGTTTTCGTTTCCCGCGGCGGCAACCGGCGGCAGATTGTGGAGGAATGATCGCGGAGAAACGAACCCAGAATGTTGAACACAGCGGTTCCTTTATATCTTGGAGCGACGAACTCTCAACTACAGCCTTGGGAAGGAAAATATTGTGTGTGTGTGTGTGTGTGTGTGTCTTGAGGCCTTCCGACATCCACCAGCACCATGTCCCGCCATCACTGTGACGCCCTGATCGTCGGCGCCGGCTTCGGCGGCATCTATCAATTGCACAAACTCCTCTCTCTTGGCTTATCCGTACGAGTCATCGATGTGGCCGGGGACGTGGGAGGCACGTGGTACTGGAACCGGTACCCGGGCGCCATGAGCGACACAGAGTCGTTCGTTTACCGATATTCCTGGGACACCGACGATCTCCAGAGTTACCCTTGGAGTCACCATTATGTGAAGCAGCCAGACGTGCTGAGATACTTGGAGCATGTTGTCGAGAAGCACGGATTCAGGAAGTATATGCAGTTCAACACGGAGATGGTCGGTGCCGACTGGGACGACGAGGCCGGCGTTTGGAGAGTCGAGGTTGGGAACGGAGACGTCTTCGTCGTCAAGTACCTCATCACGGCGCTGGGACTCTTGTCAAAGGCAAATTATCCAGATATTCCCGGCATTGATCAGTTCCAGGGCGAGATGTGCCATACGGCAAAGTGGAGGCCGGAGTTAGATCTCGCCAACAAGAGAGTGGGAGTCATTGGATGTGGATCGACGGGGGTGCAGGTCATCACGGACATTGCAAGCAAAGTCAAGACCTTAACGTCTTTCCAACGGCATCCGCAGTATTCAGTACCTAGTGGCGATGGCCCCGTGAGTGCTGAATACAGGGAGCACGTCAACCAGAACTACCCGGAGATCATGAAACAGGTTCGCAACTCGATATGCGGATTCGGCTTCGTCGAGTCGACCACTCCCTTCCACTCATATCCAGAAGAACAACGGGAGCAAATCTTCGAACAACTCTGGCAGAAGGGCAATGGCTTCCGGTTCATGTTTGGTGGATTCAGCGACATCTCCACAGATCGCGAGGCCAACGAGGCAGCGTGTGCATTCATCCGCAAGAAAATCGCCCAGACCGTCAAGGACCCCGAGAAGGCCAAGAAGTTGATGCCCCGTGACTTGTATGCAAGAAGGCCTCTCTGTGATGGCGGCTACTATGAGCAGTTCAACCGAGACAACGTCGACATTGTGGATCTTAACCGGACGGCCATCACAAGGATCACACCCACGGGCATCGAGACCGAGGACGGCACAGTCCATGAGATGGACGTTATCATCTTCGCCACCGGCTTTGACGCCATCGACGGCAACTACAACCGCGTCAGGATCCGCGGCAGGGCAGGAAAGACGCTGAAGCAACACTGGGAACCCGCGGGTCCGACCAGCTATCTCGGCGTCTTTGTCCCTGGATTTCCGAACCTGTGCATGATTACTGGGCCCCAAGGTCCCTTCAGCAACATCCCGCCAGCCATCGAACTGCATGTCGAACTAATCTCGTCGATGATTGAGCGGGCAGAGCAAAGCAGGCGAGTCGCGCGCATCCCGGGGCAGGATGTCATCGAAGCACTCCCCGAAGCAGAAGAAGATTGGATCCAACAGTGCGAGAGAGCCGCAGAAGGGAGCCTGTTCAAAGAGACAGCATCCTGGATATTCGGCAATGTGAGTTCCCCCATCCCCTTCCACGTTGTCGCTCCACCCAGCAAGCCAGCGAGTCTATCACCTCGGCCGCGATTCCCGGGTATACTTGTTGTATAGTACTGGGGTTTGGGACGAGCGCTACACCCCGACTTGATGTTTTGTCTTCTCCTTCCTCTCCTTCGGATGCTCTACTGACGACGTCCCTCCTTCAGAACGTAAAAGGAAAGAAAGTCGCCTTACGGTTTTACTTCGGTGGACTGGCCAAGTATCGACGGGCGGTCCAAAGTATGATTGACGATGGGTTTCGAGGGTTCAGGCCACTAGGGGAGCAGAGCACGCCATCAGCCACGACCGTGCGTGCCAACTATGTACCCATCGAAGTCGTGCGTGCTCCGTCGGGACTGGTCGAGAGCTGATGACGGGGAGACTGCGACCTCCAACGAAGCGCGGTATTAGAGAGGACGTCAATCCCCGATGATTGTGGTCGCTAGCGACTAGAACGCGCTGAATGTGTACGTGGCGCTGCTGGTAAAATGTGGCCTTTCCAGGCTCATTTCTCTGTTCTGGTGTTCGGATCTATGCTTCACTAGGAGAGGTGGACAAGATTACTGTTCTGACATCGGAAACTGTTGAATATGTATTCCCAATGTGCCTGGGCGTCTAAGCTTGCGCTTAATTCTAAGTTTGGTACATACAGATTCTCGGTGTAAAGGCCGATGCTTCATGCAATTTGCACACCGTCATGGTAATAATTCCGGCATAATGGTCTCATTCCCTTCGGTAACGCAAGCATCATTCCATAGGGTTGGTCAACCCTCAGTCCCTGTACTCTTCGTCGTCACTTGGCTCGCTGTCGAGAAAGTCGTTTTCACGATACTGCGTCTCAGCCGGACGCTGGTCGGAAATGACCAAATCCACCACATCACATCTGGCTTGCACAGTCTTCGGAGTCGAAGCGTCACTTTCGTCGCTATTCTCACTCCTGCCGAGCTCCTTGAGACGGCTTTCTGCGATCCGGGTACTCTGGCGTTGTGACGCGGACCGTGGTCTCTTGGAGCTTAACGTCTTGGCGACAATGTTCGAAGGCTTGTCCGTGTTGAGAAAAATATTTTCAAAGACAGGCATCCAATTCTGTCTCATTTTCGCTCGGTCACGCCAGCTGGCATCCTTTAGAATCACTTTGAGGCTGAGTTTCTTGAGAAAGGGCAAATCCTCGGATGCATCCACCAGCGATGTAAAGAACTTCTCTGCAGCTGCTTCAGTAAGTTGTCGCATGTTTTCGATAGAGATACTGATGAGTTGGGATGGCCATGTAGGAGGTCCCTTGGGTAACAGTTCGTCGAAAAGAGGGTCACGATCATGCCATGATGACGGGTCGATGTACACCATATCGATCTCGAGCTGTTGCAAACTTGGGCACAGCGTCTTGAGTTTAGCCATAAAGCCCAAATCCATGGACTGGTTGTTGTTGAGTTTGAGCGACTGCAAACTATATCCTGCGGAGGATAAGTATCCCTCTAGGACGTCAGACGTCAAATGAGAGCAATTTGTGACCTCGAAGTGGAGTAGACCCGGCGGCAGCATCGGCATGGTGTTTTCGTCCAGCATAGCGCAGTTTCGGAAACACAGGGATCGCAACTCCGACAGACTCTTCAGTGCTACAGCAAGATAGCTCCGTGCAGAGGCGATGTCAGCTTTCTCCGCCTTCTCAGGCAGACTAAGGTTGAGAAAAGAGACGTCGCGCAAGTGCTTGAAGGACGGCCTGGAGTGGGCGGCCATAGCCTCCTTAAGGACATCGGTTGTATTTGGAAACCTCCCATTCCAGTCAAAACTCCTCAGGACCACATTGTTACTTTCCAGGCGTCTGATAAGATCGAGCGGATAGGCCCAGCGCACCTTTTTCGCCTCGGGTTGCGCCCAGCTAACTGTCGTCATGTCGTCATAGTTCGAGTAGAGTCGTATACCTTGGAGTTGAGGAGTAAGTGAGATTAATTCGTCCAACGAAATGCCGCCCTTTTTCGCCAAGAGGTGCTTGACTTCGATGTCCAGATATCGGATCTTTGACCGGAAGGAAGTGGAAAGTGTGCCAGGATGGTCCTGATCCTGCTTAAGCAGCCTCACGAGGCCGCGCGCTCGCTGGAGTGGATACAAAGGAGGACTATAGAGCAGAGTTGCCATGCAAGCATCGTGAAAAGATCGGCATACGCTTCCAGTCGTGCAAAGCCAATTGATTGATGCTTGCTGCCTTGACAAGGGGCCATAAAGAGGGTAGGCAGCATACTGCATGATGTTCACCAACACAAAATATGGCAATGTCTGCCATGGCGGTATGCGCGCGTTTGTGGATGGTTTGGATTCGACAGCGACCACGCCACTCGATTTCGTCCCATTTTGAAATGGCTGGATCTTCAGCCTCTTGTTTGAAAACCCTCTCTTTTTGGATAGCGGTGCTGGTTGTTTTCGCTTTGGGCGAGGTGACCCTACACTTGTCTGAGATTTGATGTTCGAGGGTGTGGGCTCCTGGCTAATGTCAGTCTCAACGGCGGATGAGTCTGAAATGTCGTCATCGCTCGATTCTCGATATGTCTGGACTCGACGAGCAGCGCGGGCAGGACGAGTCGTCGTGATGAGATATTCGCGATCCTCGTCGGAACTACTGTCATCATTTTGATACCGGACTCGAGGTATGCGGCGGGGTCGAGATTGGCTCGAGGCTGCAGGCATGGTGGGGAACGGCAGCCCTTGGCTGGCGAGGGAAATTGTGAGTGGTTTTGCGAGGTGCAGGAGATATTGGCGGCGCAAGCCCAACGATGATTCAAGCGTTTGATGATATCCCAGGCATGCTGAAAGAGTCGCCCTCACGACAAGTCAAGTTGATGTGAGTCACTGTAGAAGCGCGGGATAGTGAGAGTCCAGCTGAGATGAAGCCTTGCAGGAATTGTCGTTGCGATTGCATGCGCCGGATCTACCCGAGGCTAAGTTAACGAGCTTTATTATCGAGGCATGTCTGCCGAGCATTCTGCGATACGTATCCTTCTGTGCCTTTGCATTCTTGCTTCAACAGGAATGCATATGCTTTTGATGCTTTAACTGCGGGTTGCAACGCACCAGACCTTTTCTAATCGTGCAAGCTATCCCTGCTGGTGCAGTTTTGTCAACTCTGTCCCTTTGGCTGACAGGCAAACGGGATTACCGAGCATGAAATGCGATTGAGTTCGATCAAAAATCTTTGATTGAGCATGTGCTACCCGCGTTGCTCAGACTGTCAGCTTCGGTGGGCCTAATCCTGTTCCTGAAAAGTGGCACAGCGCGTCAATATCCGGAGTACGGAGTACATGAACTAGTGTAAGTAGGAGACGTATTTATCCTTATTGGATGAAGGCTACGAATACCCCGTATATTTTGGTACAGCCTCCACAGACATTTCTACTCGTCATGGTCGTCCAATAACTGACAGCGTCGCGCGATTGAGTCTTCATATTCGATTTATTCCCTGTATGGTAGGAGCGTGGCGGGAACATCGACGCATCGACGCATCGACGCGGTCGCGGCAAGGTGCGGGGTCGAAATGGCGCACACACGGCAGATTGACGACAATGGTACGTGCATCGGGCAAGTAACGGAAAATCATCGAGAGGATTCACCTACATCGGTAGCATTCTGACGGCGCCGAGTCCTGGGATGCTGTTCGCTCTCTGCCATTTATAGCACTGTTTTGAGCAGCTCTGTTTGTTGTTGCTTGTCGTCGTCACTTAGCTGTTCGCTGATCGATAATAATGAATTCTCGGGTATCTGGAGAGGCCGTGCGAGACGATATCTTTGTCAGTTTCAGGTTTGTCCGGCGCAGTTAGCGTGGCGTTGAACTGTCGCAATCGCCCAAAATGCAAAGGAGCTCAAATCTCCGCTGGGTGATGTGCCGTGGCTGGGCAGCCTTCGACAGAACCACTTCGGTTCCCACTTCCAGGTTCCTCTCCCTGCGCCCGCCACTCAGAGCATCGTTCCTTCCCAGGGTGACAAGCAATCTAACCAAGAGCTCTTCAGGCCAAATCGCCCTCTTGTCTTCCTGTCGCTTCGCTCCCATCTTCTCTGTTTGCCTTCGTACTCATCAGTTCTCGTATTCCTGCTTTGAAGCGTAGGGAACGGAAAGCCGTACCATTCGCTGACCACTGACGGAGTTGCGTTCCTGATCTGCAGACTTGCAGCACCCTCCTGCCACCTCCACCACTCCAAGCCTCAGAAGGCAGGAAGGGCTCCATAATTGCCGACGCCGATACCAAGTCGCCCTGCCAACTTTTCTGCTTCCTGCAGCAGCTTCCAGCCAATCCTGCTTACAACTTCTTCTTCAACCCTTCGCGCAAATCGTCCAAAAATATCACATTGTCTCAGAGACTCTCAACTACCGTTCGACCGTGTCCCACGCTTCTACCCGCCTTCGAGAGCAACTCGATTGAGTCTGCGCCTATTCCGAACTGGCCTACCCCTCACAGTCATCAGTACATGGTGTTTCAAGTTTCGAGTCCGCGATTATCCTCGACGTAATAATAACTCGACGGTTGCGCGCAACATTACGGCTCTTGAAAGAGCTGTAAGATGGGTGGAACACAGTATGGGAAGTTCCAGGTAGGAGCTTTCACCGCTGGACGTGTGATAGATTGCTGACTTGGAGTGCAGAACTTCTGCAAAGATGCAACGCTACCGATATGTAATGTGAGACTTCACCTCCAGCGATAAGCGCCGTTCTTTCCTCTGACCTCCTCCAGATCCTCGTCGCAAACAACCAACCACCCGAGCTTGCATATGGTGGATGTGTCCTACGTGGCATAACACTGAGCAACAACAGGAACCTCGCCAACTTGGGGTCAATACTGCTTGCCGGCCTCGCAATTTTGGTCACACTGTTCCTGTTATGGAGAGCAGAAAGGAAAGCTGCTGCAGTCGGTCGTCGAGAAATGCAGCTATTTCTGGCAGGTTACCTGGTCATCGAGATATGCGAAATATTCACCGTCGGCGGATTTCCATTGAACAACGACGTGCGGAAAGGGTTTACAGCCGTCCACATAGCGGCCATCGTGGCGACCATGTGGATCTTACTCATGAATGCGGTGGTGGGCTACCAGCTAATTGATGACGGCACGGCATTATCATTAGGGTTGATAGGAGTCACCGCCCTAGCCTTGTTCGTTGGGACCGGTTACATTGCTCTCGACACGGCCTTTTCCTGGAGCGGTTTCTGGGATAGCTCGTTACAGCCGCCGCACCAGCACTACGCACTCTACACGCTATATCAGCTCGCGCCGCTGGTCTTCATGTTCCTCTTCTTCGTCCTGGAATCAATCTTGGTTCTCAGGGTCCTCGGGGAAACGAAGCCAATGATCTACCTCATCGTCGCAGCCCTGTTATTCGCCATCGGCCAAGTCTTCATGTATGTGATTTCAAAGCATATATGTGAGGGAACTGATGGAAAGATCAATGGGACCCTTTTTGAGACGCTCTTTACCCTACTGAGCGTCGTTGCGATATTCATCTTCTGGTCATCAATCACCGAAGATGACTGGCCAATGCAATGATCGCGGAATGGCTGGATTCGATAAGGGGATTGGGAAACGAGCCTGCGGCCGTCCGGCTTTCTCATGGATCATCACTCGTGAACGGCATTTGCAGTATATCCTGAATATCTTGGAGCTACTGCATGACGGGAACATCTCCACTGACTGGGATTGTACCACCCCTCTATCACCATACGCTGGCGGAAAGGGAACAAAAGGCAGGGCGGGGCGAGCTTCACGACTTGAACGCAGCGTTTGGCGTTTTGTGCAATGTGTAATGCGTACTGGTGGCATCTTCCACAGGAACTTCGGGTTTCCTAGGCTGAGCAGGCCGTAATCATAGGGTAAGGTTGGAGCCATCTTCGCTGAACCTGGGCGTCCGATGCTGCGTCCCAGAAGCCATCTCACCATAGACTAGAGTATACTTTGTGAGATATTGACATGCCATATTGCTGCGGTAGTGGACGAGGTCTGAAGATAGCCTTTGGGGTTTGCACGCAGGCATCTCCACAACAGTACGGAGTGTTTCATACTTCAAAGGATAGGACGCTTCCAAAATGATTCTTGAGGTCAATTGCTCAAGGACACCCTGTTTCGCGGCGGATTAAAGTACCAGCTTAACCCCGACGCAAGGTAGTGTCCATTCCGACCGCCCGAGTAAATGTCTCAGCCAGTGCGCTCCGATCCCAGTATCAGCCAGTGGTGAAATTGGCGAGGATGAAGTTGCCCCCGTGTGCGTTGTGGACGCGACGACTCTGTGCGCTCCATCGACCAAGTCCACCGCCGACTCCTTCATGGCGCGTACCAGCCCAGACATGGTCGATTGCGCAACATCTGCAAGGAATTCACTCATCTCCTCCGCCACAGTGCTATTAGCCTGCATCGCTCCGCTCATGGAAGTATCAGTCGTGTACAGCCTCGGCGTGAACCATGCCGCAATGGTGCTCGCCGCATCCTCGCTATTGGTGTACGACGGCAAGTCGAAGAAACAACGATTCGACCAGTGGCATGAAGATGCAAAGAGGATGATGAGCAGGAAGGAGCAGTAAATGCATGGTCGGTTGAGGATGTACGTCAGGAAGAGCAGCAGGATTAGGTGGATGGGTGAGAGGGAGAGCGGGAGTGGGAGGAGGAGCAGCGGCAGGTATCTTTTGCGTTGTTAGTAGCGGTTTTTTGGAATGGAAAGCAGGACGAGAGAGACGTACGAGCGAAGGCAATACATTGGCATTGAATTGCTGCCCTTGTTGTCATAAAGCGAACGGGTGTGTAAAAAGCGTAGTACCCTGGAATGCAGGAAACAATGGGGTGCATGAGCCTCCCAAGGCGTCCGAGAGCCAAGGATTGAAGGTGGACCGACACGCGCTGATCCAGCCGATGACGTCTCTTGCAGGACGTTCCTGTTGTGAACGGTGCGATACACAGTAAAGCTGTTGCTCGATTCCGAGCTTCACGGTCGACAAACACATCAGGCCTTGATATTACAGGAAAGAGTCAATTCTACTTAATCCCAACCTGCTCTGATTTACCTAGATCTAGCTTCCGCTGAAGAAGTCCGTGAAGCAGATGACTTTGCCAATGCCCACGCCTGGTCTGTCCCAAGGAAAGGCGCAGTATCTACACTAGTCAACTGCGCCCTGGTCTTAGGAGTTGTTGCAGCAGTTCCAATAACTACAGGGCGTCGGCGATAAAACCGAGAGAAACGATAGGAAATCTGACTTATATGCAATATAATGCTATGTGCCAGCACAATAGCCGCAGCAGATGTCTCAAGCAAGTGCTAGCTTAACCAAGTGTGGTAGTGCTGGATTTGTCTCACGCGGCTTCACAAGGCTTGAAATCAATATGTCAGTCGATACGTACGCTTAGAGGTCAAAATATCATAAACTTCGTTTATAATCTGAAGAGGCACTCGGGGTATGAAAGGCTTGGGTACCATCCCGGAACAAAAACAGTCAACGCGAACGTGGCGGATTAATCAAAGTCCACTTCGCCGTAGGGTAATGCCGAGCAAGGGACCTGTATTCCTAGGTGAAAACCGTGCGCTGCCACTCAGGAAGATAGACGGAGTGTGCCTAGCCAGGTGGGTTGAATCGAAAGAGAGGCCAGCCTTTCATGGTGGTGAGGCTGCGCCGCGGCAAGGCTGTCCGTCGTGCCGTCTTGGCGCCTCATCGGACTCATCATCGAAATTGGAGCTTCCTGCAACAGACTGCGGAGAAATTTTGAGAGCCGCTTTGTTTGCGCTTGATTCACGCTACCTGCCTCTATCATAAAATCACCGAACCGTGTTGTTGAATACATCATTCTCACTGCACTTTTCGGTGCTGCCATTCATTCTTGCTTTATCCTCAGCTTTCCCGGTGTAGCATCTGGGAAACGAGGAGCTGTGCTTTGCAACTCGATCTATTACGTGATTTAGACACAATCCGGCAGCTCACCAGCTTGACGTCCTTCAGTCGACTGAAACCATGTCGACCAACGACTTACAAGCCCTGTTTGCCAACCTGAGGCCCAAACCTCGCGATTCCCCTGCGCCATCCCACAGCTCCAACAATGCTGGCCACGCTTCTCCGTTCACCGGCGTCTCGCCACTTCCTTCAAGCCCTCCTCCGCCTTCCGGGTCCTTCGCGAACGAGGGGTCTTACAACAGCCAGATGGCACAACCCGTGGCGTCTGCACCCTCTGCCAATGCGCAGTCCCTACTGAACTTGCTCAATTTCGGGCCTTCCACCTCAACACTTGCGAATGCGAACTCAGGCCGACTATCTTCTGCCAGCAACGGACATGTCTCCTCCGAAGGCCAGAATGGCAAGGTACCGTCAACTCAGGCGCCCAGACAAGAACCATTGGCTTCGGCTTCTGATCTTGTCGCCAAACTTATGTCTCCTCCAGCCGAAGTGCGACCGGCACTGCGGTCTCCTTTCAACCTGGAAGATCAGGGGGGAGGTGGCGATCGTCCGTCTTCTACAAACGCCCGCGATGCTTCACAAGATGCTCTTCTAAAGCTTCTGAGCAAGGCACAACTTGGAAATTCCGTTGGCGCACGTCAGGCTCCCATTGAGAGAACGCAGTCTGGTCAGCCAAGAGATGCTACTGATATCCAGTCCTTGTTTACCTCGATCAAAACTCCTCAGTCAGCCCCTGCTGAGACTCCCGCTCCTGCGAGCAAGCCTCCAGTGCAGTCCCAGCCAATGTTTACTTACACGAATCCCTTCGAAGCATTGCGCACCCCGTTGAACGCCTCCCCCGCCCCGATACCTGGAGCTGCAGCGTCCGTCCCCACGCTGCTCGGCTCCGATATCCCACATCCTAGCGTTGAGAGTGGCCCTGATCGGCCCGAGGCCGCACCTTCGCGCATGGCTCCTACGGGACAGGTCGGCAAGAGAAAGATTCTTACGCCTAGACTACCCTCAGTATCGAAAAACACTACAGTCTCGCGCGAAGCTTCAGTGGATCCATCGCCTCCGAACTGGGAAGCTGGAAGTGACGATGTCGCTCCGGTGCAGGAGATCGTAGCCGTAGCACCCCCGGAAGGCAAGCAAGAAATCCAAACAATGGAGGAAACTCCTGAGGACGGTCGTTCTGAGGCAAAGCACGGGGACATCTCTGAAGTCGAGAAGGCGGTTGCTCGGTCGCCTGACGGCGGAGATGAATGGGAAGATATGGAGGGGTCACCGAACAAAGAAGATGCCAGGTTGGTACCTGTCTACAACTTTCCAATCAAGCCGTTCGTGTCCCTCAGCTTGCAGTTGCCCCGACCTTCGGAAGTCGGCATTAGGGATGACGGTGTCATGGAAATTTCGCGACTGAAGAAGGAATTCGACCAACTGGATCGTTCATTGGCAGCAGCAACTTCCAAGTACATCACTTACGCGTTGGTAAAGAACGGCGGCATGCGCATCATCAGGCAAGATGACGGTAGTGACAGACAAGTATTTAAGAACTCCGGCGACCGCATCTTCACTGTCTCACTTTGCACATCCTCTGCTCCTGGGGAACCAAGTGATGATCAAGCTGTTCTCGGAACCGGCGTCAGCGGAACGGTGTACTATGCAACCATCAACAAGAACGGCAATGATCTCTTTGAGAAGAATGAGCTGGAGGCTGAGAGTCTCATTTTCCCTCCCTATCCTCCAGCTGATGAGAATACAGCTGGCGGCGTACTGAAAACACGTGCAAAGCGGAGTTCGCGGCATCCAGAGTTCTTCGCCATTGGACGCGGCAAAGCAATCCATCTTGTCTGGCCAGCAACTGCGCTATCTCCGCGTTACGGCGTCGAAGGGCACAATCGGAGAGTGGACGTGGAAAAGTTCTTCCAGGAGCGGTCGCTGCAGATTGCTACTGGCAAAGCCGGAAAAGACTTCACCTTCAGCGAGGACGACACTCTTGTCGTGTCTCTTGATAAGACAGGAAGACTTCGATTCTGGGACATTCGCAAGTTGATTGATGAGTCCAATGCTAGCGCAGCTCGTGTTGCGGGCGTGATTGTAGACTCTCCACTTCTGTCTCTTTCGACCGCATCGCCGTCCGAAAAGTCATGGCCAACCTCCGTTATGTTTGTTGACAAGGTCCGTCCATACAACAAGGGCTCGGCGTTGCGCTACGTTCTGGTCGGACTGCGGCAGAATCATACGCTTCAGCTCTGGGACGTTGCTTTGGGCAAAGCCGTGCAAGAGCTCAACTTTCCCCATGAGAACGAGACGGACCCTATCTGCAGTGTGTGCTACCACGCTAATAGCGGCATCATCGTGGTCGGACACCCCACTCGAAACTCACTCTTCTTCATCCACCTATCTGCACCAAGATACACATTGGCTACGTCATTGTCCCAGGCGGCCTACGTTCAGCGTATTGCTCAGAAAGACCCAGAGCTCCCCAAGCCCGAATCTACTGCCTGTATGAGTGGCATCCGCGAGATATCATTTGCCGAGAAAGGCCAGCTGAGGAGTGTCGAGATTCTGCCCGTCCATCGAACCACTGATGCGCAGAAGAATCTAGACGAACGAAAGCCTCTCTTTGAGCTCTATATTGTGCACTCTAAGGGTGTCACGTGCCTCAATATCGCCAAGGAAGACCTTGGTTGGGACGCCAACAGCAAGGTTGTGCATGCTATCAATGCCGCGGACGATGGGTATGTCACTCTTAAGGAATTGCGGCTCGGGAGTGTGATTGAAGAAGGCCACCGAGAAAGTAGCCCTGCTGAGGAGATGCCACAACCCTCCAAGAGCTCAAAGAAGAAATCTGGCAAGAAGAGCTCAACATCCACCGAACGGGCGGAGACTACACAAGTTGAAGAAGCAGCACCTTCCAAGCTCACTCCTGTTCATACTCAAGGCAACGCGCCGGAACCGGCAAAAGTGGAAATCTCATTGCCAAAGGAGACCAAGAAGAGCAAAAAGAAAGCCACCCAAGTCGCCGATTCACAAGTCCCTGAGAAAGCCTCCCCAGCCACTGAGTCGCCTGTCAAAGCTGCTCCAGCCTCGAAGTCTGCCAGCCTAGGTGGAGACCAAGCGCCCATTGAGGCCACCGCGTCTGCGCCGGCAGCTCCTCCATCCACAACTGAAGGGCTGGCTAAACAGGAAGCAGTCACTGTTGGCGTTTCGGGTGATTGGCTCGACAAAGAACTCAAGAAGGTTGAAAAGGCGGTATCGACAGAGTTCCGGAAGGAGCTCGGTGCCTTGCACCAGAACATCCAGAATGATCGAGTCGTGCAGGATTCTGCGGCGATCGCTCGCCAAGAAGCTCTGCTTCGCCTGGTCTCTACAACTCTAAGCAACAACGTAGACAAGGCAATGTCCCGCATACTCTCCGCTGAGATGGACCAATCCATAATTCCCGCGCTCACCACAGCTACGGTTCAAGCCGTCACCGGACAGGTTGGAGACGCGGTCACGAAAAGTCTACATTCCGTGGTACCCCACGAGCTGCGAGCTCAGCTCCCCGCTGCCATTAATGTAGCTTTACAAAGCCCTAACATGACTCGGGCGATAGCAGACACGATCTCGCCAAAGATCGCGAAACATATGGAGACTCAGCTGAGTGATATTCTGGAGAGGCAAGTCGTACCAGCGTTCAAGACACTTGCACTCTCCACGGCCGAGAAGGCGGCGTCTCAGGTCGAGGTGCGCCTTCGCAACGAGATTCGTCAATTGGAGAACGACAGACGCCACGACTTGAACAGGCTTGAAAAGCTAGGTGAAGTTCTTCAGGCTACGGCGGCAACATTGCAACAAATGTCCGATACACAGGTCGCCTTTCAAGGTCAGATCCTGAAAGACCGCCGCCAGCTTGCTCTCTTTGAGGAGGGTAGTTCGATGCCCGGGTCTCGCCAAGTGTCCACGGCTCGTATGACACCGTCGCCGCGAGCCATCTCTCGGCCTTCCGTGCCTCGGCAGAAGACTCAAGGAGAAATCGAATTGGAGGAAATTAGCCAGCTTATGAGCGATGGCCGCTACGAGGAAGCTTCGATCAAATGGCTCCAGTCAACGCAGCCAGCAGACCTGTTCGACAAGTTGTTCATTCACTTCACTCCAGAATATCTCTCGACTGATGTCTCTCCACTCATTGCTTTCTCCATTGCAGTGACGATCGGAAATTCCTTGACGACTAACACCGCTCAACGTCTTGAGTGGATCTCGGCCGCTTTCAACTCAGTTGACCTATCTGTAAGTCCTCCTTCCTTTCACGCTGCGACGACTGCTGACACCTGCTTGCAGGATCCCGAGATCGCCGACTTGGCACAACATGCCCCAGCCTTGTTGAGCTCCCTGATTCAAAAGCTGGAGCGACTATACATGACGATTGCGGAACGTGACCCAGCGGACCCAGCCTTGCAGATCATGCCGGCTGTCTCAAGGAGGGCGAAAGAGATGAGATCGTCGTTGGGGGCCCGGGGTTAGTGCAGTGAGCTTTTAGGATGGGGCCCGGTCTAGTACAGCTGGGGAGGCTCGGATCTTCAATGGTGTATGGCGCAGGAGGAGTGGAGGGGCACAATGCACAGTGCTCGTGGTCACTAAAAATGACAGGGAAGCGCCTTTCATGGCAATGCATACAGGTGATCAGCTTTCATCTCCTTGTAGTATTTGCACTGTCTCTCTTCGCTTCCTCCTCCCCACGGGCTAAATGGCATATTTTGTTGACCACTGCTCAATATAAAGCCACAGGTTGAGCCCCGTGAAGAGCAAGCACAGTTGATAACAACAAGATCACCCTCTCGTGACAAGCAGAACACGGTCAACGGTATCAAGCCGAACGAGGGGACAATTCATTTACAGCTGTTGGTCAACGCTGTGACCGCGGATTCACCTGTAGCGCGCTCAATCCGCCCTTGACTTCACTAGATGAACACGCCCTTTAAATGTCATCACACTCGGTGGCTTCTACATGGTTGATTGCTTGGCGTCCGGTCCGATATTCCCAACGACAGGTTTTGACGCGGATGTGGATGTGGAAATGTCTCTTTGCTTACAATCAGATTGACGTCGAAGAGTTCGCCTCAGATCCGGTGCTTGTTCAGTTTGTCTCCCTCGGCGCGGGCTTATGATCGCGCATTTGGCACCTCATTGAATACATCAGCGTCGTGGAAGATCGTCAGCAGATTCACTGGCGAGATATTCCTGTGCATCTTGAAAGCTGAAGTCTGTTTGAGGTGAGTGACGCAAGACTCGGCGGCCAAAAAAAACCTTCGAAATCGTCTCTGGTATTAATGATGTGCTCCAGACTGCTCGTCTTCCGCACACAGCCGCTGTTAAACGACCACTGTCCCACCCTGCCTCTTCCTCTCCCTACCAGACCTAGCAACGCATCTTCTACCCTGCCTCGAAGACATAAATCTTTAGGGGCTCATGGAAAACCCAAATTTTTGTACCTCAAGAGTCCTGGGTTGGCCCGGGCTGACCGTCACTCGCCATGGACCAGCAGCACTTGGAAGCTTTAGCGTCCAAGAAATCCCAAGAACTTCAGCTTCTTCAACGCACTTTGGGCAAGTCTGCCAGTTTGGATGACATGGAGGCGAGCATCATGGGACGGTTAACTCGAGATACGAATTGGAGATGGCTTCCCAGTCACGGCTTGCAAGTAGCTATACCACAAGATTCAGATTCCCGTTGGATTTCACGTGAGCCTCCTCGAGATCTCGAGAACCGAATTCGACAGTCGATCCTGCCAGATCCTGAGCCGGATCCCAATGCTGGGCGGGCGCTAGAGAAACAAGAATATGTATGGCTGCTTGCACAAATTCTGCATTACGGCTTGGGCTTCGCCGCAACACCTATCGATGCTGCAGCCGTCATCGCGGATGCTCTCTTGAAGGGTAAATTACAGCAACCCAGCCACCTGGCTGAACTGTCAAGGAGACTGAGGGGCGACTATGAATCCCAGAAAAATACTCAACAGCAGGGAAACAGGTTACAATTGTCCATGCCCCGACGCCGGAGCGCTACTAGAGGGGAACAGGCCACAGTGGGCGCAGGACCTACTGGCCAAGACCTGATAGATGTTGCTCCCTCGATTGCTACAGACCAAATGGTGGTCAAGATCCCGAAGCTGTCTGAGAAAGCCAAAGGTAAGTTGAGGGCTACCTCACCTATTCTGCCTGACAGTGATCTTGAAGACACCAGGGCAAATGCCAGTCAGTCTGGGAGCGCGGTGGAAGGATTGGACGACGGCGATCCAGGAGCCGCAGACTCAAGCGCAGACGCACAGCCACCAGCACGACTCTGCACAGATAGGGAAAGTCATGCCTGTTCTAGCACATGTTCAGCACGCAGACGACAAAGCTCGCCCCCGATACAGGTCCTTGGTGAAGGCGTTTTTGGAGGGGTTACCAATTGGCTCATCCGCCCACTTAGCCTCTCTCGCTGGATTACTCAGGTCTGTTCGCCTCGACAGACAAATGAAACTATCAACCCAGCGAGCAATGGCAAGGGTCCAGTGGCTGGCGTGAAGGGTCATCCGATCGTGATTACTGAGAAGTCAGCTGATGACGCTGCTCATGGCTGGCGAGGACCACCAACAGGACACGGTGCGAAGACAACCACGGGAGTTTCGAACCAGGGAAATGTCACGGCGACTGAGAAGGCAGCAGTCATACCTTGCATTAGCAAGTCCACTTGTTCAATGCCGCCCAACAAGCTAGCCACTGGCACCTGCAATCGATGTGAGCGACGCCCGTCTATTGCGCCCTCAAGAATTGATAATGCGTTTCCGGTCGCAAAGCCCTCTGCGCAAAGCCAGTTGGGGAAGGCAAGAGCTAGTACTGTTCCTACAGATTGCTCTTCTGGTGGTGGTATAGCAGCAGGCGCCCGGCAGACCGAGCCCCATTGTTCAAAAGGTCAAGATAGGGCAGACTCGAAAACGAGGCCTCTGCGAAACCGTTTCCCATCCCGGGAGTCTGATGCGAATGCACTCGCCAGATCCGCCGAGAGGTCCACGACGTCGAAATCTAAAGCCGCAAAACGTCCTTCAACCAGCGGGCTCCGTGCTCCTATTGACTATGACAATAGTCGGAAGTCTAATAGCAAGGGTCTGTATCCAAGGCCTGCCGAAACACAGGACGCTGTAACTAACGACCAAGCAGATAGGAATGACCTGAAGAAGAAGCAGATCAATAGTCAAAAGGCAGCCGACCATACGAAGCACCCTCACTGCACAGCCCAGGACGCAAAAGGAAATGCTCCACGCTCAAAGAGTCAGCCGTCAAGCATAAGATCATCCAATGTGGCAGCAGCCGCTCACAGCAAAAGCCCACAGGAGCCACCTATTGCGCCTTCTACAGCCATCATGTCACAGTTCCCTGTAAGAGGCAACGAGTTGGGAAATCAATCTAGAACTACGGTCGATGAGCTGGTTTCCCTCCCTCCGTCCTCTGATTCGGAATTGACGCCGATGCCAACTTCTCAACGTGGGAGAAAATCCAAGAAGGCTAAGGCAGAAGCAGCGTCCCTGAATATTCGTAAGACCACTGCAGAAGTGCAAGCCTCGCTGGAGATATTGATAAAGAAACCTTCGACGGGTATTGACAGAGTCCCAAAGGTGCCTCCGACGCCCGGCCGACATGTATCAACAGACCAACCAAATCTAGAGCGGAGGAAGGACGTGAAGCGCGGCCGTACTGCTGCTTTCGACGAAGCGGACAAACTCAACGAACGTGGTCAAGGTTCACATAGGCCCAAGAAGAAGGCGAAGAAGGAGCAAGAGATCGAAACCCGGAGTAAGCGTTCCATCAGTGACACTAAAGTCGTCGAGGCTGATCTTGAGGATAAGAAATCAGGCCCTTCGGTACCCTCTGCCCGACACCATCAAGTGGCATACCACGGACCAAAGATGATGTATGTGATGGACTGTGACGAGAATGGTGTGCCTGCCGAACGGCCACCATTCCGCCGAGACTCTCCCCAGGTAACCCACACAATCCGAGACCAAATCGGAAACCCTCTGTTCCGCAAGGACGTTATCCGTGAGGAGACCCCTCTCGATTTGTTTCTGGAGAATGATCATGAGGCCCGAATGAAAGACTCAAAAGCCCGGGCGAGTCACCTTCGCCGGGGCGGATTTCACAGGCGTTCACCTGAACGGAGCGGGAAAGTCTTACAGATGCCCAAAACAACAGGGAGAGGCAGCTATCATAAGAAGATCCGCTCTACTCGAATGCCAATGAGGAACTTCGCTTTTGGAAGGCCGCGAGGCTGCTGATTACCCGGCGTCATCAGTCCAGTCGAGTAACGCCCTATCAGGAGGCAAGCTGAATGCTGTCTGCTTCCGCACGTGTGCAGCGAAGCATGGGTTAGAGCCAAATTGTGCTGAAGGGTCTGCTATTCAGAGCCGCAGAGAAGCCAATGACCAAATCGTGATGTTAGCAAGCTGGGGGCGTCGAGTTGAAATTGGACCATGTTTGCATACGAAGGTGTCGATACAAAGGAGGACTCTCGAGGTTGGAGACAAAAGGGGGAACATGGATCGAATGCGCGAGCCTCATTTGGATGCGGATATGAGCTTGTTCGGACGCACGCAAACTCTTACACATCTCCATCGATGGGCCTCGTTGCGTGCGTGTTTGGATAGTGCCACCTCCAATCATAGAGCGTTGGTCCCAGACTTTCCTATGTTCAACAACAGCTTTTCTACCTCCTGGGCGGGCAGACCGACTATTCTACTGCAGCAAACGCTAATCATGCTAGCCTCACGGGAAATCAATACGTCTCTTAGCAACCTCGAGGAAGGGCCGCCGCCATCATCGCTCAGAGCACGACCGTCTCGGAATCGACCACTCCGAACAATCCCTGCATAGGATCCTTGTAATCCCTCCCAAAGCCGCAGAAGGGCGGGGAGACGCCGTACCCGAGCAATCTCTGTGCCTGCGGGGACAGCGACGCGGCCTTCTCAGGTGGGACGGTCAGATACTGGTTCTCAACCTGTCGATACGTGCCCTTCGTCAGGAATATACCGACCGTCTCTCTGACCTGGTCCACGGTCGTGTTGGCCCCGCCGGCGTGGTACGTGCTCCCCAGGAAGATGGTGGCGTCCCCGGGATCGAGCTCGGCGGGGACGGCCTCGTGGTCATACGGACACCGGTCATCCTTCCACCTGTGGCTGCCGGGGATCACGATGGTCGCGCCGTTCTCCCTGGTCGTCTTGACCGTGGCAGTGACACAGCCGATCAGGACCGGTTCATGACCCGCTCGCACGTGGTAGTCGATCTCGTCCCGGTGCAGGCCCTGCTGCTTCGAGCCCGGGTTGACCTGGAACCCGACCGTGCTCGAGATCTGCGGCTTGGACACGGCGACCTGCCTCTCCTGGCCGATCCAGTACTCGAACGTGGACGTCAACATGCGCGAGGCGACCTCGTTGAACAACGGGTTGAGCGCCAGGTCGACGCACGCGGGCGAGATGCCGAGCAGGCCGATCGCGCGGCGTGTCGTGTTGGGGAAGAATCCGCTCTTGTCCCCGCCGTCCTGGTCGAAGTGAGGCTTGAGATCCCGTCGGATCTGTTCGGCTTGCTCGCGGGTGAGAAGGTTGGTCACGATGATGGCCCCGTCGCGCTCGAGGATCGTCTGCACATAGTCTGCTGTTGTGCCGGGGTCACGAGCGTCGGCTCGAACCAGTGTCGGGACTGTGCCTGTTGAGGCAACCGGAGGCGTTTCCACATGCATGTTTACAGTTTGCCTCGAATTATGGGGGAAAGTAGTAATAACGTTAGAGAACCCGGGGCATTGACATGTGAGGTTGGTCGGTGTCTAGATACAATTAAATACCCGTGGCCCTCACGACCCACGATCGTGCTTGATATTATTTATTCCTGCCCGCTCTTCAGATAAGCTGAAGTCCCATCCATCAGTTTGCGGGGGAGATTTAAACTACTCGTAATTAGACCAATGTTGCAAGGACAGACATTGATAGGTCCAGGAAAGACGAGCCCCTTTAGGAAATCGCGAGAGCGCGTGTTCCAGGAACCAACCAACCGGTTCGATCTGGTCGGGGATCTTCAACGGATGAATCGAACCCATTCGACGCGTGGCGAGAGGCTTGAGTTTCGTTCGAGCGAGGACTCTATGATTGGCGCCTACGTGGCTATGACAAGGAGGGGGCGTGCCTTGGAGGGGCAATGACACCGCATAATCGATGCTGCTTCGCTGGGTGTCGCGTCTGCAAACGATATGATGAGTAAGATTGTCGTGGTATTGTCCGCTCATGTCCGACTCTTGAACCCCGGAGCCGGAGGAGGAAGACGGCTGTTTGCTGGGTGGCCGTGGGTTGTTGCCATGCTCTCCAGGTAACCTTGAGCAACGTTCACGTCTAGTGGCTGCCTTTCGTGTTGATGTGGTGCGTTCTGGCAAGAAGCGGGCTTTTACACTTAGACGCACGACACACCGCTCTGACGGTAGATACAAGAGAAAGAGGAGGCACATTCTTTGCGAGCCTTAATCTGACGACGTTCTTCAACGACACTGCGAGGATAGGGATCGATCCTGACATGTCACGAGGAAGCAAACATTCGACATTAGTAGTGCCCTCCATGCCACTCTTCGTCTAGACTCTCTTGGCTCTCCAGACTGCTCATGCTTGAATGCCTCTTGAGGAGATCGGACAGAGACACTTTTTGGCCTTTTCGGAGGGCATCTTCCAGCTCTTGCCGCCGTCTTCGACCCAGCTTGCACTTAGCGCTGTAGGTACAGTTCTTCTTAGACTCCTCGCACCAGCCACCACTGAAGAAACGATCGCCCTGCTTCGCTGTTAGCATGCACAGAACGTGCCGCGCAAATCCGGCCTGACTTGGACCAGACTGTGGGTAACTCACATCGCAAGAAAGGCCGTACAAGTCCAAGCAAAGCACGAAGAATGCAAGGGCCGTTGTTATCGAGATGAGATGAAGGGAATTGAGCGACTTGGCCGTGGGAAGACAGATAATGATGGCGGCCACGCAGAGCCGAACAACCAGTCGAGGCCGTTTCCGAAGCCGACCTTTTTCCAAACGTTTGTGGATGTGACAGAATGAAATCAACGCCATCGAGATCAAGGCAATTCCCAGTCCCCCACAATAAAACCATCGGAGTCCGTGGGAGACCTCGGTCTCACTGTTTTCCTCGTAGTGCTCTCCGAGATCGTGAGGGTCCGCATCGGGGCAATCGTGGGCCAGGACTAGTCGCGAAAGTGTCGATGCAGCAAGAACGTAACCCATAATAAACGGCAGATGCGCGGTAACCCAGGTGGAAGCAGAAAGCCAATGTCTTCGAATAGCATGTACGTGGACATGATATGCGTCGATTTCGAAGTAGATCCTGTCGCGTGTGAGACATGGCTCCTGATAAACACGCAGTTTCAGCAGCCTTTTTGACTCACCAGTTGAAAATGAATGCCTGAATCAAGCCAAGTACACCTTTACCAAAGAATGCATTGATGCCGAACGAAGCTCTTGACTGGAACAAGATGGTGAGAATGGAATAGCCAAAAACCTGCGCGGCAAGGTCAATATCAGTCCAGCAGGCAGGAGAGGGTTCATCTGACCAGCGACACGAATGCATTGTTCCGTTCCACCCGGTGTTCAATGTTGATAGCAGGGAAGAACTCGAACGCCCGTGCAATTACCTCCGGCAACTTCTTCTTCGCCGCTGCCTTCATCGTCCCGATCAACAGAACATTTCCAAAGAGATCAATGACTATGGCAACAGCGATCGGAGCCAGTTGACCGGGCCATGCCACATGAATGCTCGCAATCCAAACAGCAGCAGTAACGACGTTTATTATGGCGGTCATCATCATGGCACCCCTGACCTGGCGGAGAATGACAGCCACGGCGGCGAACCAGGTTGCTGCGAATAGCCTCTGCGTAATGTAGAAGGCAATGCAGGAAGTGTATGTCGAGTCAAAGGCATAGAAGATGTTTGTTGTAAACCCAAACAGGCAAATAAGGTAGAAAATGACACATATCCTCTGGAAAATACTACAGGCCGTTAGCAGCGTTCCGCAGACGGCAAGACTCGGCAGCATACTCGTCCACTTCGAAGTAATTAATCCACATGGTTAGGTCGGCCCAAATCTTCCAAGCGATACAAAAGACGATGACAAACTGAAGTAAGGAGAGACCATCAGGGTGCTCGGCAGCTTTCTCCCCAACGATATCGATGACGCCGACGTAGACGAGATCCACGAAGACTGGAGGTGAGTCAGCATGTGTCCTGTTCCACACAGAATCTCGTGGAGAGCGGCGACTCAGAAGTGGTATCCTGAGAAATCTCCAGTTCGAGGAAACGCCCGATTCTCATCGCGCAGCTACGGGGCTTCATTGACTTACGCTCGAAACTTGCAACTTCTCCGGCTCTCGAAGACCTCCATAAGAGGCCTTTGTGGAAGTACTACCCAGTGCCTTAGCAGACGCGAGGCTAGGCAAGTCGCCGTCGCCGACGCAGTCAGGACACTTACCTGGCGAACCGTAGGGCGTCTGAAGAACTGGACAGCTTCGACTGTGCGGTCTTTGTGCTTCTCTTGCGCCGAAGGATGATCACTGTGTATAGACGATTTCTCCGAGTCGTCGTCCGTCGTCCTAAGATGTGCGGAGTATCCATAACGATCGAAGGACGCGTCAAGAGACACGGCGTGCGCTGTGACATGATGAATCTCGGCAGCTAGCGCGTCCAACTCAGATTTGACGTGTTCGATATCCGAATACAGGTCCCCGTGTTGCTCCCTTAGCTGGTCTCTCTTGGCTTCGTGATGTGCGTGCAGGTCGCGAATTGCCTCTAGATGTTCAGCTGAGCCTTGCAAAATCACGTCGAACTCGGTGTCGGACTTCTCTTGCAGGAGCTCGGTCCTTTTGCGCTCGAGTTGCTCCGGGGTCTGGCAGACAACAAGCCTCTTGCCCGTGTGAGGGTGCACGAACTCCAGGAAGCGTCTACCACGGTGGCCGTGGTTGTGGTTGTGATCATGGTGGAAAGGCAGATGGTGATGCTCATGGGCTTTCGGGCTGATGGTTCCTCCCTTTTCAAGATCTGGGTCGGGCGTGGAGTCCATGGTTGCTTCGATCAGTTCGTGTTAGATTGGGAAGGACAGATCCAGCTTTTAACAAGAGATCCAGGTCGTCTGTTGTTTCATATTGGCTAGGGAGAGGACATTCGCGGGTCTGGAGTTGCTGACTACGCAGTCGGCTTGGCTGTCTGCGCTAAACTAGAAACAGAATACGCGGGACTCGGCGCGATACTGCATCAGCCAATTAAAGTCATCCTGCAAGAGTTAAGCTTTGTTTTGTCAGCGTGACGGCCTTGGCATTGTCGACCCTTCTGGTGGAAGCAGAATATCCCTTGGCAGACTTCAGGCGGAGGAGGAATCATGTACAGTCGTGCGCCCCAGTGCACGTTTCGGGCACGACCAATATTTGGAAAATGTCCTTCCATGCGCAGGCTGGATAACACACCACGCTGCTATGTGAACGGCAAATTGGCCAATGCTAGAGCCCGATGCCGCAAGGACTGCTATTTATGTACTGAGTCCACACAGTGGACGAGACTAAAATCGCCGTACAACTCCTGCCGCTGTGTGCATATGCACCTCCCCAAAACAAGGGACCACTGAGGGACAACTCGTCCTGCTCGCTGTCTCATAATGCAAGCCAAATATCAAGGGGTATACCTGGGGTATCGTAAGTCGTCTTCTGAAACCACCACGGGCCAACTGCCTGGCAGGAGGCCTCCGTAGTGTCTAGGCTGAATCGCTTTGCACAAAGTCACGTTGATCCGCACGCCCACGTTTTGGGTGTGTGGAAACCTCAAATCTTTGCATGCTTGCCTTCGAAGGGAGGAGCAAATGAAAAACATAACAGCCTGAACCTGGACACTGGATCGGCTAGCGCGGCTGTTTTGAGGCTCTGCCTTTGACAGAATATTCGGTTTCGGTCGCGTCCTCCTGGCTTCGTGATCGCTTGCGTTTGGACGACCCCCGGGAGTGAGTTGACTTCCGCGATGACTGCCTCGGCAAAGAGCTTTTAGGTGGTTGTGGTGGCAGCTTAGTGAACCTCGCAAGTATGTCTGCGGCATCCACACTGTCTTCTTCATCTTCCGAGTCGTCGACTGTAATTCTTCTCGGTCCACTACCGTTGCCGCCGTTTGAACGCGGCGGAGGATTAACGCCCATTTGTTTCTTGTGGTCGCTGTTTGAGAAGAGCTCTCCAGGAGTGGTCTTCTCAACCCGACTCTCGACGCCCTCAAGTCTGGTTTCAATCCCCTTGAGATTTTTGGCCGTGGACTCGCGGTATGTCGACTGGTTTGTCTCATTCTGGCAAGCAGATGTCTCGAGCTCGCCTAGTCTTGCTTGTAGCTTGTCCTGTCTTGCTTGTAGCTCGTGCATTCGACTCTCGATTTTGTCGCGTCCATCTTCAAAGTGCTTCGCAAGGTTGTCATGGCTTGACTGCATGTTTGCTGCAACACCTTCAACCCATTCTTTCAGTTGCTGATCTCGCTTCTCTAACTTAAGTGTGGTGCCTTCCCACTTGTCGGGCGCGTCTACCTTCTGACATAGCTGAAGCACCTCACCTCCGAGCTTTTGAACCACGCCATCAAGCTTCTGCACCTGCATCTCATACTTTGGCAGAGCTTTGCCTATAACGCCCGTCATTCGACGGGCAAGTTCATCGGTCGTCAGGTTGTTGAATCGTTGATTGAGGTTGACAGACAAATGCGTTTGTTTCTCCAGGTCTTTTTGTAGGCTTGTTACCTGAGCCGCAAGCTCTCGGAAGGCCGCGGCTACGTCGGCAGCGTATTGAACTTGCTTAGTGAACTCAGACTGGAGCTTCTTAACGTCATCGGTTTGAACTGCCGCCTGCTCCGCAAGTTTGGCTGTTAGGGTCTTGACCTCTTTATTATGCTTTTCTTCCAACTCAGTGTTCTTGGTGGCAAGATCACTGATTTGGCTTCGGAGAGGTTGTAAGGCATCGTTGGCTTGCTGCTGTACGGCCTTCAGCTCTTCACTCAGCTTGTCTTCGACGCTCTTTCGTTCCATAGTATGCTCGGCGAATTCTGAGCGAAGTGCGGCCAACTCCCCTTCGACACTGCTGGACTGTGGGGTTGCCTTAAAGTGCGCCAATTGCGTGTCTAGAGACTTCAACGTTTCGGCGAATTCTTCCATGGACGTGTCTAGCGCGGCCACTTTCTCGGACTGATCTTGATCCGCCCGTTTTAGAGTATCGACCTCGGTTTGTAGACTTTCGATTCCCCGACGCCCAGTTGTCGCAAAATCTTCAAGCCCAACGACGCGTCCCGTGAGCTCGGAACCTTTTTCTTCTTGGCCGGAGATTTGGGAGCTAAGAGTGCCTAGGTCTCTCTTGATGCTTGAAATGTCGTCCCTCAGTTCGTCATGCATGTTCTCGACCTTCACGTGCATGGTTTTGCGAAAGCGCTCAATATCATCGGCTACTTGCTGGCGCGTTTTGGATGCCTCTTTGATCTCCTGGACTTGCTCTTCAAGATCTTTCTCCAGCGCGCGCCGATTGTGCGAGTCAACGAGGCGTGCTTCGATAGGGGGCAATTTCTGCTCTAAGGTCTCCACGCGCCGGGGTAATGTCTCGAGCACCGATTTCAGTGCGTCAATGTCAGCCTTGCTGTTGGCACGTTGTTCGGAGCGCAGCTCTTCCAAATGTTGTCTAGCGCTTTCGTTGGCTTTGGGGATATCGCTGCTAAGCTCATTCACTTCTCGCTTTAAACCGTGAAAGTCGTTGAAAATCGAGTTAAGCGTCTTGTTTTCGGATTCTTGTTGCGCGCGGAACTCTTCAAGTTTCTCGAGCCGAATTTTGGTTTCGTTGGAAACAAGTGGAGGCTGCACGGCCGCCTTGGCTTGCTGCGAGAGGACAGTTTGCAACTCCTGTTGCATTGTGCCCATCTGCTCTGCAAGGAGCTTGTATTGAGCATCCTTTTCGACCAAGGCATCTCTCTCTTCCACCAAGACATCTCTCTCTTCCACCAAGACATATCTCTCTTCCACCAATTCCTTCACCGTTTGGAGGAGCACCTTTATCCACTTCCTTCCGGAAGATTCTTCTGCCGCTCTAGCATTGGCCTCGTCTTGCTTGATTGTATTGCAAACGTTTTCAGTCTTGGACAATCTCTCGCGAGCCTGATCAACCACAACTGGAAATTTGTCTCTCGTCTTTTTGACTTTTTCGTATTCGAGCCGAGCAGCATTGCGTTCATTCCTCACATAGGCCAGCTTCCGACCGAGAAAGTCAACAGATTGGGAGTCATGGATGTGGCGTGAGAATAAGTCCACGAGTTCGCGTTCAGGCTGCTCACTTAGGACCGAAAGAGGGACATCGAGCCTCGCGCGAGGGCTTTGCGGAGTGGACGTGGAAGGCGTGTCATTTCCCTTGCGCAAGGATTCTCGATTTTCGGGAAGAAAGCCCCTACCAGCGTCTGCATTCTGATCCGCGGCATGGGCCGTACTTGTTCTGTTTCTTATCCGAGGATCTCTAGCCGGCGAGCGCAGGTCGCTGGCAGCAGCTGGTGGGTTCTGCGAAGGTAAACCTTGCATATTCACTCCAGCATGACTTTCAAGCTACCGTAGGCGTCACCACATATCCTCTACCTGGAGTCTCCAAGGCGGTGAGAAGTTGAGGATTGTCGTTGTAGTGCGGAGGTAGTGAGCATTAACTTGGGAAGTGGGCAAGAACCAAGTGAAGAAGCAATCGAATGGACGGAAGTCAAGGTGAAGCGGCTTTGACTTTGCAAAATAGGGCACTGAGAAAGGATCGGGAAGTCGAAAGCGCGCAAAGATATGGCAGTGTTGTAAAGAGACAATGCATTGAATCGCAGCCTCGTCGACGGCACGCTGCGTTTCCCCTCACATTTGGCTTCCAATTCTGCCTGATGCCTTCACGCGCGTTCCACATGCGGAACGTTAAGCGAGTCGCGAAATTTCACGAGTAGGTTGACAACACCACAGGAGAATTCCCGCGCCAACGTCCATTGTCAATGCCATTCTCCAAGCTCTCTAGGAATCTCCTCTCCAAAGCTGCCTCTACGTCCCGAGACCGAGCTGTAATTACACAAGATGGCTGCCGTGAGTGCTTCTGACTGCCTCCTTGATGCGCAGCTAACCTTAGCAGCCCATAACAACCATCTCCGAAAGCCGTGATGTTCGCGGCCTCAACCTTATCGCGGCACATTCTCATATACGGGGTCTTGGGGTGGATCTGGCAACTTTGGAGCCTCGAGGGTCCTCCCAAGGACTTGTTGGCCAGGAAAAGGCACGAAAAGCCGCCGCGGTCATCCTTCGCATGGTCAAAGATGGGAAGATTGCAGGGCGGGCTGTTTTGGTGGCTGGACCTCCAAGCACAGGAAAAACCGCGATTGCTATGGCTATGGCACAGTCACTCGGTCCTGACGTCCCTTTCACGATGCTCGCGTCATCCGAGATCTTCTCCCTTGAGATGTCAAAAACAGAGGCCCTTACTCAAGCGTTCCGGAAGTCGATTGGTGTAAGGATAAAGGAGGAAAGTGAGATAATAGAGGGCGAGGTTGTAGAAATACAGATTGACAGAAGCGTCTCGGGAGTAAGAATCGATGTCCGACCTTGCAAGATGTACGCTGACAAAACCATCCAGGGTAACAAGCAAGGCAAACTCACCATCAAAACGACCGACATGGAGACAGTATACGATATGGGCACCAAGATGATCGAATCAATGACCAAGGAGCGAGTGATGGCTGGCGACGTCATCTCGATAGACAAGTCATCCGGCAAAATCACCAAGCTGGGAAGATCATACACGCGGTCACGAGATTACGACGCTATGGGCGCCGACACTAAATTCGTGCAATGCCCAGAGGGCGAGCTCCAGGTACGAAAAGAGGTGGTCCACACCGTGAGTCTGCACGAAATCGATGTCATCAACTCTCGAACACAGGGCTTCCTTGCCCTGTTCTCTGGTGATACCGGAGAGATTAGGAGCGAAGTCCGTGATCAGATCAACACCAAGGTTGGGGAATGGAGGGAAGAAGGCAAAGCTGAGATCATACCTGGCGTGCTTTTCATCGACGAGGTGCATATGCTCGACGTCGAATGCTATGCATACATCAACCGCGCCTTGGAGGCAGATCTTGCACCGATTGTCATCATGGCAAGCAACAGAGGCAATACTCGAATCCGTGGGACGAGTTATAGCTCGCCGCATGGGCTGCCGCTGGACTTCCTGGACAGAGTGGTCATCATCAGTACCCAAAGCTACTCGCCCGAAGAGATTTCGCAAATCCTGGCCATTCGCGCCCAGGAGGAAGAGGTCGACCTGTCTGCGGACGCACTTGCACTTTTGACGAAGATTGGCCAAGAGTCTGGATTGAGATACGCGAGCAATATCATCACCACATCAACACTGTTGAGTCAAAAGCGCAAGGCGAAGGAAGTCAGCATCGATGATGTTCAGCGAAGCTACCGGCTATTTTACGATCCCGCAAGGTCAATCAAACTGGTCCATGACTTCGAAAAGAATTTCATCAACGACAAAGGAGCTGTCACTTTCGCAATCAACGGCACGAATGGAGCCAATGGCGATGCGATGGACACTGAATGAGGAATCCCGGGGCCTCGACTGCTGTTGTTTCACTAGCCCTTCCTCTTGCGAACCGAGAGGGGCTGCTCCACCCGTCCCACCAGCACCTTACCCCCGCGAACGGTAACAGAGTGGCTCTCTGTGACCATGATAGCACCGAGACCCGAAGTCTTGCGGATGGTCAACCGGATCGGAGATCCCTCGAGATCATAACCAACTTGTGCAACGGAGGACCTAAGCAGTGGACCCGCTCATCATGCAGAGATGCATGGCGAGAAGCGCATTTGGCCGTTGTTTCTGTAAGTGTACTTGTACAACAGACAAAAGTCACTCCGGGCGTTCCATTTGGGCTGATTTCTAACGTCAGAAATGAATAAAGGCCTGCTTCCAGAAGACTCTGATCCTTGATTACGCCTTTTGCGACTAATTTGTGCTAATTTGACTTTCTTTCCTATCCGCAAACGCGATGATCATTCCCCGCCGGTGCCGCTCACAAGGAGCTTTTGCTTCGGTTAAGACACGTGGTGCTCAGGGTCTATCTCTTCTAGCAGCTTGCGGAGGGCCCAAGCCTGGTTGTATACTACTCCGAACGAGGACTTTACTCTCCCCAGTTTAGGTGGGGTACCCCGGATTAGGCTGACGAGGTACTGGGGACACGGGAGTACGAGTAGAGGAGCTGTGCTGAGTAGTACCCCACCTATGTGGGACATTGACCCGGGTTTATTCTGCAGACCGGAAATCTTGAAAGGTCCAGTCCAAGCTTTGTCGCGGTAATATATTTATTCCCAGGAGAAATGGCGCAGGCTCCAAGCGGGACGGAATTGCACACTCCGAAACATAATTGCAATGGTGGAGGCACTTGGCATGACCAGTGCACGCAGGAAGGATCATGGCCAAGCACCTGGACACGCCGCCGATTAGGCGAGGCCGCCACCTGCCAGAAGTCTGACAGGCTTAACCCGCTCTCAAGAATCGAGACCGCGGTTTCTCTCTGCTAGACAATCATCACCTCAGATGCTATCGAGTGTGTCAGGCAGATAAACCATGACTGCCAACGAGGGAGTTCCGATAGCCTGTGATCCTACGCTACAGCTCCTTTACTCTTACAGGTCGTATGGCCTGCATCAACGTGGCAGGGGGCCGCTGACTCCTCGAGAATGGACCAAACACGGCTGGGCACTAACGCCACGGAAAATACCCAGAACATACTGGTCCAAAGGGGCCTCGAAGCTTGTCCCCTGTGGCTCCAATCCCCTAATGTGCCGCATGGGAGGATTTAGCCCGTGGCAGAAAGGTGTGGCCGGGGCCCCAGATTGCGCTGAACCGCCATTCACCAGGTGGAGAAGGCCACTTTCGCTAACGCACGCGGCCTGACTGGAGAATTTTTGGAGACTTTATCTACATGGGCAACTGCACTTTTCCACTTATCTCTTCTTCTGCTCTCCCTACCCCGGCCGGTACTTCGACACTGCGACTCACCACCGAGCCTTGTACACCATGGCTGGCTCATATGAAGAGAAGAGAGTTGGCGCTGAGGTCGAAGTCACCGAGCATGCCCGATCCGAGGCCCGCCACGTCCCCGTCCATGAGATTCCTCTCGACCTCGACGACCCACACAAAGCCGCCCTGGAGGACAATCCGGAGAAAGCCGAGACCTTGACTTTGACAACCTTCCTTGCGATAGCCGTGAGTGACGAAATCAACGCCTTCAGACCCGTCCGAGAGCTAACTCGTCTGCGAAGTCTCTTTCGTTCTCCTACGTCTGTCCCATTTCGTGTGGATTCGTCCTCGTCACCAGCATTCTTGTCCCCATCGGCACCGATCTTGGAGACACTGAGCACATATCTTGGATTGTCGGCGGATGGAGTATCGCGTCGTCGGTCAGCTTCTCTCTCGCCGGCGCCATCAGTGATGTCTTTGGGCGTCGATGGACCATTGTAAGTGGCGAGGTAATTGCGATCATCGGCTCGGTAGGTAAAACAAACGCCCGAAATCAAGGACTCTCTGACAGATAATTCAAGATCATAGCGTGTACCTCGCAGTCGACCCTTATGCTCTCAGCAGCCTCCACTGTCATTGGGTTTGGCTGTGGCATTATCTTTGTGAGCTATGCCGGCATTCAGGAACTCGTCCCCAACAAGTGGAGAGGCCTGCTCGGTCTCACTGAATGTGCAATGACATTGCCCTGGGCGCTCGCAGGCACCTTGATGTGAGTTCCGCTCAACCCTGGCATTTTCGCAACTTGGGTTTCATCATATACAGGCTCGAATACTGACACCTATGCAGTGCTACCTGTTTGAATTCCAACACGGGTGCCAAATGGCGCTGGTGCTACTATATCGTGAGTCCCGATATTCCGTTAACATGCTTCAAATCGGCGTTTCCTGACCATTACAGGGTATCATATACGGTGTCTTGAGCATGATCGGTACTATACTCTTCTACTACCCCCCGCCAAGGCCACAATACGACTTCCAGAAATCCCGCTGGCAACAGATCAAGGAGGTTGATTATATTGGCTTCATGCTTTACACCGGCGGTTTGACCATTTTCCTGATCGGACTGACATGGGCCGGAACTCCCGGGCATGCCTGGAAGTCGGCATCAGTGATTGCACCCATTATCGTGGGTATCTTGACCCTGGTGGCTTGCTTTATCTACGACTTCACCGTCCCGCAACAGCCGTTCTTCCCATACAGCTTGTTCCGCCAGGTTCGAGAATTCACAGTACTGCTCGTGGTTGTTTTTGTGGCCGGTGAGTGGTCCCTTGCGTACAGTCGGACCTTCATGGATGCTAACCCCATCGGCAGGCATGGTTTTCTACTCCTTCGCAGGCCTGCTTCCACAAGGCTCGCTCTACATGTACACGTCCGACCCGATCCAGATTGGTATCATTGCTCTGCCAAACGGAGTCGCCCAGGTCTTGTGCGGTGGTATTGCGACCCTGTTCATGGGCAAAGTCGGTCATCTGAAGCTCCAGGTCATTGTGTGCTTGGTGTTCCAGACGGTTTTCACGGCAGCCTATGCGGGATTCATCCCCATGAACCGAGCAGCATGGTCGGCATTCCAATTTTTCAGCATGGGACCTTTCGCCTTGATAACTCTACTGTGCTATGTTATCGCGGGATTGAACGTGCCACTTAGGCATTTGGGTATCGCCTCCGGGTTAATTGGCACGTTCCGCAGTGGAGGTGGCAGCGTCGGCAATGCGAGTAAGTGGTCCTTTTCTCCAGCTACTGTCGTCCGCGCTGACCGCAGAAAGTCTTCAACACGATCCTCAACGGCGTTGTCAAAGGTCAAATCCCCAAAAGGCTCGCCGAGGTTGCAGCTACTTACAACCTGTCTGCCGATCAACTGGCGGCTCTGATCCCGGCCACAGCTGAGAATGCAGTGGGAATACCAGGAGTGTTTGCTTCGGTTCCGGGGATCACTCCTGCCATTGAACAAGCCGCCGCGCACGCCTACAAGGAGGCATACGCCCATGCCTTTAAGATGGTCTTCTACAGCTCAATCCCGTTCGGAGTTATCGCCATCGCCTGCGCGTGCCTAATCAAGGATTCTTCTCAGTACCTCACGAACCACACCGCGGTTCACATGGTGCGAGAGGGTGCGATGGGAAAGAATCCTGGCCGGGTGAAAGAGCATTCCAATACAGCGCCTGTCTCACAGGGATCCGAGGTTACAACCTCAGAGAGTGATAGATCATCGTGAGCGAGATCCATCGGATTATAACGGCGAAGGAGAGATGGCTCGAGAAACATGGGTGGAAGATGCATAAGCTCCGGACATTTCCTTCACATGGTTGATGTGCATGGAGGTGCAGTCAATCGACCGAGTTTCTTGCATTTGCAACCTGAGGCACATATTGGGGCTATATATACTGTACTTCATCCTTCTGGCTGGTGATAGAATGAGGCAAATATTCAAGCCTTCGAGTGCTGTTGATGACTGTTCATTGTGCAAGCCGTGGCTAGTGACAGATATGTAATGCCCGAATTCTGGCACTTCGTACCACGTACCGGGGAGCATCTAATGAAGAGGTCCACAATGGGCCATCAATTGGCAATCCTCCCACCTACAGTACTCCGGACTCAGCCGACTCTGTAGTGGAGCTTCTCCGCATTCCCTCCCTCCCCCGAGCTACCAGGATGGGGCGCGACGGGGCTCGACGGTGTCTGTAGCGGTGCAGATGGCTGCCACAAAGGCATTTGTGGCAGCCCTGTTCTAAATAGACTTGGGCTCGTAATTTATCCTGCCACACTTGAGGAGCAACGCGGGGTAGCCTTCCTAATGGCATGTGGGAGCGATTAGAAGAGAGACTTCAAGATGCCCTCGAAGGGTCTGCGCAACAAGAAATGTCCATATTGTGAAAGGAAGTTCGTCAAGGCAGAGCACCTCAACCGCCACCAACGCGCTCATACCGGGGAAAAGCCTTTCAAATGCTCTCACTGTGGCCGCGAATACGGGCGAAGTGACGTCTTAATGCGACATGTTCGGAACCACCATTCTGACAACGGACAACAAAGCGCCTTGCAGGTTGCGGTGTCTGACTCGCGCGAAGGAGCAGCAACGGTGACGAGACCTTTGGATGCACGATCGGTCAACACCGTGCCGTCGGTAAGCTTGATGCAACCACCGCTCTCGGGCGGAGATGTGCAAAGCCAGGATGTAGCAGGTGCTCGGGCTCGATCCAACGGCCCGGCATTGCAATCAGTCACATATCCGCCCGAATCCGGCGTTCCTATCGAGCGGAGAGTCGCAGACCCATTCGACACGGATCAGAGCTGGTTAGAGCCTCCCGACTTGACTTTGGGGTTGAATATCTGGGACGACCTGCCCCCTTTTGAATTCGGGAGCATTCCTGGTGGCTCGACTCTTGGACTATCACCTTCATACTCTCGACACCTCGTCCATTCGCCGCCCACAGGCGATATATCCGACGAAAGGTATGCGAAGATTGCGAGCCTGTGGCCGATGAAGAAGCAGACGCCCCGACGCTTGATCCAGACTCTCTGGCGCGATGTGGCCTCTTACCCGGAAGACAACATATTCTCGCAGCCGATGGAAGAGGCTGACGAAGAGAACCTTCCGCCACGAACGCCGTCCCGGAGGGGAGAATCAAGATGGGGTTTGGACGAAGCTAGGAGGGCAAGACTGATGGAAGATTGTGCGCCTCTTCATTCGCAGCATGGCGCAGAGAGGAAGTCGAATGGCGAAGCCCAGATCAGCACTAATAGTAGTGCGGGAGAGAATACGAGTGTCGACAGCTATGGATTTGCCAAATTCCCGTCGACCCAGATCTTGGACATCAGCTTGGACATTTATTTCCGGAGATTCCATCATTTGATGCCCTTCATCCACGAGCCAACCTTCGCTGCAAAACAGACGTCGAGCAGCCTCCTCTTCCCCATGTGTCTTATGGGCCTGACACTCCTGGACTCTGTTAGAGCGAAAAGATTCGTGAGCTCTAACTTGGTGGATGCTATCGAACGGTGCAGGCGAGACCTGGTCTTGAGCTCACGACACGGGGGTCAGCTAGGGGAATTGTTGACTGCATTGGCGGCTACGTCCCTGCTACTTACTGTCGCGTGCATTAGTCCCAAGCAGGCCCTGGCAGAGCACTCTCGCCTTCTCTACAGCGAGGCCATGAATGTTGCTCAACGGCACGGGCTTTTCTTCCCCCAAGAAGGTCAAGAGCTCTCGTCGACGCTCTTCCGTGACCTGGAGGGTGACACTGCCAAATGGAGAGCGTGGACCAAGATCGAGTCCGTCAAGCGACTGATCGTCTGCTTAATCATGTCGGACTCCTTCTTCTCTGCCCTGGACGACCACAACCCCATTATCCAGACCAGGGCTCTACACTTCTACTTCCCCTGCAAGAATGAGCTATTTCAGGCCCCGACAGCAAAGCGGTGGACTCAACTGGTCAATGCCGGCGCTGCGACGGTAATGCCCTGGTTGACTCCTCAATTGGAAACCGCAATTCTTCCCCCACCCCCGGATGCCAACACCCTGGGATTCTTCGGTCTGTTTTCCACAATCTGGGTACGGATCGCCGAAGCAAGGCATCGGAACGCCCTCCTCACACCGGACGCTTCAGGTCTTCTGATTCCGGCCGATGTCTTCAGCCACGACGAGCACGCGGCCTCTATCGTCCCACTTCTGGTGAAGGTATGGAGGACGTATGGCCAGACAATGGGGGCTATTAATCCGAATTGCGAGGCCTTCTGGCACCACTTGAACATCTCCATGACCGCCGATCTCGCCATTTTTGAACTCGCCTCTGGGAGGGAAGGTGCGGAAAGCGCGAAAACCGCGCTGGACGCTATCGCAACGTGGTCCCAGACCAGCGCCGCACGGCGTGCATGTGTCCATGCTGCACAGACCTTCCTGATCATGTCTAAACGTCGACCCATAGACGGTACCTCATATGAAGCGGAGATCGCGCTCGTACATGCGGCGCTGGTGCTCGGCCTGTATGTGTTCGTGATGCCCCAAGAGGACAGCGAGATACATCAGCCTGCTCTTGGGGACACGCACCCCGAGCCCTTTGAGCTCCTGGACAACGTGGACTGGAACCTTGTGGGAGAGGAGGGTTTCAGCAGCTACGCTACCAACAGACCAGAAACCGATATGCTCTTGAGCTCGACGATTTGCCCGGCGAAAACCTTCATTCGCACGGGGGGACCAATCTCGTTTTCCGGAGTCGTGCAACGCGGTGGCTACGCGTTCGCACGCCGGATACTGCTTGATTATGTGTATCTCTTGGAGGAAAATGGGACGAGATATAACGTGATGGAATTCTGCCACATCTTGCGCATTTTGAGCGATGCCCTTATTGACCTCGACTCGGGAGGCTCAGAATGAAGAAGCCGAGACGAATGCTACGCTGGTGCTCCTTCGAATCAACTTCCGAATGAACACACTAAACCACACATTGTTTGCCATCACGCTGTAGCATGTAGAATGGAATTGTGGCGAACATCCCTATATCTAAAAAGTACCCCAAATGAATGAATCGCACGAACGGGAAACTTCAAATGACGTGATTCCTCAAGCCACCGACAATTCTCTTTCCGCTGTGCAAGACTAAACCCAAGATGAGCTCCCTCGTCGCACAATAAGGCGGCACAATGAACGAGCTGGCTGTGTGACAACTACGCTCCCCTCGCCATGTTCAGCTCTCGTCATCCGGAAGACCGTTTCCGCCTGCGCATGCACCGAGCCCGCTCCGTCGAACTCACTAACGATGAGCTCGTCGAAATCCGCGCCGCCCAACGCACCTTCGAAGGGGCCTACGTCCGCACTGCGCTCTCGCAACTCTCCTTCTCGCTCGTGGTCCTCAAGATATTCACCTCGGAGTTCTATTCCATTGGCGCGCTGTTTGCCGCGTACGCCTTCAGCTTGCTCCTAGTTAGTGCCTATCGGAGACAGCAAGGAAACAGGCAGTTCTTCACTGAGCTGGGCGATGATGGACTGGCTATGAAGAGATTTGTCACGAGCGGGAATGTTGTTGTGGCGGTGACGGCTTTGACTATCGCCGCGATTGTGAGTCTGCTCGTCTTGACGTTGAGGCTGGAGACTTGATGGCGGCATCGCCACGCGCTCAACCCTGCACATGCGATCAGGAACCCTGGAGCAATGCGCTGAAGCACACAACACCGCGGAAGAGGTCAAAAGCGCGACGCTGCAGTGGTCACTGCCGGGAAGGACTGATGGTATGGGGCTATAACTAGTGGTCCTCAGAACGAGACCTGGCTCCTCACATTCTGGACGCGAAATTCCCGCCTCGCACCAAGTGTCAATGGTGATAGCTGTGACCCGATTCCTTATCCCAGAGTCGGCCTTTATCTACCCTTCCCGAACAGACGAGGGATCGAACTGATGCATCTTGTCGACATCTTGATCGAAAACAAAAAGGGCTGCTACCTTAATGGTTATGCTTCCTACCGGAATATATTCGACAATGGGACAAATCTACGATTCTGCAGACGATGAGGACCGTTTGCAGCCATTACATCGCATCGATTACCCTGGTCAACTCGGGCCGACTATACGCTGCCGAAGAGCTGTGCACCCGTCTGATCTGTCTATGTGACCTTCCACCTGGGATATTTTTGGCGGTGGGAAAGGAGCTCTGGCTTTCGCCATTTGTGTCTGCAGGTCCTCAGTCCGTTCGATGCAGATATTGAGAAGGCTGGAAACGCGTTCTAGCTTTGCAGGCGAATGATGTGGCTAGCTGCTTTTGCTGACCTTGTCCTCGATGGCCGGTGCGGCTATATCGAAGGAGTTGCGATCGTTGCCTACCGCAGTAAGGCTGATGGGACTGAAACCCCCACAATGACATCGACTGCAAGAGATGTCGATGTCGATATCGCATTTTGCTGCAGTATTCTTCGAGAGCAAACGTTGGAGGGGCTGATGACTCGAGCTGCTCACGTTCATGCTCAAGGGCCGCAAAGCAGCATGAGCTTCCACCTCATTTGATACCCAGCTACAGGAGTATTCTTTGGATGGAAAATATTCATGCCATGTATAACATTGTGTACGCAAAACTAATGTGTTTGCGGCGTGAAATGAATCAACCTCAGGCAGGCCTCACTTTGCTAAGATTGTCGGAAATTTTTAATCCGACCCACTTTGGGCATTTGGCTAGGTTGAATTCACTGCCTCTTGACAATTAATTGTTGACTCGAACTTGAGTGATAACAATGCCAGGCTGTGATCACATCACAGCCATCTCACGCCTACATTCTATATAGGATCGTTTCCTCCCCGGTGACGTTCCCAAGATTGATGTCTTTCTCACAAAGGCTTTCTTCAACAACTAAAGGCAATCACAAGGCGGTTGCTCTTCACTCCGGTCCTCACTTCCTAGATGGCCAGTTTTGTTCGACGGCAGGTGCAACTACTTTCAATAAGTTGAATCACATTTCAAACAAAGGCAACTGCGTTGGAGTCTCCTCTTCATTTTCTTTTCTTCGCCTTCTCTAGACGACGGCTTCTTGAATTCTACGATGCATTGGACTCTCACTCGCCCGAAACCATGGCTGAGATTGACAAAGTCTCAGGATTCATCCTCGAACCACTGAAGACGGTTCATGAGACTCGCCCGGAAGAAGTCTTCGGTATGCCAGCGGGGCTTGCAATATGAATCATACCTTTACTGACCTCTCCCCAGTTCGAGCTTTCGTCATTGAGATCCCCGCCAAGTTGACAAGCAAAGCTCTCAGGTATGTTGCCCAAAGCGAGGCACCGAAGTAGAACTAACGCACAATTTTAGCATCGTCAAACCCATCATTCCCTCTGGTGGCAAGCATCCATCCTTTGGCCATTTCCGGCGCGTATGCAATCTGTCACACCTGCCCGAGGACTTGACATGGCGGCGTGATTACGATGCAAGGGGACTTCAGACCACGTTTCTGCTGGTTCCCAATACTGTGGTCCCGTGGGAGGATATCAAAGCCACCTTCGAGCCACATATCGATGTTGAAGGTCTACCTCGTTGCTTCGACGCTGTGGTTCCACGACATGCACCGCTGAGTGCCGAACAAGCCACTCTCTGGAGTGAGCGCTATTGGCCAGCAATCTACAATCCCTCTGCACAGGTCATTCAGGATTGCCCACCCCTTCATCACCTTCGTCGAATCCGTGCCTTTTTAGAGGTTCCGGCCACCACCAGGTATATGGAACTTGCACTGACAGCTGCTGGGCAATCTAAAGAATATGGCCATGGAAGAGGGGTCGGTGCCGTTGTTGTTGAACCACATACTGGGGCCGTCGTGGCCGTTGCTGGAGATGCTCGCTGGTGGTCGGCCGATGCACAGCCTCCGCATCCTCCAACAGCGGACCAAGGAGAAGGCAAACCTGAGTGGCATGCCGTCATGCGTGTCATTGCGATGGTTGCAAACAAAGAACTGCGTCGACGCATCAATGCCGGAGGACACCTCAAGTTCAAAGATACATGCACCGAAACTCCATCTGGCCGATCTCTCACGCTCATAGAAAGTCACTATGAGGAGGAAGACGAACCTCTTCGTGACCTCAGCGCTGGACTGGGCAATATCGTTCTCGAAAATAGCAGCATTGACACATTACCGGAGAAGCGAACAGGCCCTCGAGGTGAAGGCTATCTCTGCAGTGGGCTCGATATCTACCTCACCCACGAGCCTTGTGTCTGCTGTGCAATGGCTATGATCCATTCCAGATTCCGGGCGTGTGTTTTTGCCCGACGAATGTACGGCAGTGGTGGACTGTCTGCCGAACCTGGTAAGAACAGGCTGGGCTATGGTCTCTTCTGGCGTCGAGAGCTCAATTGGCGCGTCGTGACATTCCAACATACGCTGGTGGCTACTACTCAGGAGGGCGAAGAAAGTCGAATGGATACAGAAATATTCCATGCTTAGGAAGTCGATTATTCGGAATATCAGACGACATCATCATCATCAGCCTCAGGCGAACTCGGCCACTCTGGTCCAGCCACCACCGCTGTCTTTCCTGCGGAACTCAACACCCTCGCCGAAATAGCCAGCATCATTCCATTGTCTCATTGTATGGCCGTCATACGGGCCGTTTGTCGCGCCGCCATCGCGAGCGTCAACCCACCGATACTCCCACATTTGTTCCATAGCATCACCAGTACGATCGTCATCCTCATCAGGAAGTGGTGGATCAATCCAGTCGTTCCCAGTTTCTCTTCGGTATTGCCGAACAAGCATCTCTCGTTCGTCGTCGTAGACTTCGGCTTGGCCTTTGGTGAGAAGGAAATCAGCTGCACCAGTAATAGTCTCGATATTCTGCTTTCGAATCTGATCCGAAGCATCGTCCTCTGGCAGAAGATGGTCTTCAGAAGCTCCATTCTGCTTCTTGTGCTTATTCTTGTTCGTCCACTTGGCTTTCTTCTCTTTGCCTTTTCCAAGTCGAGCCAAAGCTTCGAGGACTGTTTCGCCTCGGTTCAGCAGAGGAATCAGTTCGGCCAGTGCGTCCCCCGTCGACTTCAGCTCATCTTCGAGAGCACGTTTTCTCCGTTCCTCCTCACGCTTTTCAGCGGCCTCCTTTGCCTTCTTCATATCCTTTTTGGACGTACCCTCCAGCCATATGTCATAGATCGTATCGGGGTCCACTGCTTTGCGAATATAGTTTCCTTGATCGTCGAAGCGGCCTTCCTCCTGCTCTGCGCGCATGTTGAAAGCATCGAGTTTCGGGGCGTAGTTCTTCTTGCTTCCAGCGCCTAGTTCAGGGTCTAGATCCCCAGTGTCTGCTCTGGTTTCATCGTCCACCTCACTCTCGCTGCTGCTTTCATTGTCCTGATCTCTGTCTACACCCTTTCCTCGCCCGTCGAAAGAAAAGTCTGCCGAAACATGTCCACCACTTTTCGAGCTCTGGATCTGACCTTCTATCTCATCGGCGTCGATGAATCGCACAGCTTTCTTTTTCCCTCTCCTTCGTCCGGCGTCGCCTTCCGAGTCGTCTCCATCCTTGAAGTCTTCGTCGAGATCCGCGAACATATCATTCTCCTCTTCCTCTCTAGATTTCTCCTTCTCCGCCTTCTCCCTCGCCTTAGCCTTCCTGTCGGCCCGCGCATTGAAATTGTCGTTGTCCGAGTCGGAATCGTAGCCGTCAATATTCACCGCGCCACGCTTGACCTGTTGACCGCGAGAGCCGATGACGTCGGCTTGCAGCACGGCGTCGTCTTCCAGCGCGTCTGGCGCGAGGGCCGAAGGATTACGCAGGTCAAAGCGCGGTTTCTTCGAGGGTTGACTGTAGTCGGCTGGATCATGGGTGCGGACATAGTCTTCAGCGGCGCGCTTGTTGCGCGGGGCGTTGTAGGCCATCTGTGAAGTCACGAATGTGGGAAAGGCTTCAGAGGGAGTGAGGGAAGCTAGAGAATGTCACTGGGACATGGTGAGCGTCGTGAATGCTCGTGTGTTTGCCACCTGTATTGGAAGCTGCGGCTAGTTAAGTGTTGTCGTGGTGAGTTTCTCCAACCCAAAGTTGCGTCACAGCCTCATGCTGCCTGCGTCGACGCCTTGGGGTACGTCTTCCGTCGTCCATGCCACCGAGACCAACTCCTATCGCTCTGTTTACCTTCAGATCTTCCTACTCACAAGCAACTCTCTACAGCCTCCACTCTTCTGCGACCCCTTCGCCTTCCTCATTTCCTGAATCTTGATCCAGAGCACCTCCAATCTCAGGCAGCAAACACCACCCCGCATCATACCAAATTTCGAGACATATTCCTCTCCGCTACTTGACATTCTTTGGCAAGGACCCGCGATCAGAGCATCGGTCGCCGTCAGAATGGTGAGTCTCTACTGGACATGCGCCCTAACTCTGTCTCTAATCTTACTGCTGTAGGCTTACTATCCTGGCGACGTGATGAACTACCCATCCTTCCTTCGAGGTGCCCCTGCTGTTGGACGGTCGATGGGCCGCTTCGATGAGTACTATCGCTGCTATCCCGTGGTCATGATGGCTGGCCCCGACAGGAATCATGTGAATTTCGGCGGAAAAGTGTTCTTGCCACCGTCAGCCCTGGACAAGTTGACGAGACTGCACATCACATACCCGATGGTGTTCGAGCTGATAAATGGGGCTGCTGGCAAGAGTACACATGCTGGTGTTCTTGAGTTCATAGCAGAGGAAGGCAGGATATACCTGCCACAATGGGTATGCACGGCGTCTTCGTTGATCGCAGAGTCATGGGCTGACACTGAGGATGCAGTTGATGAGGACCCTAGAGCTTGAACCGGGTGACCTTCTTCAGATCAAGTCTACAGACCTGCCGCCAGGAAAGCTCATCAAGTTGCAGCCACAGTCGCCGGCGTTCCTCGACATCTCAGATCCCCGAGCCGTCCTAGAGAATGCATTCCGCAACTTCTCCTGCCTGACCAAGGGCGACATCTTTTCCTTCGAATACAATGATCAGACCTACGATATTGCCGTGCTCGATATCAAGCCGGACACAGAGTCGCACTCTATCGTAACGATGGAAACAGATCTCGAGGTCGAATTCGCAACGCCGGTCGGGTACGTACCTCCCGAACGAACGAGCGGAACAAGTACACCGAGAAGCGGCGTTGGAAGGCCACGTGGTGGACCGGTCCATTTCCAAGGCACGATGGCACAATCGATCAACTACGCAAGCATAGCCCCGTCGTCAAACTCGGCAGAAGCGGGTGCCCGCGCCGTCTCTTCACATTTCCTCACCGAGGGCCACAAGCTAAGCTCAAAAAAGGGCTCAAAAGCACCGACGCCAAAACCATCTACGCCTTTAGCCGGCACATCCACCAACACTCCAACGCTGCCTGCGAGGAAAACCAACGGGCCGCAACCTCTCCGCCTCCCGCCCGGCATGCTCTTCTTCGGGTATGAGTTGAAGCCGTTTCGGAAGCGAGATGAGAATGACGAGCCTGTTGGTGGGGACGAAGTGAAACCGCATTTTAAGGGTCAAGGGCAGACGCTACGGCAGAAGAAACGAGGTGCTGGTGGCGGTACTGACAGTGGAACAGCGAGTGGCGTCAATAGCGATGCTGAGGGAAAGGTGAAGCCAAAAGGTGCAAGCACGGGCACGGGACGGAGGTGAGACTGGGGGTGGGAGATTAACATTCGGAAGAGGTGCGTTGTATTCGAATGACGCATAGCGACGGCGTTCTTGATGGGTGACATGTGGTCCAGCACGACTTGTGTTTATGTGATTGAGACCGTGGTACTATTCCATAGACATGGTATCGACTACGGACGAGCTGCGGAGCTTCTGTCCAATGCAAGCGTCGACACGTCTACACATCCCATACCACAGTAGGCGGGCGCAGAAGTCTTAACCACTGGAGTATTGCGCCCTGAATGACTTTCGCAAAGCGTACCGAGCACCTGGTGCATGGCCTCGTCGGCAAACGATACCCCGAGCTTGCGCGTTTCTATCTACGTCATTTGAGATTCATCTCAAACGTTCATTTGGAGTCTTTCACTTTCAAGTGTCGGCTGGATGTGATGACCTCTTCTTGCTTTCTCGCTCTCTGTAACCTCATTTTCCTGTCGTAACTAGTCAGAATGTCTTCATCTATCGACCCAGCCATCCTGCGTGCCCTCAATCTCAAGGCATCATCGGCCAAAATTTCGACCCACGGGGGCTCGGGCTTCGCATCGACGTTCCGCATCACAACGCCTACCACGTCTATATTCGTCAAACAGTCGCCGTCATCGTCCGCAGGAGTCATGTTTCAAGGCGAACATGCTTCCCTGAACGCTATTCATGGAGTGGTACCAAGCCTTTGCCCACAGTCCTTCGCCTGGGGAAGCCTCGAGAATAATAGCGGATATTTCCTCGCCACGGAGTTCTTGGACTTCGGTGGCGGATCATCCAAGACAAGAGGTGCAGGCACGGGAAGCGGATTGTCTCTCGCTGAAAAGCTGGCGAAGCTACACACGACTCCCGCGCCCATACCCGAGGGATTCGACTCGCCTCAGTTTGGATTCCCCGTCACGACTTGCTGTGGGGATACGCCTCAAGACAACACCTTCACATCATCTTGGGCCGAGTTTTTCGGTAAGAGAAGACTCCTCGCTATCCTCGAGAGAGGCGAGAAGAGCAACGGGACAGACGTCGAGCTGCGCAAGGTTGTCGAGCGCACTGTCAACGAAGTAGTCCCGAGACTGCTCGGCGACGGCCATCTTGGGGGCCAAAAAGGCATCAAGCCAGCTATCGTCCATGGCGACTTATGGTCCGGCAATAAATCCAAAGGCTTCTTCGTCGGTCGAGACGACACCTCGCCCGACGAGCCTGGTCCCATTGAAGACGTCGTCTTTGATCCGTCATCATGCTATGCACATCATGAATTCGATTTCGGGATCATGAACATGTTTGGCGGGTTCAGCGGCAGTTTCTGGAAGGAATACCACCAGATTGTGCCCAAAACTGAGCCGATAGCGGAATACGAGGATAGAGTAGCATTGTATGAGAGTGTGAGTTTCAATCTTGCTCATGCTGTTGTCACTGAACGTTGCAGTGCTGTGGCACTCTCGAAACTGACCGTTACTCCAGTATCACCATCTCAATCATTTTGCCATCTTTGGCGGTGGTTACGGATCCGGAGCGAAGCGAATTCTGACGAGTTTGCTCAAGAAGTACGGCGACTAATTGAGGCTTGTTCGGAACAGCTTGTCGAGGATACGCCCTCAATGTGCTCTTGCAGTTTGCAGAAATTGGGAAGCCACCTCTCTGTTATGCTTCATTTGTGCCCGTCCCTGTCGGGGCCTTGCACCACATGTCGTCAAGCAGATCGGATACAATGCTAGCCGGGCCTGCACGCGCAATGCTACCAAGCCGTGCGTGTCGTCGGCATCCTATCTCCACATGTTCCAACCGCATCCTTGTTTGCGCTTCATGGTGCAAAATGGGAGATAGGAGCTTGAACTTCCGGTGTCCTCAATGACCGCTGGTCTCTCCCTATTCACAATGCTACCTATAAGTACATGCGCATCATCCCCGTTGCGAGACAGACTATGCACCAAATACACCTACACACGACAATATACCAATAAACGCGCAGCAGGCGTCAAAGGCTCTGAAATTGCCTGGCAACCCGCCAAACGGATTTCGGCTTATTCTGCATGCATTGCACTTCCAATTGGCACCTGTACATGATTTATGCCGGTAGGACCTCCTTATTATGGCTTTCGCCGAGCTTCCCTAGGTTCCTGGAGCTTTTGCGTCGATTCGCTGAATCCTTGAGCAGAGGCGGCTTTGAGCGCGCTACTCTTTCGTTGGTATGGAAAGACCGGGGTGAGTTCTACATAACAGGCTATAGCACACATTTCCTTCTGTGGATAATCTCCTCTGGGCTGTTTTGGGCTCTGTTTCGCAAGTTCTTTCCATCTACGGATTGGATTCCATGACGTGCAGCCTGGGTGACCAGGCGTGCGCGGAACATGGCTGCTTGCGAACAAGCTACGTAAGAAAGATGTGGCGGCAAGGATCGCCTCGATCGAATGAGTACTTGGGTAGTTAGGGCAGAAGAGACCATATGGTTAAAGCTCATGGCCGTGTGACAAGTTGGGGCGTGAAGCCAAAAACCGCGCTGCTGGCACCGAGCTGTCGACTTTGCGGCCACCTCACTTCCTGGTCCTCTAGCGTGGGAGTTGATGTCGAATCCGAACCTACAAGAGCCTTCGGTTGAGTTGGCGGACACGGATTCCCAACCTTGGGTAACCGATAAGATGCCGCCGACATGGCTCTTGACCCAGGCAGCGTTGAAAGTCTTTGTTCTGACGATGACCATCAAGGTGCTGCTCGACAAACGGCAGCGGCTGGGGCAACAACTTGGCCATTGGGCACTGCAATCTCGCTGATAGCCATGCGATCATTTAAAACACGGGCCGCCTCACGAGAAATGACAATCGTTAAGGCATCGAACCTTGGAATGCTGGCCGGGCAGTTGGATAATCCTTTTCACGCAGCTTCAGAATCAGCGCATCATGTTCAGAGACAGATATGGATTTGGTGCACATCGAAAGGATATGGCTGTGATCACCTCGAAAGAAAGGGCAGGCTGCGTGCATCCATCACCAGCTTCAAGGTGGAAGATTGATTGGAATCAGGCTGAACACTAGCTGCACACATTAGACCACGCCCGGAGCAGCAAAAGTCGCGTGCATACTGTGCCACTGTAACCACCTGGACGACTTTGTCACAAACCTTGGCCCGAGGCGGAACCACAGAGTCGAGCATCCTGGACGGATCTAACAAACCCTGTTGTTGTGTCTGGTTTTGTTCAGGTGGCCCTTCCCCAGATGCGCTCCAGATCTTCCCCTTCGAGGCCGTTATGGTTCGTCTTGACAACCTTCTCCACTGCCTCCTCGATTGAATCGTCACCTTCGAGGAGGTCAAACCATCCGCGCGTGTCGGTTCGTTCCAGCAGGGCAGCCGCGACTCGTGCCACGTCTTCTCGGGGTACACCTAAATTAAGGGGCAAGGTGAGCATGCTGGCATCATGAACAAAACACCTTGTACTTGAGGAAAGGGAAAGAAAAAGAGAGAGAGAGAGACTAACTTCCTCTGGATGACGTCTTGCCTAACTTGACCTTGCCCGTCCCAGGAGCATCTGTCAAGGTACCCGGCCGAAGGTTGATGGCTTGGAAGTCCGTGTCACCGCTGTCCAAGCGCTTCTTGGTCAGCGCCTCGAGATGTTCATCTGCCTCGACTTTGGCCTTGTAATAATGCGGCAAGACTTCGTGGTTGACTTTATCCGCCGCCTTCTTGTCCTCGTCGTTCCACCAGGGAGGGTAACCCCTGCGTGACTGCCAGCGCTATGTCAGCATAGTTATACCGTAGCTGGCAATGCGTGCGTGTGCGTGGTGCGTGTGTGCGTGTGTGCGTGTCGGTAGGGCTGTAGAATATATGTATGATGCAGCAACTCACAGCGATATACGACACGAGAAGAAACTTCTTCACGCTCGGCGTCGCCAGCGATGCCGAGATATAGGCCTTCGCAGCGACCTCGTCGATCGCCTTCGTCCGCGCCGGGCCGCCTTTGCCACCAGCACCAGCACTCCAGACGACGATATCCGGCCTGACCTTCTCGAGCACCCTCGTCGCGTGGCTTACTTCCTTGACGTCGTCCAGGCTGTCCACCAGCACCTCGATCTTGCCGGGCTTGTCCTTCCCCAGCGCCAGGATCTCGGCTTCTTGCTCGGCGGTGCGCACCACGGAGGTGACGTCCCATTTCTTCGCCAGCAGGAGAGGTTGGAGAAAGAGCGACACTTTGCCGTGGCCTCCGAGGACCAGGACCCGCGTGGTTGACATGGCGGATAGGAGATAGGATAGCTCACGAATGATACAAAGCAGTGTTGTGTATTTTCGACTAAAATAATTGGTTTAATGCTATCCTATAATCACGGTTTGCGAAGAACACCTAGGGTAAAGTAAGCTGGATTAATGAGCAGGTGTCAAAGAGGATGAGACCGCAGATTGCATATCCTATATAAATCAACCAAGACCCACGATCGTCGCCGGCAGAGCCGCTGTCCCTTGTTCGCTGTTCTACAGTACGTCACAATGGGCAGAGCGAGCTCGTTTACTAATGTGTCGTGATCGTGATTCACCCATGACATGACATGACATCCGGGCTCGGGTGTCTCGTCTGCGAAGCGACGCAACCGAGCAGCCTACAATAGGAGTGCCAGGCCTCAAATCAGCAGTGTCAGCGCTCATGCATGCTCTTTTCGAATAATGGCGTGCGGGGTTTGACAAATGGCGCGCAAAGCAGCAGAACGACCAGCACAGGCAGCACTGCAACCGCCACGTATTAAAAGGCAGGGACAAGAGGACTGAGTAGCTACTCGGTCTGTAGTAGTATGAAAATAGCTTACTACATATACTAATTCACAGTGGTTGCATTCGCACTGTATAACCAGAGACTCAACATCGAGGAAAGACACAAAGCGGCGGGTGTAACAGGGAAGGTTATCCGAGGGTCTTGACTGTGTAAAACCACCTTACGCCAAGGCGTTCAGAGCCCGCACGTAATATTACCGTAGCCTTCACAAATATAAAGTCAGGCGCGGCCCCCGACCCCTTTGAATCCATTCTGTCCTTCAAATTGAGGCATGCCTGGACTGGGTATGTGTTGCATTTTAACAACGAGATTGCGACCATCGCATCGCTTTTGGTATAAGTGTGCAGCAGCCAGGATAATGAGATGGCATTACGTTTTTGTCCCTGCGTTTGGGAGTCCACCGCAATACGCCGGCGCAGGCCGTAAGGTTTGCACAAGTTTCTATTTCACTTCTCTCCTGCTCCTACCAAATCCGAGGTCCTGAATCACAAGCAGCCTCCGCAGTGAACGCTATGCTTCTCAGATATAGCACCGCCGAGGTTCACATGGATTTATTTGCTTTGATCGACTCGGAGAACGAGGTAGTTTTCTCCAATCGGCTTCTCCCCGCAAAATACGTTGATGGCCGAGAGAGCCGTGAGAGCATATCATACTTAGCAGAACAGTCGATGATTTACGCCCCCGCATGGACCGTCAAGTGCGGTTAACCGAGTAGAACGACGTGCCTTGGATATCTTCGGTTCATGTCCTGCAAACGCGGGGGACAAGGCTAGAGGTTGGAGCCACCATCTTTGGCCTTGAAGTATTTAGGGTAACAACCCAGTGTTCATTTCAGAGTGTGGACTTGTGAACTGCTCTGCAGCAATCGGTTGCAATCATGAACAGGTACAATCTCCTCTGTATTATCTATTGCTCCTTTGGAGCCTTCTTTTACGGCTATGATTCCGGGCTCACCACCTCCATCATTGGGTACCCCGAGTTCATCTCCTACTTCAACTTCAATGCAACCACCTTGGGTGCGCTCGGGTCAGCGTACTACGCAGGCAACTTCTTCGGATCCCTATGCAACATGTACCTGCCGGACAAGTTTGGACGTCTCAACATTGTTCGCTTCGCGTCGGTCATCTCCATAGTCGGAGCGGGAATGCAGACAGGTGCTAAGAGCCTCGGTGTCCTGTTGGCTGGGAGAGCGATCGGTGGCATCGCTTGCGGTATCATTGTCGCACTGTGTCCGCTGTACGCAAGCGAGATATCACCTCCACATGTCCGTGGTCGAGTTGGAGGACTCTACAAGTGAGTGAAACAGAGTGGCAACCTACACCAGCTAATAGACCATTATCTACTAGCATCAATATCAATGTTTCATATTCCCTTACCGAGTGGATGGGGCTGGGGTTCTCCTACATCAGTAGTGGTCAACTCAAGTGGAGAATCTTCATCGGCCTACAACTCCTCTGTGCCGCGATCATGCTCGTGGGATCGATCTGGATGCCTGAATCACCTCGTTGGCTTGTCATGCACGGCCATCACGAAGAGGCATTGACCGTGCTGGAAAAGCTGCACGGAAGCCAGCTTCCGTCAGCGTCTGACGACGAGGTCCCGTTCTTCCGACGTGAATTCAACCAGATTGAAGCCCAAATCAAACTCGAACAACAAACTCGACAACTCGGCATAGTGGCCATTCTCAAACGTCCGTCATATCGACGTCGCCTCTTCATCATCACCTTTTTCTTCGCCTTCCAGCAACTCACCGCCATCATCCCACTACAGAACTACCAGGTAATCCTCTACCAGTCGCTCGGGATCTCGGGTAAACTTCCCCTGATATTGGTCGGGGTCTGGGGTACTCTCGGTGTTATTTTCTCATGTGGCGGCGCCTTTTTCTTCGACCGGCTGGGTCGGCGTAAATCATTCTTCATCTCCATGAGTGGAGTTCTGGTTGGCTCCATCATGCTTGTCGCTTTTTGGGCCCGATATGAACACTCGAACAACACAAACAAGACGCTGGGTTCTCTGGCTTTGTGGTCTATGTTTACGTATCTTGTTGGGTACGCATGGATCCTCAATAGCTTTGGTTACGCATATACGCCCGAAATCTTGGTGAGTCTGGAGGAGCTTCAATTTTCGATGGTATTTTGCTGATCCCAAAACCTACAATCAGCCCATGGAGATTCGAGCTACCGGAGTGGCGGTCGGCTTTGCGACGTTGAACGCGATCATCATCATGTTGGTGCAAGTGACGCCAATCGCTATCGCTGCGATTAGCTGGCGCTACTTCTTGATCTTCGTCTTTACAGATCTCATTTTTGTCATTGTCTTCTACTTCCAATTTCCAGAAACAGCTAATATACCGCTGGAAGAAGTCGCTGCACTGTTTGGGGACAAGGTATGTTACCAGAAATTGAGGCACTCGAGAGGATCTTCTGCTAACTGGCCTTCGTAGGTGGCTGTTACACTCTCCGCGGCGACCAAATTGGAAGATCCTGTGCAGGAGGTTCACGTGGAAGATGTCACCCCCACAAAAGATCGCAAGGATTGGGCCTGACCGTCGTTCTGACGCTTGCGAAGAGCAAGTCTACGTTACTAGATATTTCTGTTTACGGGTCAGGCAAACAGAAAGGCAAACGGAATCTTGCTTCGCTCTCGGTGTCGTTGGGGTGGGGATAGACTGCTACATGCACAAAACATGCAACTAGTCTCACAATTACGAGTCCTTCCCGTCTGAAAGCGGCGATGAAGCTTGGTTGTCGGGCAGTCTCCGCCACCTGACCCTGATAATCCGATCCTCCCCGTCGACCTTCATCGGTTCGTCCAGGCCCAGCACCAAATACGTGCCGTCAGGCTCATGCACGATTTTTACAATCCTTCTCTGGGTATCGCCGACCAAGTATGGTAGATTCGAAGTCCGCATATGGTGCAGCAAGATCGGACGACCTTGATCATCTCCACTCTCATCCAGATAATATGGCCCAGTGTAGGCTACATAATTCCTCCCAACCGTAGCCCACTCCGAATCTGTGCCCTCTTGGCCGCCTTTGTTGAATGGGGTTTGGCCTGGCCGGAGGAGCTGTGCTGACATGTAACCGTCCGGAGTGTACATTATTATACCCTTGGCATCGATCCCCATGGGGTACCTCTTATTCGACTCCTGGTTGGGGAGGTGTGCGCAGTACTCGACAAGCTCCCAAGCTCCGATTAACTGAGATCGGAGGGACGTAGTCGTAGTTGTCGCCATGGCGCCGAATGAATGGCGAATGCTTATCCGTGCACGAGAAAACCAAACAGTAATGGGCTGATTCTGGTGTTACGTTTTCGTCTGGGGAGGTGAACGGGTATAATCCATCGAACACTCGACAGTGTTATACTTCTTAATGCCCTCCCCAGCCAAACCGCATATTCACATGCGGTTAACCGAGGGAGACAAACATAGCCGCCCACATCCGGAAGGGCAACCTCAATCCGATGGCGTTAAGAGGGGCCCCTGGCAACAGCAACCCCGCTGGAGTAGGCAATATTGATTCTCGATGCTTGTTCCTCGGTTGACGGTACCACTTTCCAGCTTGAAAAGCCGGAAGCCTTAAGAGAGCTGCGGGTGAGGGTAAGCCGCGTCGATAAACACCGTGATGGTCACAGACACGTCATGACAGAGATTCAGATCACAGACAGCGACATTGGTAAGTGAGAGAGGTTGGAATTAGTCCCGGTATCAAACTGATTCTTCTGGATTTTAGGTGACAAGCTGCGTGGAAAGTCAGCGATTGTGACAGGTGGCTCGTCGGGCATAGGGCAAGGCATTGTCCACTACCTCACCAAGCGTGGCGTCAAGGTCTTGATTGGCGACCTACAACCCCCTACGGAGGCGATCGATGGGCCAGTCTTCCACAAGACCGACGCGAGTGACTGGGGCGAACTTCTCGCTTTGTTCAAAAGGGCCGTGGAGTTGTTTGGGCGCATCGACATAGTTGTGCCCAACGCAGGGATTGGTGACCGGGGCGATTTCCATGATCTCACAGATGCCAATGGCGACCCGGTCAAGCCCGAATTTGCATGTCTCAAGCTCACTCTAGTAGGGCAGATGTATACTGTCAAGCTGGCAATGCACTATATGCGCAAACAGCAGCCTCAAGGCGGCGTCATCGTCTCGACGGTATCGAGGAGCGGCTATGACTGCCAGGGCATTCCCGTCTATGCAGCTTCGAAGCACGGCATGATCGGACTGATGCGCGGACTTCGAAGTCATACACTGACGTGGAACATCCGGATCAATTCGATTGCGCCTCATATCACCGACACCGCCGCGACAAGGCGTGTCCCCAACCTCATCCCCGATCTACAAAGAGTCGGAATCCCCGTGAGCACGGTGGAGGAGACGGCGAGGGCGGCTGCCTTTTTGGCAGCGCATGACGAGTACAACGGCGCCACAATCAGCATCATGGGGAGCGAGTATCGGGAGCTCGAGAGCGGGATAGAAAATCACAAGAGGGACATTATGGGCAATGATCCGAGGTTCGACCCGACCCCCGAGCAGCAGCAGTTGCTAGGTAAGAGTTCATTCCCCTTTCTCTCTCTCTCTCTGCGTGACCGACACCTAGCGATAATCATAACTGATGGGTGTTAGACGCTATATTTACTCCGGCATCGAAATGGTAGTGCCGAAGGAACCTCTATAGAAGTTTCGAGGACGCCTTTGAGAAGGTAGACGATAGTATATTATCTCGCCCCGGGCCAGCAGGGAATGTCCATCTAACAAAGATTATGATGAAGCTATGACTGTGGCTTATACGGGCTCTCTGGCAGCACCCTGTCTCATATGCGTTCTGGTGAATTTCAGCTTTCGATATTCCTCACTGGACGTCCAAGCAGATTGCTCGTTCGAAGTGCGTCGGCCAACGCAAAACGCCTCATTTCAGAAGGTCACTCCTCCATGTGGCAATGATCTTGACATGGTCATCCTTGTTTCTCACCAGCTCCTCAAGGCCCTTTTCCACCAGATCCTCGACGTGAAGCCTCCGAGTAATGAGAGCCTCCGCGCCGGCGAATTTTCCCGCCACAAAATCCTCCACAACTTCCCGATAATCATCATCATTGTTTCCCATGGAGAACTTGATGGTCAGCTCCCGAAACATTGCGTAATGAATTGGCACCCTGAAGGGCTGATTCCACCCAGCAATATTGATATACGTTCCCTTTAGACCCAAGCTCTCCATGCCCGCCAGCATGCCAGCCTCTGCACCGGCACAATCAAACACAACATCCACGCCTGCTCCCCCTGTCCTCACTCTACATTCTTCAGCCACGTTGGTGGTCAAGGGATTCAAAACATCCCCGGAAGCAGCGAGCTCCAAGCGTCGAATCATTTGGCTCCTCTTTGCCGTCGGCTCCGAGATAAGGATCCTCCCATTCCCACCAACGCCGACCCCTTTCGCCCGTAGATTCAACAGCACCGCCAACCCTACCGGTCCAGCTCCAATCACAAGCACATTAGGCCCTTTCCGACTCGTGATCCCGCTCGCAGCAAGAGCATGCCTGCCCACAGTCAGAGGTTGACAAAGCACCACACTGTTCAGATCGACACTCCCATCATCAGGAAGGAGATGACACATTCTCATCTCGACGTTGACTTTCTCACTGAAACCGGCGCCACCGCCTCCGCCGCCATTGAGGCCGATATATCCCCAGTTGTTGCACATGTTGTCGCACCCACTTGTGCACGCAGGACATTTTCGACAAACAATTCGGGGATCGACCATGACCGGTGTCCCGACCTTGAACCGCCCATTGGCAGGATAGTTCGAGGGCAATGCGGATACAAGGCCGCAGAATTCATGGCCGAAAGTCACGGGTGGATGGTCGTTCGTGATGGGGTGAGGCCTTTCCGGCGTATTTATAGACCTGGGCCCGGATGTGTATTCATGGAGATCGGTGCCGCAAATGCCACCCCACAAGACGTCTATCGTGACCTGGGTAGATGAGCGTCACCCTAGGCAGGGGAAGGAATCATGTCATGAAATGGGGGTGATTTACACGCCTCTATGACGGGCAACGGCGGGAAAGAGAGGAGAGCGGCGGCAGCATCTGCTTCGGGTTTCGGAGAGCAAAAGGAAAATCCAGGTGAGCCGACGTACCTCGTCCTCTTCTGGAGGGGGTGGATCAGGGATGGTCTCGATCCTGATATCATACTTTCCATAGTATCGGGCAGCCTTCATCTTGCCTGACGTGGTGCTCGGGGTGAAATAGGATAACGCGGTGGTATCGGACACAAGTAGAATATGTGCCTATGGCTCTCAGTTGTTCTGTGGGAAAAGTTCAAATTGTAAATAGTTGGCCACAGCCTGTGACCGAGTGTGATTGCTCGGTATCATGTGTAGGAGATCTATCTTGCCTCAATCGGCTATCCATATTCAGGTCTTGATCTCGCCTTTATCCCGGGCGCCCTACTGACATGGATCTTGAGTCCTCTACTTGAAACACTAGAACCATACTGTATTTCAATACGGCTAATGTTGGAGGACTCGGCTGCTCAACATGGTTAACCGAGGAAATCCCAGACAACGCTCCCTTTCGGCGAGGGAAAATCCCTTGCAGAACTGCTTCCGGACAGTCTGAAAACTTTTACCCCAAATCTGCTGCGAGACACAGAATTTGTTCTGGTCACGAGACTTGATTTCACTTTTCGTATCCTTCAGAGGATCCACGTCGGGAATAATGCTTCTTCGCACTTCACCTCTCAGTGTTGCCTGAGCACTACGCCATTCGATCACCACCGTGGGAGACTACTCAAGACAGGCAGCTGGTCAACAGATATGTCAATCTTGCCCGAACATCTAGCGAATCATTCCGACACGCAGGGTTCTTCAACTCTACGGTTCATCCCTTCGAAGCCAGTGAGAAGGCGAGCGTCTCAAGCTTGCGTTCCATGTCGGAATCGAAAGGTTCGCTGTGATTCTGCCCTTCACACTCCTGCGCCTTGCACAAACTGCCGACTGGATGGGACTGTCTGTGAGGTGACCCAGAGCAAACGTCGCAGGTGACAATTGGTTTCCTCCTCTGTGTCTCACGTAGTGACTCTGTCTTAGACGAACTTATGCCGCCACTGGTTCCTCAGCTGCGGCCGCTATATTACCCTCGACAGAAGCAACTAGAATGACAAGGTCTATGGGTGCCTACAACCGACAGCTTCACCAAGAAAACGTACAATCTACCGAGGATGGACATGGGGATGCACAGTTTTGCGGGAGATCTGCTAGCAACTCTCAAAACATGGCCACGGAAGGGTCCGTTGATGAAGCAGACATCATGACCATACCGTCCCTTCCTCAGTTTATTAAGCCCCTCTCACCTTCGCTAGGGACGGACGACCTACGATATCTCGCCAAGCGGAAGTGCTTTGAGTGTATGTCTTCGGACCTTGAGAAGATCGTGATCCGGAGATATGCGGAATTCATCCACCCGTTGATTCCCGTCCTTGACCTGGACGAATTCATCGGCATTGTTTTCGGAGATCTACAACAGAAAATCTCGTTGCTCCTATATCACACAGTTTTGTGCGCTGGCCTAGCCGTCGTCGAAATTGAAACAATCCATGAGTATGGTTATGACTCTAAGCCTTCAGCAAGAGAAGAGCTGTACCTCAAAGCTAAGGTCGGCCTTGGATGGATGCCCCTATCATAAGGCCTGATATCTAATAGGAATCCTAGGCCTTGTTTGATATGGATGCGGAGCCGGACCGTCTAGCAGCCTCTCAAGCGGCCATTCTACTCGTCACTTGGGGCAGTAACAAACATTCTCGGGATGCCTTTTACTGGTTAGGCATTGCCATCAGCCTGGCTTGCGCTCTAAAAATGCACAGGCCTGAGGGCAGCGCGAGCCTCCCCAAAGCTGAGCAGTCATTGCGCCGACGAATTTGGTGGACTATCATCATGAAGGAGTGCGATATCTGTTTGACACTGGGCAGACCCCCGCGCGTGTCCCCATACAGGACAGCCTTGCTCCAACAAGAGGCGTTTACAAACGACGCCCGACTGACTGACTATTCGAAGCTACCGGAGACCGGGAAGCTTCGGAGAGACCCATGGATCCAACCGCGTCTTGACATGGCATGCATGGAGAAGGCAAAGCTCTCACTGGTTATATACCGAATCCTGCAACTCCCTCGCTCGTCCTCTGATTACACCGGAAATCCACACCGGCGAAGCGCGAGGATCTGGCAGCTAGAATCAGAGCTGAAAGATTGGCGTCTTCAGCTACCCGCGGAACTGACGTCGTTCAATCCAGCTTTAAACTCTTCCGAGGATGCAGACAGGTCATTGCAAATGGCCATATCAATCTTACATTTGACACAATCAATGGCTCTCATAATGTTGCATAAGAGCGAGGTTCCATTCGCAACATGGCTCGAGTCTCCAGTGCCCATGCTTGGAGATGACTGGCTTGAAGATGATGGAGCAACGGATGCTCAGGGGCATATCAAGTCCATGAGGCAAGCCGCCTACGAGATAACCGCGATCCATAAGGCTTTACACGAGCGAGGGTTGACTTCGTCTGTTCCAACAATCGGAGTAGCCGCTGTCTGTACAGCCGTGTTTGTTTGCCTTTTGGACGCCCGGTCAGCTCAAGCATCGGTTCGGCAAGCGAGCTTGGACCGTCTCGATACCTGCCTAGTTGTCCTCCGCGAGCTGGGGCAAATAAACCACGCCGCGACAGACGTGACGAGGATCGTCGAATCAGCTGTCCAGACTGCTCGAGATTTTCCTGCAACGCCGGCGGCTACGCAAAGGACAGATATTACGGCTCAGAACCCGTCCTTGATGACTACACATGAGCTAGACTGCACCACCCACAGCTACATGGAGGGAGTTTTGCCCGCTCGGTCCGACAAACGGCCTAATATCGCCGGATCAGACACTCCAGCCCTGTTTGTTTCTGCCTTTGGCTCCACAGGCCAGGATTTGTTCCTGGGAATGGAGGAATTCTTCGACTTTGTATGAAATTAACGAAAACTCGGAACCTTCCTCAAAAGGGGTCTTGATATGCGAAGAAACGCTCGATACCACTCACTTTTCGCCCGGCTTTGAATTTCAAGTGAAGTGCCAGAAGTCAGAGCGATGGTGACCTTACGTGAATCACAGGTACAGAGCGTCACATAGTCCTACAGATACGCCAATCGCGCTGTTTGTCCTTACAGTAATACACAAGAGTGCGGCTGTAATCGGGAACAAACTTTTGTGTTCACCTTCTCCACCGGTTGAAAGTTCTTGAACATGGACATGTGAGTAGATTCTGTCTGGGTCAGGGATGTTGCCACAGCTTGCTTGTGCCGCCGAATGAGAGATTTTGAGGGCCTAGATTTATCTGAGCGAGCAGTGAGGGTGTTCATGCTACATTTGAGAGAAAAAAATATTTAAAAAAAATGGCGTTCTTCAGTGGTTCCGAAAGCGGCCCAGAAGCAAGCAAGCAATCACGTCGAGGCTGGACAGACAGGCAGCACGCTGAGAATGCGCACGATTGCCGTACCGATTGATACTGTACTGTACTGTACGGTCGCCGTCAAGCCTGTTCTCGTACGCTGGCTACTTAGTTCGCTCTGGAGCCTAGCATTGCGTTTGCATCGTCTCGGTCGAGATTCCGACTATTGGTGCTCCGTACAACTATATCGAGAGGAAACTATATTGAGAGTACAACTACATGTGGAGAGTACAGCTACATATCGAAAGAATGAATAATGTCCCAACCATTGAGCTGCCCATAGGATCATCTTTATCGATGAAGAAGCACCCGAGGACATCTTTGTCAATGGAGAAGTACTTGAGAACATTATAATGCGAACAACACCGCTAGAGGCTCAACACCAGTGACAGCAAAGGTCACAACCTCCGACAGCATCACTGATAAACGTCGGTGACAGCCCTCCATCTGGGGATCTCCCCGAAACCGCTTGGCTGCGTGATGACTTTCGCGCGGCACCATTCTTTGAGCGTGTCAATACTGTGCTCCCTTCCATACCCCGTCTCCTTAGCGCCTCCAAACGGTATCCCGAGTATGTTTCGAAAGTAGTTGTTGACAAACACCAAGCCGACATCCACCTTTTTCGAGAAGCGCCAGCACCGTTCGTTGTTCTGGCTGAAGATGATGCTGGTGAGGCCGTATCTGGACTCGTTGACAATGTCGATGGCTTCGTCCTCCTCCTCGAACGGCGTGACGGTTACGAGCACACCGAACATCTCCTCCTGCGCGATGACCAGGTCCCTGCTCACATCGGTGATCAAGGTTGGCGGAACGAAGTAGCCATTTTGGCAAGCTGGATCGTCTGGCAGCCGACCTTGCGCTGCAATCTTGGCCTGGCCTGTCTTCTCAAGTTCCTTCGCTTTCTGCAGGTACCCGAGCACCCTCTCCTGCTGTGCCTTGCTTACCTGTGGGCCGAGATGGGTACTTGGGTCCAGGCCATTTCCGGATTTGAGCTTCCGCACACCATCGGCAAGTTTCTGGCAGAATTGCTTGTACACGCCTTTTTGGACAAGGATCCTTGACGCCGCGGTGCACGCCTCGCCTTTGTTGAAAAAGGCTCCTTCCAACGCATAACCGACGGCGCGGTCGAGATCCTCCACGTCGTCGAAGACGACAAAGGCGTTTTTGCCTCCGAGTTCTAGCACCACTGGCGTTACCGTCTTTGCTGCTGCTTCGGCTGCCTTAGCACCGGCAACAGTCGAGCCCGTGAAGGATACCATCTTCACCAGATCGTGCTTGATCAACGCCGAGGGCACGTCCGGTCCCAAACCTGGGACGACCTGAACCACATTAGGCGGGAGCACCTCTGAGATGATCTCGCACATTCTGATCACCGTCAGTGGCGCTTGTTCCCCAGGCTTGAGAATCATGACGTTGCCCGCGGCCAACGCCGGGGCCGTCTTCCCACCGAAATGGATGGGCGGCCAGTTGAACGGCAAAATCCCAGCACAGACACCAAACGGCTCGTGAATGACCGTTGCATTCACGCTCCCCCGCTGATAAAATTCGCCCGGCAGCTTATCACAAATGCTGGCGAAGAATCGGAAAACGCCAATCAGGAAATTGACATCGAAAGCCAGCGCATCCTGCTTGGGCTTCCCGTTCTCAAGGCACAACAATTCGGCGAGCTCGTCCTTGTGAGGCTCCAAGGCGTCGGCGCATTTGAAGAGCAAGGCACTTCGCTCGGCAGGCGAGCGCCAGCGCCAGTCTGTCTCGTAGGCTTCCTGAGCAGCTTGGACGGCGGCGTCGACTTCCTTTGGAGTGCCCGCCTGCAGGTGTGTGATTATCTCGCCGGTCGCTGGATTGTGGACCGGGAATCTGAGGGACGGGTCCGCGTCGGGCGAGGAGTACCGGACTCTCAACACTTCGGGGTATTTGAGAGGCATGGTACTTCTGGCCAAAAGGGACAAACTTGTTCTTGATCTGGGGACGGAGAGCACTGTGAGTTCTGGTTATTTCTTGGTTCTCGGCGCCGCCCGGCTCAGTGTAGGACACATATAAACCGAAGTCATCGTACGATATCACGACTGATGAACCGCTTGGACATTACGGAGATAACATCAGCTGTACGAAGAGGAGGTCATGACGCTGGCATGCGGCGCTGTTTGTCCGGGCAATGGTCATTCCACCTTTGGTACTGGTAGCCCCATTGCGCTGGAGGCCTCGCGGCAACCAGTCACCAGAGACATGCAGTCTCCCGTGCGGTCGAGCGAGCGGAGGATCGCCTGATGGCGCAAGAGTAATCGACACTGTAGATCCCACACGGAGGTGGATTGCGTCAACCCCGCACATGTTGCTCGCGGATGGAGTCATCTTGGGTTGTCGTGATTCTCCAAATCATTATCCTATCGTGATGGCGTCGTGTAGAACTTTCAATTGACGTCGTAGAGAACAGCAAAGTGTTCTTTCTATCTCTTGAAACGGTGCTTTTGTATGCTCGACAGCGCCTCTTTGACACGCAAACATGGGCTCAGCTCATCCCGACGCAGACATCTACCCCGAAGCAACCGGACCGGCAGCTAAAATCGTCGCGGCGCATCAGAAAGATGAGCCAATAACTTTGTATTCGGGCTGGTTCTGCCCGTTCGTGCAGAGAGCTTGGATCACGCTCGAGGAGAAGAAAATCCCGTATAAATATGTCGAGATCAATCCGTACAACAAGGAGCCAAGGTTTGAGAATTTTCGCTCATCGGTGGTTGACACGGCTGACCCGAAAAGCTTCCTCAAGCTCAACCCAAGAGGTTTGGTGCCCACGTTGGGATGTCCCCAAAAGGATGGGACCACCAAGCCCTTGATTGAGTCGAATATCATCTGCGAGTAGGTCTAACGAGCCAGCTGTATCATTAGCGAGCGTCCTCGGCTAACGAGAGTATTAGGTACTTGGACGAGATGTATCCGGACCAGACGCCCTTGTGGCCGAAGGACCCGTACACGAAAGCGAGGATGAAAGTCTGGGTCGACCATGTCACCAGCAGAATCCTCCCAGCTTACCATAGGTACGTGTCTATCGTGGCAACAGAGCGTGCCCGCTTATCACCATTAACAGGTTCCTGCAACACACGGAAAAGAGCCCTTACTCCTTAGAGAATGCGCGCTCCGACCTTCTCGGCGCCATCAAAACATGGATCTCCAACGCCGACCCGGAAGGCCCCTGGTTCCTCGGCAAGGATTTCAGCTTTGGGGACGTCGTCCTGGCGCCCTGGGCGAAGAGAATGTGGGTTTTCGATCATTTCAAAGGCGGTCTGGGAATACCTGAGCCGGGTCAAGGCGGCGACGACGAGGAGCTTTGGGCGAGATGGCGAAAGTGGTCCGATGCTGTCGCGGCGAGGAAATCTGTGAATGACACGATGAGTGAGACGGAGCATTATCTGCCCATCTATCAGCGCTATGCAGAGGATAGAGCGCAGAGTGAAATGGCAAAGGCGACGAGGGAGGGGAGAGGCGTGCCCTGAGGGGGAGAGGGATTGCCATGAGTATACCAGCGGTGTGTTGCAGCTACGCCGTGAACATGTCGCCTGATTATGGGAGATCAGATATTGCGACTTCAAGGCGAAGCGAAGAGAACTTGCTCGGTTTTAAGAGAAGCTCGAAGGGTGTGCTGAATCCAACTGTTGTACTCCTTAGGTAAGATTCTTCGTTTTAAGAGAAAGGAACTCGATGCCTTAGTAGTTGAAGATAAGTGAAACCTGCTCGGAGCTCACATAGACTCACCGCTTTTATTGTAACTCACCTCCCTCTCATCTTCTCACTCACCTCCCTCTCATCTTCGCACTCACCTCCCTCTCATCTTCTCACTCACCTTCCTCTCATCTTCGCACTCACCTTCCTCTCATCTTCGCACTCACCTCCCTCTCATCTTCTCACTCACCTTCCTCTCATCTTCGCACTCACCTTCCTCTCATCTTCGCACTCACCTTCACACCCACCCTTCATCCTGACCTGACTCCACTGTATGCAGCGAAATTGGCTGGCGCGCTGACTGTTCCCTCTTTGAAGTCTTTTCGACTTTCGACTACTTTTTCGTCCTCTTGGTCGGGCAGACCCTCTCTCCTGCCATCTCGGGCTGCAGCATTCCTCTTCCACTCGGAATGCGATTTTCTTCGAACGATGATCCTGCCATTGCCGTTGTTGCGGTCCTCCCACCACGAAATCACAAGGCAAGCGTAAATTTATCTTGCGAGTGATAAGACAGCCTAAGCTCCACCTTCCGCCCAATCTTTTTGAATACGTTTTGGATGGAGACCAGTCTTGCTACTCCCCGTCTACCAGAGAAGTCGTGTCGAAATACCCAATATGAACTTTGAGCTGCTACTTGCACGCTATTCGAAACCAAGCCGCGTGGGTATGCCGCAACGCGCCCCCCTCGAAATTTCGGCGTCACTGCCAAGACCAGGATCGAGTTCTTACGCATTATTGTATCAGGCAAGGGATGAGAAACACACTAGTAGAATGGCATTTGAAGAGAGACCGGTCCGCGATCGCTATGGATAGTGATGCTGGTGTTGCCTGGAAAGCATTGATGGGGTGATCATCCTTAGCGAGCATCCTTAGCGAGCGATCCGCTGAGCGGACTGTGCCAGGCGTGGATACGACCTAAAATAAGCGATAAGCGTTCGTCAGTCCCAATCGAAAGTTAAGGCTGGAAATCAAAACTTTGTCGAGACGTGCTCGTCGACTTTGGTTGACATGTACACATGCTACGATAGAGAAATGCTCATTGAGACGCTCGCAGCAGCCTATGCATTAAACCAAACGCGGAGCGAAGGCTCGAGACCTGGAACCATGCTCCGCCCGGACGAGAGGGTGCTGTGCGGACTGGCTTCATCGGCTGTTAGTCTTAGCAAGAACGCCCGAGGAGTAGGTGATGCAGAAGCCTAATCGAGTCGGCGACTCAGAAAATGGTGTTGTTATCTGCTGACGCCTTCTAGAGACCTCGTGTCGACGATGATGAGCCAGCCAATGCGTGTAAACAGTCACCATGGCTACCGCACGAGGGGTGTCGGCAGTTGTATTGACCCTTGTTCAAACGCAATTCAAGAACAAGAACCCTGTTTGGAACGGCGGTAAAGATCCCAAGCCAGACTGGTCAGGTGTCACATCTCAGCCGCAGCTGCACTTGCTGGTCATGGCATCAGGCTGAGAGCTCTTCGATGAGCCTTACGCTGTTGCAATGTGCGGCTGGAATGCAGCGGTGGAAATCCGTGGATTTGCTGTGATGATTCGGCCCACTGCACAGCCTACGGGCATGGTGATTCAACCCTTTGATCTTCCATACCACGCGCGGGGGACCATAAGCTCTCGATGCGGACCGGAGAAGCCAAGGCACGGGCGAAGCCTCGGGCTTCCGCTAATGCAAGCCGGGAGCTGAGCCGTCACAGCCCATGCTTCAGCCAATCGACGCCTCAAGGGGCACTGCACGCCCTGGAAGAGGAATGCTACCTATCAGGCGCTCGGCTCACTTATGGTCTGGCAATGCAATGCATCTCGTGTCTGAACTTCTGCCCACTTACTTCACGACCCTTACATCAGCGCTTCTAATTCGATAGTTTTTGGGTGTCTGCCCAACTTGCAGCACAAAGTCCATACATGGCCTTGCGATTCCGTATCGCCCCTCTCTGGAAGGCAAGGTTGATTAAAAGCTCTCGACACCTCATGTGAGCGCCTGCGTCAAGACAGGGGAATGCAAAATCACCAGCCTACTTTTGCCTACTCACGCGCCTTATGCAAGTCTTGACAGGCTCAAGCTGCAGACTGCCACGAGAAACGTCGCTTTGCTACAATTCATAGGCCTCTGAGGGCCCGGAAGCATTGTGCAACCTCTGCTTCGTGGAAGCGGTATAAATGCTGGCAGAAGACTACTCCCTCAGCCTGGTTCTGATAAATCGACAATGTCTTCTCGGCCTCACTCGAGTCTAAAGTGGTGGACTGAGGCTGAGATCGATGAGAAACACCTTCTTGCCTCGAAACATCACCAACCGAAACGCTTGCGCTCGGAGATATCAAAGTTCTTGAATGTACTACCACGGCTCTGTGATCGACGGAAAAAGAACAGCACACGGAGCCAGCCCGGCCACGGAAAGAACACGCCAATGGTATGGACTCCATCTCACATACTATATCATGGTCACTATTGACTGAGACAGTCTCTTCTCGTGAAAGCCGACGGTGGCTTCCAGTGGGAGTCAATTGGACTGGAGAAGCTGAGCTTCGATTCATCTGTCGGAGCCATACTTGTCTCGGAAGAGTTGGCCAAGACGTTGCTCAGAAAGGATGATCAGCGAAGGATCCACAGGAAAACCGTCGTGGACGAGCTGAATGTCAGCCATGTTTGCGAATTTGCGCTCAAGATTAGCTATCGTTGGGGAAATGAGACTAGCACGAGAGATGCCAAGATCTATGTCTCTTCGAACTTGAAGGAGCAATCTCGCATGAATGGGAATGGTTCCTCGACAAAGGTACATCTGCTGGTGCCGAGAACGCTAGCTACACCACAGCCGGAGTCAGCATCAGCGGTCCAACCGATCTATCAACTACCCCCCCAGACTCAGGGTATGTGCTCCCCCAATCCCCTCAATACTGAATCGCGACAGACGCTGAGCAGTTTTCAAAGGGCACAGGAGGGCAATGCATGGCTAACTAATCCCCAGAAGACAAAGACAGGGAACAGAAGAGCATTGCGTTGGCCGACAAGGTGCACGCTGACGCTATGAAAGCAGCGCAGGCCAGAAAGGAGAAAAAACTCGAAGAAGCGTTGAAGAAACCCGCTACTGTTACCCGGTGATGCTTGATCATTTTGCGACTTTGAATACCTGGCGGCTTCTTTGTTCGGCTGGTCGGCTCCCAGATGACTCATTTTCTTATTTGAACTGTTGGGGTTTGAATGGACAATTATGTAGCTTCGGTAGTTTGACAACGGCCAATCAGTTGTTTGATTTCCCTGTGACACCTCCCACGAAGACTACTTGAACCGCAGCAAATGCGATTGTTGCCGCAAAGATTTCGTGTCGACGTCCCTGTGCCACAAAACCCATGACGAGAGAGAAAAGCGAGCTGAATCCAATGATCAGGAGTAGCCGGGAAAGCATGCTCTTCACGTAGTAAAGAACCAGGATCGAGGAGGATGGTATCACGGTGGAAAGGATGGTGCAGAGCACATTTCCCAGTGCCACCAGCTTCTTGTCGTCGTAGGCGTAGTATGAGCCGAGAGAGTCATCGTCCATTCTCCTCTGCCAGCGATGGCCGAGTAGCCTGTGGTACGTCGGGATAATATCATTCGCGACCCACGCCGCAAAACGGTCAGGTCTCTTGTTCAGCGCCATGAGATCGCCTGCGTGAGTATCGTCCCATGCTGTGGCCTCGGCGTGTGCGGACAGTTTCAAAAAATTATTGCCGCATTTTTCGTTCCGGAGCCAACGGCGTAGGAAGTTGATGTCGCAAGAATCGGGACTTCCGAATCTCATTACAGATGCCGTCCGTGTCACAAACTCATCTGCTTTGTTAGTCGAGACTTCACCATGATCCAGAAAGATGACCCCGTACAGTATTTCCCCAACTTTTCCTCAACCTCGAGAACCTTTTCTTTTCGTAGGCTCCTGCCACCAGCCTCGATGGTCTCGTTGGCCTTCTCCCAGGACTTGGCATGCTCTCGCAGATCCGGATGCTTGACTTCGAAATTGCCCAGTCCCTTAATGTCGTCCTCAAGCTCTAAAAGTTCTGCTTGCATGCGAAGAATCACCTGTGCAGCTAGAGGCCCAAAGCGTCGCACGATGGCCAGATCAGGACATGTGCCGATCAGAGTCGAAAGTTCATCGTAGCCGACCATTGGAAAGCTCCAGGAGAGAGATTAAGATGTTTGTTGACACACTGTCTGCCGGCTTCGTGGACCATACCACTCACCTTCTTTTGAAAGTGACCAGAAGAGGCAGACATGAGGCTGAGCCGCTGGGAGACCCGTGTGCGGATGCGAGAGCGGCCAGAAGGCGCATGCCCACTTAGGTTGCTCTTGCTTGAACCGTGATGACCTGCGGCCTCATCCTCTGATTCGCCGAACTGGGATGTTGTCGCTTGCTGTACGAGTACAGCGCCCACCTCCCCACCAGGCGACGCATGGTGATTATGGCGCGACTGGCGCGGTCTCTGTGAGTGCATGATCTCGTGCCTGCTCGCCATGTGTGGGTGTGGAGTTCTATCCCAGCCAGAAGTCGGCAATTTCATCCCAGGTCCACCATGAAAATGACGAATTTCTGTTAGATCAGGCTGTCAACCAAGCCCAGCTTGTCCACATGTTGGCACCATGCATCCTTCTCCATTGACACAATCACGGTTCCGAAGAAGGGTGTCTGTTTTCCAACCCGGGGATCCAAGTGCCAGGAAGGAACACCCGTGATGCTGCCAGCCCGAGGGCTTGCTGTGGTCTTTCTGAGCAGCCAAGAAGCTCAGCTTTCTACTGAATTTCGAACAGCCTGAGAGATGACTGCAGATTTTCCTCCGATGCGCCGTAAGCACCGTATCGCCTTGCCCAAAACCCACACCTTCCTCCCTTGCAGACATCGGACACTCGCAGTTTCCGCCCTTACAAACACCTGGCCAATGACCACACCTCTCCTTGTCAGCTAAAGCCTGGGCGACTATGGCACTCGTTGTAAATCACTCCTAATAAGACTAGTAACGGTATAGCAGCCCGACAGACATCAGACTCCATTGGATTGTCTTGCTGTGCGCCTCGCCTTTCCCTTTTCTCCAGTCCACACAGCCTCCCAGGCACAGAACGATTGGAATTACAGCATCGAGTCCACTGTACCAGCACCTCTTAGCGGTTGATTCTTCTCCAGCCCATACTGCGCCACCGCCACTCATTCCAGGGACGGTTTCTGCCCACAGCTGTTGTGGTGGGTATGGAGTCTAGCAAGTCTGTGAGTACTGTTGCTGATTTCACAAGATAAAAAGCCCGTACCGCCGCCGCCTTCTCTCAAGTGGCAGCTTCTTATGTAAGTAGCCCGGTAACCCATCAAGTGCCGCGAGGAAGCGCATATCGTCGGAGCAGCTTGTCGCCGGAAACGCCCTCTTTGCCCATCATCCGCTCGACTGCAGCCTGCAACAATCTTCTGGACGACACAAGTCCTGCCCGTCGACTGCCTGTCAATAGTCTCCACGACCGCTGACGTCTCTTGCACGGGCAGAGATCCAGAGCCAGCACTTACCGAAAATCGAGGCGTGGCACACGCTCATCCATCTCGTCAAATGCCTTCGCAGCCTGGACATAAACGGCGTCTGGTTATTCAGTGGCTAACAGATCTCCTCATGGTGCCGGCCGATGTAAGTCCACTTCAACGATTGGTTTGGGAATTACTCACCTTCCACCAGATACCAGGTGGTAATAAGATGACAGCGAACAACGACCTGACCCTCACCAACCCAACTACCCATCGTCCTCCACGCCTCTCGACTGTTCTTGACAGCAAGTCCCAAACAGACCGTCCGTCTAGTGCTGTAAGCGAGGAACCCCTTCAGCCTGACAGGCAGATCCCGCCAACCGTTCCCCAGCCTGTTGCGTCCTTGAAAAACCTGGACATTGAGCAGCTGCACATCGCGGTATGCCAATGTTACCTTTCCCGTGGATGCAAAAAGAGCCTTGGAGAGATCACAATTTTTGGAGACGAGTTGCCCGACAGGATCAAGCCAGTCCACGGCACAGACCCTTTGGCGAGAACCGGAATTTCACAAGACCCAGGACAATCTGCCAATAACCTCGTCGATGATTCGTCGAGCAGCGACCACGGGGTCCCTGCCAATAAGGGATTCACGACCCTGTTTGACACTGGCGCGGAAGTCAGTATTGTTACACTGAAGACGTTACGTAGGTTGCAGAAAGGTTATACGAAACTTTCCAACCTGCATCCGGACCAACAACATCAGATGGGACTCCAGGACTTTTCGGGACAAAGAGTCAACGCCGGCGGCCTAGTCGCGCTCCTCTGGTATCTCGACAGTTTCCCTGGCGCCATCTTTAACACAACTTTCTTTGTAGTCGATGGCGATGGCGCCAACGACCTCATCATTGGCCGAGATTTTTACAACGCTGTTGATGTCGCCGTTCAGGAAGAGCAAAAACATCGGGACATGGGGCCGGTGAAGAGATTTATCAAGGACAAGATGCGCTATGGGCACGTGGCCCTGCTGCGTCAGGTTTCGACGCTTGACAGCAGACCGCATGTCGAGGAGGTTCAGAATCGGGCTGGGGGCCAGGGCTCCGCGGTACACCTTAACACGGGTCGCTGATTCTGTTGGATACCGAATTATGACTGCACAGCATCGGCGTGGTTGTTTGTTTTATTTGATCATGACATGTTCTCCCAAAGATACCCCAGCATAGCACGGCAGGCATGAATGACGGATGATAGACATCAGGATTTAGACGTCTGAAAAGAGTTCTGACTTTGTTCGTATGGTTGTTAATGTCTAGTTGTTTGGACATGATTCGTGTACTGCTCAACAGTTGATGCCCGAACAAATCAGTCACTGCGTAGGATAATCCAGCTATGTATTAGCAGACTCTTTACCCACTCATCCTGAGCCCGGCTATCAGAGGGACCTCGGCTATTAGATTGCTCCCTACGCGAGAAGAGCGAGCTTGCTGCCCTCTAGATCGAGGAAAGGCACAACAAGCCCAGAGCAGGGCACACCTGCCTAGGGTATCCTAGGAAGGAAAGCCGAAGCCAGGCTTGGCAGCTTGACCAGTGCCGCTTTTAAACCGGCTCACCCTCCTCTCACCTCTTACCTGTCTACCTCCTCCCTGTCTACTCACCAGCCTCCTCACCGCCACCCCTGCCGTGGACCGACCTATCTCATCCTGCAGTCCTACCCCGTTTCAGCCGCATCTCTCAGAGCAAAGGGTTGTTGCCGAAGAGCCCTAACGCGGCTAAGGACTCACCTTCATCGTGCCATCCTTGATAAGGAAGTTAAGTATCCGCCCGATCTCGAGTTGACATCTTACCCCTTTCTTACTTTATTGCCCCGTTTATTTCGAAAGTTTCTCGATCTCTAGAGAGCTCCTACTACAGGATCGCTTCATGAATACTTGATTTTGTCTCGATAGTTATGCTGCTACTGGGACCCTTTCTCATCGTGCCTGCATGTTTTGCAGCCCGAAGCATTGCAAACATCGCGCCTCAGCAAAACGGCTGCAACCTGGACTATACCGAAATCCCATACGTGACGCTGCCAGGGCCTTTATCAAGCACGTACTGTGAGGTTCTCGGTCCTATTGGTTCAGGAGCATCCAGCTCAGTACATCTCATTCGACGATTCAGAGACAACGCGACCCTGGCAATCAAACAATTTGCTCCCATTCCTCTGGATGCCAGCGAAGAGACAAAGACGACTCTTTGGCAATACATTGCACTCGAGTACCACATAGGGACGCTCCTGAACGAAGTCATAGGATTCTCACGGACCGAAGAGCTTCTGTACAATGAGCACGACTCGACCTGGTCCATTGTCCAGAGCTATTGCCCACGCAGCCTCGTCAAGGAGATGGAACTCAATGCTCTGACCGAAACCGATCTGGTAGACATTGGCAGACAGATCGCCGTCGCCCTACAAGACATGCACGCTCTTGGCCTTGCGTACGGCGATCTGAAGTTGGAAAACACCCTGCTCGACGCAACCGGCACCGTTGTCCAACTCGTCGATTTCGGCAGCAGCACTTTTGCGGATTGCAAGACCCAGACCCCCGGGTGGGAGAAGGACTCCAACGTCCGGCCTCGTCACTTCGGGACTCCGCCTTACCTCCCGCCGGAGATGTTTAGCGTGCTCGAATATGACCGACAAAAGGCAGATGCATGGTCGCTGGGAATCCTGCTACATTTCATGTTCGTCGGTAGTCTACCATGGCGTGCAGCGTCGTTGGACGACGACCCGCGGTATCGAAGTTTCGCTGCGGCTGGGGTGCTCGAATTTGACAATGACGCTGCTGCAAAGAAGTGCCAGCTGAGACTCCGAGGAGTGGGCGGTGTTGGCGATTCGATCACGTTCGGACAATGCTCATTAGGCCGCTTCAAGCTTCTGCAGAAGCTCCCTCGAGCTGTCAGACCGTTCGTGTCGGATCTGCTGGAGACGGAGCCGGAAGAACGTCGAGATTTACGCTCGATCCTCGATGACTGGGACATTAGCAGTGTATCTCCTTGAGTGGTGAAGTATATAGGCAATTGAAAAAAATTCCAGATATCGCTGCTTGGGTGTCAACATGGCAAATGTGCCCTTGAAGCAAATTCTCCTCTTGCACGCTTTATTGACTCCACCCGAGCGAGCGACCGAGCCAGAGCAAAAGTTCGACACCTTCACCTTCAGCCATGTAGAGCACAGCCACCGAACGCCAAAGAAATGTCTCCCAGGATGAATTTTCATGGCAATCCCATGAAAAGATCGAGCATCCGCCCATAATTCGGAGTCCCCACGCCCGTGACAGGATCCCAGCCCACGCTCGCCACAAATCCGGCCGTGTTACAGCCTGGATTGTTACCGACCGTGATATCTTTGAAGACCTCGGAATGTTGATACTGTTTCAAGTAAGCACGATTTCTCAGCCATGAAACGCAATTGACTTTTGCGTCAAAAAATACGAAGTACTTTGACCATTAAGTGCCAGATAAGAGGGGGAAGGAGATAGGAATGAACAGGAATGGACAGGACAGGACACGAGGGGGAAAGGGCTGAGCATATGCTACCGGGGGAGGATTTTAAGGGAATTGTGTGTGACTTCGTTGAGCATGCTTCGGGTATGGTTTTAAGAGATTTGTGTGTGACTTAGTTGAGCAATGCTTTGCGTATGGTTTTAAGAGAGCGTGTGTGTGACTTACCAGAACGGGATTTACAAACCCCACAGTCGATTTGCCGGCTGCCAATCTCTCCTCGTTGATGCGGTTGAGCATGGCGGCAAAGACAGGCGTGGACGTCGAGGTGCCTCCTCCCCTGCTCACGGAGCCCCTTACAAAGACAGGGTCTGATTATCAGAGCATATCAATGATTAGCCTGTGACTCTGATTGTGACTGTGACTGTGACTGTGTTTTGTTCCCCTCGCTATATTTCCGGGACCGGCCAATTACAAAACGTAAAAAAAGGAAAGGATTCGCAGCCAGGAGAGGTTCGAACACTTACAGTTATCACCAATGGCAGAGAAGTCGGGATATGCTCGGCCTGCGCGGTTGTACTTGCCTGTCTTGCCGTCAACGCCACCGCCACCGATGTTCTGGTGATTGGTGGTTTCGTAGTACGAATAATTCACAGGACTGCGGGCGAAGTAATCGGTGACAGCAGACTCCTGATACTCCGGCCGGGTGTAGATGTTGCTGAATCCACCACCGGACGCGTAGCCCGTCACTGCCGTCTCTTCGCCTTCTTCTGCGTTGGAATAAGGTGCCAGTTCCGTCGCGCCCACGACGGTCGCATACGGACAGTTCGCAGGAAATCGTGGAGCGAAGATGTCTTCGTGCTCCCCTAGACAGCTGTTCGGCGTGGGATCTGTCGACCACGGTTGTTAGCAACTCGTCGCAAGGCTTCCATCAGGGGGTTGGTAACAGAAAGACATGAACATCGGATTAGAGTCATGGCATACTTCCAGGGCGGCCTTGCACGCCGGTATCACCACTCGACACCACAACCGTGATCCCTTGCAGCCCCAGCTTCATGATCTCGAGACATTGACGCCGCTGATAAGCGACCGGTAGGTCCGCCTCGGGCTCGCTGTAGGATATAGAAATGACGTTTGTGGGCCGATGTGTCCCACACTGCCGTTGGCCTGGGTACCCACCTGGCACGGGGTGGGGGTAGACGGGGTCTAGGCTGCTCGGATCCGTCTCGTTGAAGGGGTTGAATGAACAATAATCTTTGTCGATGGCGTTGAAGAAATTATTCAAGAAGCCTCGGAATTGGTAGTTGTCCCCATACGCCGGGTCCTCCGTTTGGAAGAGGACAGTCTCCTGAGGCCACACGATCGGATAGGATACCTGAAGATCCAAAGCTGATTCTCTCCCTGCGTGGTCGATGCTGGCGGGGGCGACGGCGCCATTGATCGAAGCGAGTCTCGGATGTGTCCCGGCGGGAATGTGTCTAAAAGAGTACGGTCCCGTTGGTCAGTATCATGTTTAATCTATTTCAGTGGTGCGCGGTTGACTGCAATTGCTCAACATACGGAGAAAGATGCTCGAAAAACAAGTCGAGATCCTCCTGACTGTACACATCGCCGAGACTCTCAAAGACGCCAAACTCGTTGCCTGCAGTTGCTTTCGTTCCTTCTGTTATATTGTGGATAGCTGGAAAGAAGTGAGTCAGTTGTCCATATTCCACAAATAGCGCATCAAGCAAGACTACCTCTGAGACAAGCCGGAGTGACGAAGATGTTGCAGCTCTCCAAGTGGCTGTGGCCTTTAGTCCATAGGATCTGAGGTGTGTGAGACGATGGTGTCTGATCGGACAGCTCTTTTGCAATAGGGGGTTGCGTGTCGATTTCTCGTTTCGCAGATGCGGAGGGTGTCTGTGACAGTCCCGCTTCGAGAGACAGTGCAATGCCCGGGGTGATATAGTCCACATGCTGTCTCAGCGCTCGGGGAATGTGGTATCTTGTGAAAGAAAGTCCCTCGGTATAAGAACTTGGATCAATGGGTGAGTTGGGGTACTAACTCGTCGCATGCAATTCTTCTCCTTCCAGTCTTTTTGTGTCTATACAGATGATACTCGGTGTAGAAGAGTGTCTCAAGCTCCTCGACCTTCGCCTGGAACTGGATACGGCTGCCATCACTCGACGGTTTGGCTCTCGTTGAGTTGATCCCACCTGTCTCCAGCCACTCTAAGATTACTGAAACAGAATGCGCAGACGGACCAAACATGACGGCCACTTCAGCCGCCGTGTAGTATTGGCCATATCTGGAAGAAGTCGGGGAAGATCTGGGCCGTGGGGAAGGGTCAGTAAATGCTACTCAAACACAAGGACTCGTAAGATGTCTACATTTCTGTAAGCACGTTGTGTATACTTTGAACACTGCCATATGCCAGCTCGATTCTGACAGGCAACCACGTCGACGGGTCGAGACGTCCCAGACGCTTCCACACGAGGGAAGTTGATGCCGTTCTTCTTTCGTGAACCTCATGCGGGCCAGTTGCTGGGAGGGCGGTGACGGCATTCAAGAGCAAGAGTCTCAAGAAGAGCCATATTGCTATCAGCGCGTTACACCGGAGGCAATCCCTCATAGCGCAGTGAAAGGAGGCAAAACCCAACATGGAAGAGTTCAAGGCGGCAGTCGCGAAGGGAAAGATCAGATATGGTCACAAAGAGACAGGGCAAGATCGTCCATTCTCTACTGAATCTATTGCCATGCAAAGAACCAGAATACTATCGACGGACGAAGGTGAACATGAGCCAGACCTTCTGGGGAGGAACGGACTACTGAACCTTGGTCTGTTAGCGCTTACAGCATTCTGGGATCTCCCACCAACAGAGGTTGCGAAGATCGCAGTACCGCAAGTTGCGAATTCGCGTGACAATGGGCTTTGCGAAAAGGAGAATGTAAAGATGTTGCCGGTTTAGGCGGCAGCCCCGTTTCGGTATAGTCGTAGGCTTAGCGTGCCGCGGCATTTGACGTCGCTATCTGTTTGTCTATGGTCAAGCATACAGCCTGCCGTGACTCTGAATGCACAGCTGTGTTCGGTGGTCGCATTAGGTATCCTTTAGTTGGTGCCTTAAGGACTCATTTCGATGCCTTCCATCTACCTCTTTCGCAGGTCTAAATTAGAACATCAAGGGACGTCTTTACAGGTGTTTCCAATGCTCCTCCTGTGTCGAGAGTAGCTGCGTGGCAGCCGTATTTCCAAGTTGCTCAGCAATGTTCAAAAGACGACCCTTTAGGCGGTCTGAAAGTGGCAATTTGCTGTCCGGCAGCGAGGATTTGGGCCGAAGCTCTTCGTACTGTCTGAATGTTTGCAGCAACTCCCCAGCTGCGTCGGGCAGTCTCACAAGCGCGAGAGTCTTATGCCACAATGTGAGCACGCCTGTAGTCGGCTCATCCCGAGACAGCTCGTCGATATCAACAATCGATAAAGCCGTCAACATGCGCTTAGAGTACTTCTCGATCTTCTCCTGATCTGCAGTCTCGTGTGTGATGAACTTGTACGAGCCGCGGGCGATTTCAATAGGCATGGAAGCCCTGAGGTCTCCACCATAGAATCCTTTCACGTTGGGAGGCAACGGCACACGACTGCCAGGCTGTAGTGCCATCACCCACGCTTCGACGATGGAGGGTGGCATTTCGCCACCAAAGTGGTCATTGGCGATGATGTCGCGCAGTGTTTCAGGGTCGGGTGGATCTATCGAGAGTGGTCGCAGGGCTTGCTCGGGACTTGCATTGCTGGACATCTCTTTAAATCATGAATATGGGATTGCATTCAGCCTGTCGAGATCGGTTAAGTGGTCGGCGAATATGGAAGGCGCAAAACCTACTCGCTGCAACAACAGACAAAGATAGCATACCTTAGGTAGGGATGAGGGGAGTCCGTTCTTGGCATCCACGAAAGAAACCTCCAAAAGCAGCGGCACTGTCCGCCGAATTCGGCGGGAAATTTCCCAGCAACATTCGTTTGACCTGAAATTGTGAGGCTGAACGCGCCAAACTGCCAAGCCCCCGGGCCTGGCAGATCGCAAAGTTGCCGATTCGAGTAGCAAGTGTTGGACGCTAGGCTTAGTCCTACCCCAGTATTTGACTAGCGCTTAAGGCCCGGCGAGGCTGAATCTTCGGAGGTTTTGGCATTCAGGGGAACCTCGCGGGATCAGCAACCGGCGGCACACTCAATCAGAATGGAGAAAACCATTGCCTAATTCATACATCTCTGCACGCAGTGGATGCTGATGTGATTCCGACGCATCAAACGCCCCCACTCCCTGACGTTCCACGCTCGCTATTATACAGGGACCGTGTCTCGCTTGGAACAAGATTACAAGCTTGGCCTTTGGATTCGGACACTTGGAAACCCCACCATGGAAGCAAAGCAGCGGCAGATTGCCACGCAAACGGTCAGAAGCTCAACATGACTCTGTGTGTTTACTTGCGTAAGGTCTATGGCCGGCGCTCACAACTATGGAAACCAGCATTGCCCACAAGAATTGAGATTCTCCGTGGCCTCGCAAATCACGGAGTTTCCATCATCTCGCCAGCGCTTTCAACAGACTGCCGATGTCTCTGCCATGCCCATTCCCTGATCTGGCTGAAGTCCCTGCACACATGGACTTGGTTCGAGTCAATGTAAGGCAATGGCGTCCCAGACGCGCCCGGAAATGATCGCACCGGAATCGGGGTCAAGTCTGCGTGACACATGATCCCTTGGCGGATGATTTCGAGACAATGATCTGTGGGCCAAGTGTCAGAGCGATGGTGGTTGTCGTTCAGGAGAGATGAGTTGTCACCTTTATGAACGTGGAAGTTTGACGATTGGATGTGTGGATAGTAGTCAGGATAGAAAGCTTTTCGGACGTAATTCTGAGAAGACCAGTGCTATTAGTGGTGTTGTCTCTACTGGTCCACAGTGCAAATCATTACCAAACAATGGAGTGTGTGAAGCACATCGAGTCTGTCGAGCAGCCAACGCGTCAGTAAATGTAAGCCAATGTCATGAGCTGCAATGCAGAAAGTAGTCGGATTGACATACCCTGCAATGTAGCCGTTGCGCTCATCCGACCAGTATTCTTGGTACACCTGGCCAAAGGCATTTTTGGCTTCAGATTCGGACAGAAGGAAATACCTGCCTGAAGGAGGAGAGCGGTAACACCGTCAGTCAGTGAGCGTCGTTGAACGCGCGAACGGGATCACGTACCCCCAACAATTTCATCCCACGATGAGTCGATCTCCGGGTTTGGAGAACCGAAATATTTCGATGCTCCTTGGATCGCTTCTTCTGGTCGCATGGACGCGGTGCCATTTCGATCGAGCAGGGGCGTTCCCAAGAATCGAACCATCTGAAGCTGGATCACTGACGTTGCAGATTCTGATACTCGCTTTCAGCATGTAGTGCATCTATTGTGCTTTGCACGCCAGGCATTCTTACCCAAGTCAGACGTGAACCCGCCTTCATAACTTCCAAACTGGGCTGTCGTCTTTGTTCTTTGAGAATCGCCATAATACAAGGATGTTTCAAATTTCCATTCGTAGAGACCGACGACGAGAATCCCCGCTATGACGGCTGAGATGACCCAGAGGACGAGGCGACCGCAAGTTTTCCCATACAAGACGAACAACGTCGATCCTTCATTGACAGGTCTGGCATGGTTGGTGACCGATTCGTCGTCGACTTTGTGGTAGTAGTAGGCCGTCGACATGACGGAGTTCAAGTTTGGAGTCGCAAGCAGAGCCCTGATATTTCTAACCTGAATATAGGCGCCGTCAATAGCAGATTGGGTTCGATGTTTTGCGAAGGTGTCAATATCCAATGTTGCTAAAGCAGCAAGAGGTTAAGCAATCTTGTTGCGATGCATGCTCGACATTCAGGGGCTGGCTGTATTGTCGGTAATTCCCCGTAAGCCATCTTTCCTTGAGTCGCAATCTGATACGTAGGATCAGAAACAGAAAAGTCGACCTGTGTGACCGCTGCGGAAATCCACCGAATTGGCTGTTTCCGCTTGCTCGTTAGATCCAGAGCCATCCATCCAAGAGAAGCAGTGGGGGCAGGAAAGCCTGTCCAGGGGGAGGTCACCTCGTCATTTCTCTCTGAATAGAGTTAAACTCTGATCGTGTCTCCACCATATCGAATCGGAATGCAAACTAGTTCTACCCTTTCCATAGATGCCTCGTCGCTGCTGATTCTATGCCCGACCATTAAGGGGGCAACTTCCCTTCGGGATTCAGATACGGACCCAAGTAGATGTGATCGTCCGCCCAGTCCATAAGCTTATCCCAATCTCCACAGACATGAGTGTTGTTTGCAGAGAACGGGCCGAGTATACCTTGAAACCTCCTCTCGAGCGTTGGATCCGCATAACACATGACTGACTGGCGGAGGTATTCCACACAGTGAAACATGTGGTCCGCTATAACATCCTGGGGCTTGATGCCATTGACTGCATCGTAGACCGCTTGCTGAGCTAGCCACTGCATAAAGGTCAGCGGACACCGAACTGAGAGTAACTGTCGAGATATTTACCACGCAGTGGAGCTGATGATACCCGGCGACACCAAAGAATTCCCCTGGGCGGCTATCGAACGCTACTCTCCCATGTCTGGCACGATGGAGGATATCATGCCAGGCAGGGTAAGCCTCATTGATGTCGCCCATGAAACTCTCATTGCGCTGGAACAGGACTGTCTTTTTGGTGACTAAAGGGTCGAACGAAAGGAACCATCAGCACGTGTGGTCAAACTGGGAGGCCAAGACAGACTCACACTCGGGTCCCAGTATGGGCGGCATAACTCCAGGGGTGTGCACGACCTCAAGCCTAGGAGACGCCGGTACGTGTCTGAAGACATCATTCGGAGTCCGCAATAGGTGAACGACTGTTCCGCCAAGGGCAGCACATATCACGCTGAGGAGACCAATGACGCCCACGAGTACTTGGTCTCTCTTGCTTAAGGTACTGCCGTAGAATGCACTGGTCGCGGGTCCTTCTTCGCGTTTGTGCTCGGAAGAGTAGCGGTGTGTTTGTGGAAGAAACGATTCTCGCTCCTCGTGCGAATGTGTCGACGTATCTCGGAACATCTCTTCAGTCGCGGTCATCTTCAAGGTTGGTGTGTGAAAGGCATGAGGCAAATCGTAATGTAGAAGAATTTGTTCTTGGTGGATCGAGATATTAGGTCTGAGATTGAAACCAACTTTGCCCTGACACGGGGAACAAAGGCGCCTTCAGTGGTCGATGGAGCGTAAGCAGCAGCACATCAGAGGCAAATGACTGCCATCGAAGCCAACATAGATTTCCAGATCAGTCAGCTCACAGAAATATGACCAAGCCGTGATGAAAAGGGGCGACGCAGCAAGCTACCGATGGCCGGTCCAAGATGTCAGAGTGGCGCCGCCAGGTGTTTCCGTTGGATTTCGGAATCTGTTTTCTGGCCGAGTTTTAAAACATGCCGTGCAAATAGGCTTGTTCCATTGTCCCTCATAGCAGTCCACGAAATCCACCAGCAGCGCTTACAGTGTGGAGGTGGACACGCGTCGATCGCATGCGAATGATATTTCTCATCCCTGTTTGAGAGAACTTCGAGTGGCGGTGCTTGTGCATCAGCGGTATTCGCCACGGAGATTAAGACTGTTCCACGGCGATCCTTCCTTCCTAATCTCTGTGTTGCGATGCTAACAAGGAGTCAAGTGATCTTACCATTTGCACCGCATGATGGCATCTCAGAAAGCAATAAATTGAACAGTGCTCCCCATAAAACTTGTGTCTTTCCCATCCTTCCAAAGCCTTCCTTTCTCTACCGATCTCCGCACCATTTTCGCCGGAAGGTCTCTGTGATACTCGATTCTACGCCAGAAACAATGCGTTTCTTCGTGTTTGCCACCTGCATCGGGATCCTGGCTCCGCGAGCTTTAGCCCTGCCAGGCGCCTCCCCAAATGAAGCTCGAGCGCTCGGTGAGCTATTTCTGCCCATTGTTCTGATCTTTTCGTGAAGAGCATGATTTGCGAGAGGGTCGAGAACTGACGACTGGCTGGTAGAAGCTCGAAATGCTGCGCTTAAGCGAGCATTGACTCCCGAAAAAGATATCTACCACCAAACCTGGGGATATGACGCCCACAGCATCGATGAGCCAACCGCGGATTCCAAGAGGAGCTTGACGCCTGAGAAGGACATCTACCACCAAACCTGGGGATACGATGCCCACAGCATCGACGAGCCAACATCGGACTCCAAGAGGAGCTTGACGCCTGAGAAGGACATCTACCACCAAACCTGGGGATACGACGCCCACAGTATTGACGAGCCAACAGCGGATTCCAAGAGGAGCTTGACACCCGAGAAGGACATCTACCATCAAACTTGGGGATATGATGCTCACAGCATCGACGTCCCTCCAGAGTCTAGCAAGTGAGGAGACGCGCATGTGACGGCCATTTTGAATTGAAGTCCAGAATCGCGAAGTTCAAATGGCAGGACATGGCGAAGACACCGGAGAGATGGATCGGAGCGGTTTCAATAGAGAAAATAGTAACTTCGTCAAGAGAGTCTGCACGGCTGAGTCGAAGTCGGTTGAGCTGTGTTTGTAATTCTACGAGTCGTTCGACCGCTCGGTATGGAGTTTGTGGATATTAGTTTTTCGTTTGAAGCCGAAGTACCTCGTATTGAACGAAGTTAGCCATCATTAAAAGTCCACGATGAGAGCTTGTCCGTGGGTGGTTGTTTGAATGCAGAGATGTCCCAGATGTTGGAGAGATGCCAAGAGCTTTGCGACTAGTCTCGAACCTTATTTGATGAGCACGTGTTCTCGTGACCCCGCTACGCCCGCGATTTTGTTGAAGATGTGCGCATATGATGTCTGCAGCAACGACTACCGGTCTTTTTGCTCAAACAACCGTTGCGATCCTTCTGTTCACTCTACTATCGATTTACGGACGATATTTTGTACGAGTTGTTGGTGCCTTGGTTGCATATAGCGAAGTGCTGGTACTCCGTATTCAGAGCGCGTTGGTAAACAAAGGCGGCTAAATTTCGGGTGGCCGAGGAATTCTGACATCAAGCAGGTCACGCAAGTGCCTCCCACTCACGAGAACTTGTGGCATCTCCAACACCAAAGGGTTTCGCACTCGCTTGCCCAGTGAATTTACTTTCAAAGCTTGTTGGGGTATGGCGGGTATAGCCGTGGTCCTTGATGGCGGCCGGTGAACTGGCGTTCTAAGTTCGAGGTGAAGCAAGATGCCTCGCGCGCCTCGTCGGGCAGCGCATCAAGCCCGCCAGAATGAAGTCACAGCAACGCCCACTCGCAATGCACTGACAGCAGAGATCCCTCCTTTTATGCTCGAAACCCCACCACATGCCCCATTTCTCACTACGCCCCTGCCTCCTTCAAACAATCCAGCTGCTACGACTGCTACTGAAGCTACCGCACCGCATCGCCAACAGGCTCGAAACCAGCCAACACCTGGCAATGGCAATACACATAATGATGCTCCGGAACAGACCCAGCCTTCACAACCTCTAGTCCCAACCTCCGAAAATGGAAATGAAGACGAGCAATCATTTCTCGAGTCGGTTCACCACGATATTGAAGATGCTAGGCTATTACGAGGGCTCCGAGATATTTCGTCTTTAGCGACATGGACCCTATCCTCGGCGAAGCCTGGCTGCGCCCTTCCCCAGCTACGGAATCCCAGCCCGAATTTCTTTTGGCAGAGCGACGGACCGCAACCGCACACCCTGACTTTGCATTTCTTCAAACTGGTTGCCATTGTAAAGATGAGGATCTACCTGGACTTTGAGCTGGATGAGTCTTATACACCCACCAAGATGAAATTCTACGCGGGTATGTCTGAAGGTGGCTTGGTGGAATTTGGCACGTGGGAGGTCACGGAGACGGCAGACCCAGAAACAGGAGAGATGCATAGCAGCATCGAAGGGGTCAGAGGATGGATTGATGTTCCGTTAAAGGGCGTAGGTGGAAGGGAGACTCGCTACCATGGAGATCCAGACTTGCTGGACGACCAAGCAGAGCCGACGCTATATCCACTTCGATCCAATCTGGATGACAGTGTGGGAGGCGATGTACTGAAAGCAATGGTGGTCCAGGTCCAAATCTGCGAGAATCACCAAAACGGGAAGGACACCCATGTAAGAGGATTCCAGGTGTTCGCGCGCGACTACACGAACCATGGCGAAGTGAGGGCGACAAAGAAAACAAGGCAGGGTAAAATACAGGCGCCCTCGGAAGCTGACGACGAAGTTGAGAGCAGAGTTGATGGGCTTCAACCTGCCGACTGGATGGGAGATCCAGAGATCCGGTAGACGACGTATGAAATTGATGGATTGATGAGACCACGACAGTAGCGATGAAAAAGCACTTGCATTTGGGCTTCCTGCAGCAACCTGTGCTGACTTGATACAACTCCGGGAGTCAGTACACTGAGACAAATGTGCGGTCATAGGAACAGCTGTGGATGAAGGCGCAGTGGCCAGCAAGTCACCGCTCTTGCACATCTCATACACACCTCACCTCCGATTCACTCTTCCTTCTCGCTTCATGTTGATTCACGTTCTCACCGATCGATACTCGACATGATCACAGTACGTATGCCTCTTCTGCTGCTGCTATGTCTCTGCATCGGCATACCAGTCTGGTTGATCCTGGAGCGAATACCACAAGGTCAGAACTCAGCCAAGTTTCAAGTCGAGGGATTCACTAACACCGTGTTTAGACGAACGGCTAAACCATCGATGTACGGTTCTGAGCCGCGGCTTTTCTCCTCCTCCTGGCTGCATGCTGCGTTCATACCATGCCAGCGACATCCGGTCCTGCCTCGCCTGTCAACGCCTGTCGGTCTATGGCGGTGCCGAAGCTCAGCAGGTGTTCCTGACAATAGCCGCAAATCTGAACCAGAGTCATGTCACCAATACCAGTCTGCAACCCCAGGAGGGCTATGAAAACGCAACAATACTCCAATCCGAGATGGCTCAAATCGTTTACCAGCCAGACCCTGCCTGGAACTCAACAAACTATGTGGACCATTCGGGATTATACGCTCCCCTTTACATCACATCTTCCAAACGGGATCATCCTCTTTGTGACGAGCCAGTGATACTCATGGGTAGTTCATTTGCCTTCAACGAGGAAGACCCGCCGTCTCCGGACGCCCGGGCCCAGATTGTGCTGAACTATTTCTGCAATGGACTTCTCGAAAATGCTCAGAGACAGACGCAGGCTTTCTGTTGCGCTGGTTATGTCCCACCAAACGTCCTGCAAAAGCTTCTTCTTCTGGCAGGCTCATGTGCAATCCTTCTCCACTTGTGTTTGTCCCTGCTTCGCAGAAAGCTCTTCGGGCTATCCGACAACAACCTTCAATCAGCCTCAGAAACGCATCGCGTAGTGGCAGCGATCGCCACAATATCAGTAGCCGTGATCATCTGTTTTGTGGCCGATCGTACTACACTACTTGAGAAGGCTTCGAAGGTGGTGGACTTGACCACATATATCATCCTAATGTCAGTCGCGTTCCTTGCGGGGCTTGTCACCTGCTGCCGCAGTCAAAGTTCACCAAGCGTTTTGAATCAGCGCAAGGATTCAGCGACGGGAGACCATTTCTTCCTGTCGAGACAGCAGACAGAAGAATGGAAAGGCTGGATGCAAATTGCGATCCTCCTATATCACTACTTCGGCCTGTCGAAAATCCTCTGGGTCTACCAGTTCGTGCGTCTGCTGGTGTCCTCTTACCTCTTTATGACCGGATTTGGGCACACTACATATTTCGTCACCGCCAACGACTTCTCTTATCGACGAATTGCAAGCGTGTTATTGCGTACCAATCTACTCAATGTCATTCTTGCTTTTGTCCTAGGAACACGGTACGACTTGTACTACTTTCCGATGCTGACAAGTGTATGGTTCCTTATCATCTGGATCACTATTCCTCGAACTCCGGAGTCTGGGATAGATATCTACCATTGTACCGGCAGAATTATCTTGTCGGCGATATTCGTCAGATTAACCCTTGAGGCCGGTGCGTTGGTCGAGTCATTGCTGAATGATCTTGATGCCGTACGTATCGGCCTCCCGAAAATCGATGGACAAGAGTTTCTATTCAGATTTGGTTTGGATGTGTACATCGTCCATATCGGTATGGCCACAGCAATCCTCTTTGCATGGGTCAGAGCAAGACAAGGCATTCCTCACCACAGCCCGTCGTGGACACCGCTCCCTTGGTCCAGGCTAAGTTCGAGTGTAGCTTTGTCGGCTGCTGGACTCGTTATTCCAGCATATGCATGTTTTTGCCATGGCTTCCCAAACAAGTTTCAGTACAACAAGTGGCATCCTTTCGTCTCACCGCTGCCTGTGATGGCTTTCATCATTCTGCGGAACTCGACACGCCGAGTCTCGGCCTATTACAGCCGACTGTTCGCCTGGTTCGGTCGCTGCTCCCTCGAGACATTTGTTTTGCAGTATCACCTGTGGCTCGCCGCCGACTCTCGTGGCGTGCTTCACACTGGACTGTTCAAAAGCTTTTCCAGGTCCGTACAGAGCAGATATATGCTGGAACTCTTGGACACTGCTCTCATCTTCACAGCGTTTGTCTTGATCAGTTCTGGTACCTCGAATGCTTTATCGGTTCTGACAAGAAATCTCGTCAGTCTGCAAGCGGGAACAGTGCTTGTCATCATTGGAATGTGGATTACCAACTTGGCCTGGTCGCTTACGATGCTGGGCCAGCATGACAACTACGACTGAGGCGAGGTGAGATTGTTGACGCTTCGTACATCCGCCTCCGCTATTGTCCATGGCTGTGAATCAAGAATGTCTTACCGGTGACGAACGATAGTAACCACATCTGCACAACCCGAAGCACTTTCGACGCTTGTTATCATTGTCATTTCTCGGCTTGGCTTGGATAAAAGTCGAGCGGCACGCATCACGGATTGAAACGGGCATTGCCGCACGATGAACCCTTGTACGAGTACTCCGCGTGAAGTATGGAGTACGGAGTACGTTTCCGCATTTTACGTACCCGAAAATCAACCATGCCAGAATCAGAATCGTTCTCCAATTTTCGCTACCGCTACGTCCTCCACATTTCGGTTGTTGTTTCTCGATGTGAGGTCACTGCGGAGAAGAACGCTCCGGGTTTCCAGGTTGATGACACACACTTTAAGATCTATCAAAGCAAGCGTCTCAAGAAGGGCCGGGAGTGTTGTACATAGACAGTGCCTAGGCTCAATCGTCACCATCGGACACGAGGCGTGCTGGAAATCAACTATGGAATGCGCTGACGTCCTGCACCATCGTGACAAAGGGCGGAGCCTGATTCTCAACGGCACCGTTGACCGGCAAATCTATGCCGTGCCGTCCTCGGAGGTGTGGATATTGACCTCCACTCCACATCTGACTGGCCATAAAGCTGTGCTGTCCGTTTGGCACACTTTACAAATCTGATTCTTGTGTGTCGGTTTTGTTGCTTGCATGCTGATGCTGGATATCTTTTGTTGACACGTCTTGGAACCTCAAAGCAGCGAAATTGGGCTCCATGTGCTACAATGGCTGAGAACGAGCTGGAAAAGGATGGCGAGGAGGTCGCCGTCCCATTGACGCCGGGTTTGCCTGCCGCGGCCTTTGACCCATTGGAAGAACCACGATATGGCTGGGTTGTATGCATCGCTATGCATTTGATCAATGGTTTCACTTGGGGCATCATTGCGGTTTGTAATCATGTCACGCGCAATCCGCGACGGGAACTAACAGTGTGTGTAGTCCTACGGGGTATACCTGTCGTATTACATTGACCATGATATCTTCTCCGGAGCCTCAGACTTGGATTATACCTTCATTGGCGGCGTAAACTTTGCTTGTGCTATGCTCAGCGGGCCCATTGTCAATGTCTGTATACAGAAGACGGGGATCCACTTCCCGATGTATTGTGGTTGTGTTATGTTTGCGGGTGGTTTTGTCGCTGCATCTTTCGCGACCGAGTTCTGGCATCTCATCTTGACGCAAGGTATTCTTGTCGGGTATGCATGAAACCGTATGGATGCGTCATGACAGGCTAATGGCGCTTAGGCTCGGCACAGGATTCACCTGGCTCCCTGCGACCCCGATCCTACCGCAATGGTTCAACAAAAACAGGAGCTTGGCTCAAGGCATTGCTGCAGCCGGGAGCGGCACGGGAGGGATCATCTTCTCCGCTGCAACGACCCCCATGATCCAGAACATATCGCTGGCCTGGTCGCTTCGCATCACCGGCATCCTTGCATTTGTGGTATTGGTTACAGCGACGACGTTGATCCGGAGCCGAAACGAGATGATCCGGCCGCGCTTCAAAGCTCTCGATACAGATCTGCTGAAGAGATATCGCGTCTGGTTGCTGATCGGCTACAGCTTTTTCTCCATTTTAGGCTATATTGTGGCAATATACTCTCTGGGTAAGGACATCATTCCGACTGACGGGAGCGAGATTGGCTTGCGTGTGCAGCATGTGGCTGACTTTTTGCTCAGGTGCTTTTGCGACTTCTATTGGCCTTAGCCAGGACCAGGGTGGGAATGTGATTACTGTGCTGCAGGTCGGAACTGCTATTGGGAGGCCGTTTGTTGGCGTCTTGAGTGATCATTTCGGCAGGATGACCGTGGCGTGCCTGCTGACGGGGTCGAACGTCCTACTGACGTACGCCATATGGATACCCACGCATTCGTACGGCTTGCTCATTTTCTTCGCCCTCGTCATTGGAGCCACGAGCGGCGTCTACTGGGGCGTACGTGTCATTAGCGAAAAGGGCTCGAAGATCGTACTAAACTGTCTACAGACAATTGCCCCCCTCTCCGCTGAAGTGGTCGAGCTGAAAGAGCTCCCGTCGGCACTCAACATCATGTGGCTAACGGTCTCATTGCCCGCTTTGTGTAAGGCTTGCGTAAACTTGCTGGACTATGGCCCTAAGATCGCTAACAATGCCTTTAGTTTCGGAGGCAATTGCACTTGAAATACGGTTACCCCATTCATCCCGACCCTATTTGTGGCCCCAAATCTACACTGGGCTGGTCTTCTTGATCGCCAGTCTCTTCATGCTGGAACTCCGAAGACAGAAATGGGGCTTTATGAGAGAGCGACATAGGTGAACCCATGGCTATGCAGTGGCAGTTCACGGAAAGAGCAATGTCAACAACTCGGCCCGCCCGCTCTGATCACACGGCACTCCCTTAACATTTGGTACGACACAATAGAGCACCTCATCATTCTCTATGGAGGGGAGGCTCCAGAGCACGGCAAATTGGCACTGCCCGAAGCTCGCAAGAAGCGTACGGAAACCGAACGTTGGTTACCAAAACAGGTGCGAGCGGGCACTGCAACATCTCCGTTCACTCTGCACCTAGCCGACGGCATGGCGATCGCAGATACGGATCTACCAGCCAGACTCAGACTTGCTCAAATGAACGCAATGCCAGCACGACGACAGTATTTTGTTGGCAAACCAGGGCATCCCATGAAGGGAAACCGGAGGCACATCGACGAAGCTTAAGGACTGTGTTGATCATGGCCAGGGAGTTGGCATTCCATTGGTCCGAATGCCGCTCGAATTAGCCTAAAATCACATCCTCCGACCTAGCCAGCGCCAAAGTGAAACTTGAGGCGGAGTCACAGAAGTTTAGCAGCCGAAGAGACTTCATCGACAGAACCAAGCAAGCTGGAGTAATTCCAGCCTCATTGGAACAAATCGTCGGCGAAGGACGATACGCTCAAGAAGGAAGCCGAGATGGAAGATGTTCGAATCTACAGCAACCATCCTTCTCGCCTTTCTGAAGTAGAGCAGGCCAGGTGATCAAACGAGATGTATGATTTCCACAGACCTTGAGCTTTGGAAACGTTACATCATGCATATCCGGCGCACTGGTGACTGGTCACCCACTGCTCTGCAGAGGAGCGTATTATGGGATCAATATGCACGGTGTAGAAAGAGTTGTGTGATAGAGAATGCCGGAGAGATCTGCAATTCGCTATGTAGGTGCCCGCCGCCTCACGTCGACCAGATGCGCTGTCGAGAAATAGACATTCAGCCCGATCGAGCGCCCTTCACAATGTTTTGCGTAGACAGGCTTCAAGCGCAGGCGCCAGCCCTACAGAGGCGCCATACTTCATCTTTCCTTTTCAGCTTTCCAGTAGACTACCTACTCACTCGTCCTTCTCGGCGCGAGCGAGCTAACATCAACGCCATGGCATTAAAGGGACAGTAACAACTGCTCCGAGAGCTCACGCGCGTCTCACTTTCTTGATCATGGCGCTTGTAAAGGACAAATAGAAAATCTCAATCCAGAGCATATCGACATGCTTGGAGGAGAAAGGTGTATGTGTGCTATCAGTGATGGGTTAATTATAGAATCCTTGGGTTTGATGAGTGGTGAGTAAGTTTTGTGACGGCATACATGGTTCATGATAAATGACGGAGATAGAAACGGAAAATAGCTCTATGAGTGAGAGTGAGAGAGAGAGAGAGAGAGACGGATGGTAATTTCCAATTTGTTTGATTTCCATTTTGTTTTACATCCAATCCCAGAGGAGGCGAGGTTCAGAGAAAGAAAGAAAGAAACTTTCATGCCGTAGCGGCGACCTGCATGGCACGGGCTGCCTCCTTAGCGGCGGGATGCTGGTAGCGGGCGGCGATGAGGCGCTCGCGGAAGTACTCGCCCGCGTTGACCTCCTCGTACTTGGTGCCCTCCTCGAGGCAGGTGGGCACGGTGGCGAGGGTGGCCTCGCGGTTGGGGCTGAAGAAGAAGGGCATCGAGTAGCGCTCCTTGCCGCTCTTGTTGACGACGCGGTGCACGGTCGACTTGAACTTGTCGTTGGTGATGCGGCTGAGGAAGTCGCCGATGTTGACCACGTAGCTCCGCGGGCGCGGCGGCGCGTCGATCCAGATGCCGTTGGCGTTGAGGACCTGCAGGGCCTCGACTGACTCCTGGAGGACGAGGGTGAAGAAGTCATAGTCGGTATGCGCCCCGAGGCCAATGTCGGCGCTGCCGGGGACGGGCTGGGGCGGATAGTGCAGGATGCGCACGCCACCCATGGGGAAAGATGTGGCGGCGTCGAAATAGTTCTCCGGCAGGTCGAGCGCCAAGGCGAAGATCTGCATCAGCTTCTTGGAGAGGGCCATGACCGAGCGGAAGTACTGGTACATGACAGGACGGAACTCGGGGTACGCGGACGGCCAGCAGTTGCTGCGCTCGATTGCCGTCGAGACGCCGCCGCTGGGTGTCTGCGACTCGGGTTCCGTGGCGTCATCGCCCATGGTGAAGGCCTCCTTCATGTCTACAGTCGTGGGCGTCGTGGGTTAGCCTGGTGGTGTAGATGGGTGGGCGAGACAATGGACGAACCTCCCTTGCCGGCGCCCTCCATCTTGGTCTCGAACAGTGGCTCGTAGCCGCGGAGTGCCTTGGACTTGTGGATGTGCACCTCCATCTTCTCCTCGTGTGAGAGCGCAAAGAACTTCTTGACGGCGGCGAACGTCTGGTCGACGACCTCGTCCGGGATGTTGTGATTCTCAGCATAGAAGAAGCCAACCTCCCGGCACGCCTGGCCCACCTCGTTCGCGACCTTCTTGCGGTCTTCGAGAGAGTCAGAGAAGATGCCCGAGATGTCGATCACGGGAATGGACTCGAACGTCTTCTTGGCCGCCGCTCCTCGAAGGACAGGCCGCGAGCCCCGCTTGCCGCCGGCATGGTAGTGGACGTACTGCGGGCGCCAGTCAGAGGCGCGAGGGACCTGCAGTGGCGGTGGCTTACCTCAACTTCATCATAACCGAGAGAGCCCATTGTGACGACGGGGTGGGATGGGTAAGCGTGTTAATGAGGTCTTTGGATTGGTACCTGAACCTCAGATCGTGGTCTTCCAGGGCGCGATAGCCCCTGGCAGGACAGCCATGGCGTTTATATCTAGGCAGACGGCGGGTTTGCCGACGCCGTGATGGGTTCTGCTGCTGGTCGGACCTGAGCGCGCTGCGGGATCGCTCCAGCGGGCATCATCGTCTCGATAGACGGGAAGCGCGAGGATAAGAGTGGCAGGGATCGGTGCGTGGTGAGAGGCGCTGCGATCTGCCGGGATGGAGCGCCGCTTGAGGCGTTGCTAGCGTTGCCCACCAATAATATTGGTGAGATCGACTTTAGCGCCTTGGCACTACTGCCTGCATCTTATCGTACTTCGGCTTTCACCTAGCCTTCTGCCACTTTCTCATACTATGTACTCAGCACCGTACATCTGGTCCTTCCTGTCCTGTCGACCTCTGGCCAGGTTTTGAACCACGCAGACTGCATCCCTGCTGCCACTGGCCGGGACTTCCTAAACAATCATTCCCGACAGCATTAATTGGATATGCCGACACAGAGAGATCCCCCAATGCCTCCTACTGGGCTCTGTCAACACGGGCGGATGGTGTATACTACCTATGCATGCTCCTTATAATCGATGCTCTCCGGCTCGCAGGGGTCGTGGAGAACGGCCAAACTCCTGCTCGGCCAACTCTCTTGAGAAAAGATCAACATAGGACTTCAACGTCTTGCACCGTCCTTATCGGTGGCACTCTGTACGGTAGGACTTTACCGACTGCTGAACCATGATACACCTCCGATCGGCAAGATGGTCCGAATAGAGCATTCAAGACAGGCTTAATGGGATCTGCTGCCCGGATTATGTGCTCGGGACGAATCTATTGCTGATAACGGGTATATAGATACTGATCGCCCGTCCCATTCGTGCCACAGCCTGGTAGTAAGGGAAATCTACAATCCGTGCTTGAAACCTCCCCATCTGTCTGCCTTGTTTAACATTTACGTGTCGTTTGCCCGCCTGTCCATCATGGGGAAAGAAACACCGGCGACAACAACTGCAGTTGATGATAAGATCGGGGATGAGGACCCCACCCTCCGTATCCAGGAGGTCGCTGAAGACTTGGGCCTCGAGGTTGGTCACGTCAAGGAGATTAAGGGAGCGGATGGCGCCTACAGCTACGCCAGCGCCGTCGCTGTGGAGATTGACGAGAAGACGAACAAGCATCTGGTCCGGAAGATCGACTGGCATGTCCTGCCGTGGCTTTGCGGGCTCTACGTGCTGCAGTATCTGGACAAGGGAGTGTAAGATGCCGCCTCACAGCCCAAACCTTCTGCATGGGCTGATATCAAACGCTTAAAGTCTCTCTTATGCCGGTGTCATGGGTCTCCAGAAGGAGACCAACCTGAGCGCCAACCAGTACACGTGGCTCGGTTCAATCTACTATGCCGGTTACATTGTCTTCGCTCCCGTCCATAACCGCCTGTTCCAGGTCTTCCCGCCGTCAAAGTACATTGCGTGCTGTGTGGTGGCATGGGGTGTCGTTCTGACATGCATGGCCGCCTGCCATAACTTCGCAGGCCTCATGATCCAACGGACGTTTCTCGGCGCCCTTGAGGCCTCGATCAACTGCGGCTTCTCCCTCATCACTGCCGCGTGGTATCGGAAGTACGAGCACGGCAGCAGGACCGGCATCTGGTCTGGCTGTACCGGAGTCGCTACCATGATTGGCGGATTGATTGCCTTTGGATGTGTGACCGGAGAGACGAAGCATCCTAATGCCAACTTCTCGAGCTGGAAGATCCTGGCCGTGGTCACTGGCATCGTCTCTATCGTCTACGGACTCTGCATGTACAAGTTCATGGCCACCAGTGTTGTGACGGCCAAATTCTTCTCCGAAGAGGAGCGAATTCTGGCCGTGGAGCGACTGCGAGACAACCATCAGGGCGTTGGCTCGACGCAGTACAAGCGCTACCAAGCCGTCGAGGCATTCACCGACTATAGGGTGCGTTGCATTTCCCCTAATCTCCCTGCGTACATGCTATACTCACACCGATTTTAGACGTGGATGTACGTCGCCTTTGTCCTCTCGTCGCAGATCCCCGCCGCCGGCCTTGTACTCCTCCAGTCCATCATCATCAAGTCCCTCGGCTTCACCGTCAAGGAGACGCTCCTCCTCAATATCCCGCAGGGCGCCATCAGCGTCATCTGCAACATGGGATTTGGGCTGCTCGCCGACGTGACGCACCAGCGCAGCGGCGCTGCAATCCTGGCCGGCCTCTTCTCCCTCTTCGGCGCCAGCCTGTTCATCGGCCTCGGCGACCACGGCCACTTTTATCGCAAGAACGGCCAGCTGGTCGCCTACTTCTTCATGAGCGGCAGCTGCTCCACCGCCTGGTTCATTGTCATTTCCATGCTGTCGAGCAATGTGCTCGGCACCACCAAGAAGACGACGCTCAACTCGATTGTTTTCCTCATCCTCGGCGTCGCGTACCTCGTCGGGCCCCAGACGTTCCGCGACCCGCCCTTCTACGAGCATGCCAAGATCAGTCTGCTCGTCCTCTGGATTGTCAGTGTGCTCATTCTGTGCGGATTCTTTGTGCTCAATACCTGGGAGAACAAGCGGCGGCAAAGGATGCTCGAGCGCGGGGAGATCTCAGACGGCCATGGCACGAACGTCGAGTTCTTGGATTTGACCGACAAGGAGAACAAGCTCTTCCGCTATGTCATTTGATTTGGAAGGGAGAGGCTTGAGATATGTTAGATGATCGGGGTCCCCTGGCGGCAAAAGGACAAGGGAAAACAATCTCACTCGAATGCCTTGGTAAGGAGTTCGAGGGTGACACATAGATTTGGGTTTGGATGACAATCAAGGGCTCATGATGCATTGCTCCCTCTGAGCAATCTTAAGGTAGGGTGAGCCGAGAACAGCGTGTACTTAGCTTGAGGAGCAAGAAGCTCAAGCTCGGCATGAAACAGGAGCACGTGGGGGAGTCTACCACCATCGAAGACTATGAAGAGCACTGTAGCAGACTGAGCTAAATTTATGCTCGTGTACGACATTCCCAGCAGAACGTCATACTGCGGTGTAAGGATGACTTCGGGCCTCTAACAACCCCACTACCGTATCTAAGTAATTATGCCCTTCCAGCAGCTCGTGACAGACCACACTTGAATGTGATTCCCACTCCTCCTCCTCATCATCTTCTCCTCCCCCACTCAAGCTTCAAGCCTTCTCTCCGTGCTCCTTGCCCTTGAACGGACTGCGCGGGCTCGCAAAGACGGAGCTCAAATCCCCAACAGGAAGCGAAACCGGAAATTCGACGGTCAACAACATCTGCGACAGGAAGAGATAGCCTGCCGCAGCCGTGGACACAAAGGCAAATGCTCCGCCAGCCTGTGCATAGTCAGTCATGCAGTCAATCATTCAGTCATTCGTCATCAACCCATGTGGACGCGTTCGTTTTGGTACTACGACTAAGGAGGGGAAGGAGACTTACGATCTGAAGCCTCGAGGCAATGGCGGCACTCCCTTCGGCCGCGTGCCAGAATGACCCTGTAAGCAGACAGAAGCAAACCACCAACGTGCTGTGGATGATGACAAGGCAGATGTTGAGCTTCAGGGCGCAGATGAGGCAGATTAGGCAGAAAAGCGCCATGAACAGGAGGAAGAATCCTGTTGAAGGGGGAAAAAAAGAAAACGCAAATTATTAGTCGATCGACTCTCCATGACAGTGTGGTGGGTGTTTTCCTACATACCAAATCCGGCCAGGAAGCCAGTGGTTGACAAGCCGGCCGCGGCGTTCGCAGGGTCTGGCGAGTAGTTTCCATACGCTCCGAAGGAGGGTTTCAGTGTTGCTCCAAAGCTCAACCACCATCCTCCTGCGTCAACAATCACACGTCAGTATTGGAAGGATCATGCACGCTTTGGGGAGGCGTTTTCACCGAAGGCAAGAACAAAAGCGGTATAGTAGGCAGAAAGCCGTCAGCAAGGGACGGAAAGGGGCCGCGGGGGGGGAGGCCAGATAAGATATATTTCGACGTACCGAAGCCGCCAAACACGATGAACGGGTAACTGTTTCCCAGGATGAATTCGCCGATGCTGCCGATGATCATCAACAGCCCGCCCATGAAGAAGAAGACGCCGATTGACGAGGATCCGTTGCCCCCGGCGCCTCGCCAGCCCATGAGGTCGCAGGACAGGGGCCCCAGGCTCATGATGAAGCCCAGAAGGCATCTAAAGTCGAGGTCATTCATTGGTCATCATGAAATAGACAAGAACAATGCCGATGTACGCAGAGGTCTCTGCTTGAAGGGGGGACAGAGGGAGAGAACACTTACAAGGGCGTCGGGTTGGCGAACGTCTTGCGCAGCTGTCGAGTGTCGCTGTTCGGCGGCGAGAGGTAGATCTTCTCGTATGTCGATGGTGACATGGAGATCTCACGGGCGATGCGAGTCATCTGGTCAGATGTGTCTTTCTCCATCGTGTTGTCTCGGTTGATCAGGAGATTGGTGGTTGATGGTGGTCGGTCTCCAAGGATTATTCTTTCGACTGGCATTTGTTGGGAGAGTGGTGTGTCGGCCCTGTCTGGCTGCGCTGGATTATTTTTATATCGACTTGGAGAATGTTCCTATCTTTGTCTTCGGGGAGAGAGTTTCGGTCGAGGTGATCTTCCTCCCTTCCTGGTCGTCTCTCTCACTGTTCCCCTTTTTTCTGAGCACGACATGATCCACCGTGTCCGTCGTCAACTGACCACGGCATTCCTCATGACGACGCCAGCGCATCCACAGTCCCCGATACCTACTGATACGACAGATAACAGACTCCAGAGCCGCGGAGCTGTCGAAGAACTTGTTATCATGACCTCCACGGATGAACATGCCCAGGGTCAACCGCTTGGGATCTCACAAGGGGCGGCGACGACGTCCGCGGACATGTCTTCATGATTTCCAGATCACTAGCGTCTCCTGACAAAATAGACGAGACTGACTTCTCGTCAAGTGTGGGCCGCAGGGGAGAGTGAAGGAGATAACAATGAGGGTTCAGGGAGGACGTGCCAAACAAGCGCATCTCGCTGCCAATATACCACATTGGGAAACCAAACATCCGAAATCGAGATGTATGCCAGCAGCGAATAGAGACGGCCGGGCGTGGGCTCTAGTGTTGACTCTGTAGTATGTATGTCCAAGGAATACTCAAGCTTGTGGAACGGAAATATCACAATCGATACTCCTTCGGGGCGTGTATCGATGTACGCGACGAAAGCTCACTGTGTCGACAGGGACGTTAGCGAATTTCTGTGATACCTGCAAGTATTGTCTCTCTAAGAAGAGGGGGTTGTATCAAAATTCCGGTAGACATGGTCAGATCTGGATGGTCACAGCGGGCAACAGGGCTGTAGGGTGCTTGCAGCCGGTGTGCTACCGAGATGAGCTTGCCACATACAGTAAGGCAATCGGTTGGGTGAGTCGCAGCTCTGGCCCAAAACAGCCAACATCTTCGAAGGGCATTGCGCCTCAGATTGACTCGCTGAAACCGGCAAGAGATTGAAGGATCTCAACTGCATTCCTCACTGTGACTGGGCAACAGGACACACGTGCCTACTGCCCTCTTATCTCGAATCGACATATAGCGGCAAGCAAACATCAATTACCTGGATGTCTAGCCAGTTGGACTCGAGCTGGACCGGGGTCGAGTCGTCGCCGTGTTGTCGCCATCTTTGGTTTCCGTAATTGGGAGGCTGTCAGTCAAGCCTTGAACCAAGATACCAGATCAGGTTAGCAGTCAGGAAGCGATACGAGTAGACAAGGCTGGCACGAGGAGAAGGTTGGACCAAAAAGACTAGTCCACATCGTCAGCAGTTGACCAGTCACGACTGTCGACCGGCGATGACGACGAGACGCATTTCGAGGACAGCATGTGGGCTCGGTTCATTCATGCAGGCACACGAACCGACCGGAGCGTGTGGGCTGCGGAGGATGTGGACAGGGATCCAAAACCACTTGTGACTGCCCATTAATCAGGTTTCGTCTTCTGGGATGGAGAAGGTCGATCAAATAAACTTTGGAGCGCGAAGCAGAAGGTCCACGAAGAACCAGCTCATCTCCTCGGACATCCAGAAGTGGGCGTAGTGATTGGACAATATTGGGCGAAAGCATTGACGCGTCGAGACCACGGCCGAGTTCCGACCTCCAGTTTGGGCCGGCATCAGGTATCGTGTTTTGCTAGCTGAAAACATCTTAGTCCTAGTCCCAGCGAGAAGGTTTATGCCATGTACTTGGACATCCGAGTGCATATCCATTCTCCCACACGCAGGACACGGAACAGGACATCTCGATGATAACGACGTCGACTGTACCAAACACAATCCCTATCGACTGTTTCCCGGGAGGCCTGACGCTAAACAGATTCAGTTGGCGGTATACCAGTCCAATGGACGCTTTGGAAGAGCGAGAGACGACTGGCAAAAACGTATAGCAGCCAGAGGTATTGCTTTCTCGGGGACTGGGAGGGATGCCGTTATCCGGTTCACCAATATCAAAGTCGGGAGCATAGTATGCGTTTCCTTATCGACGCTTCTCCACTGTCGAAGTCTCTAGCCGGCCCCGTTCTTCTAAGGCACGGCTACGGAGTAGTGCACCTGTCGACCAACCAGCGTGCGGATCCGCATGTCCGTCCGTATGGCAACAACTCAGGACGATCTATCATCTCGAGATTAGGGGCCCATGCACACGCAGAAGAATTCGCACAGCGCGACGAACGTGAACATGAGAGACACAGATAACGGCCCAAGGCGGGTGGGGGGTTCATCGATACTGTGCGATATCGAAGTCTTGGACTATCCTATACGCTTGGTTCAACTCTGTTGCATATGGAAGAAGGCTCGAGGACGAACAGCCTAAGGAAAGCGCGGGCTATAAAAAGGGAGGACGTTTCCACCATGATCATGATAGGAGTTAAAGACTCCAGAGCTTCTTCGACCAGAGACAAGTGATTCTTCATCTGTCTGCCTCAAACCAACGGTCTTGCCTTTATTGTGAGAACATCTATATACACTCTAGTACCGTCGCGCCCACAAAAGCCTTGAACGACCCCGACGATGGCGATCGACTTCACCCTGACTCCTGAACAGGAGAAGATCAAGGCCGACGCAAGGAAGTTTGCGCAAGAGGTCCTGGTCCCAACGCGTGAAGCTTACCTGAAACTGCCCACGCAAGAAGAGCGCTTCCGCGCCACCAGGGAAGCGTACGCCAAGTGCGTCGCAGAGGGATGGATCAAGATCCAGATCCCAGAGAGTGAAGGAGGCACGCGCAAGAGCCTGGTTGACCTAGCCCTGATCACTGAGGAGTTCTTCGCCGCAGACTCGAGCTTCCCCATCACCTGGCTCGTGACAGGCTTAGGCCTGGCCCCGATCTTCATGTACGGCAGCGCCGAGCAGAAGAAAAGGTTCTTGGCCCCCTTCATCTCCGGCAAGGGGGACGCGCTGGCGGCATTAGGCTTCACCGAGCCTACAGGCAGCGCCAACTACCTTCAGAATGAAGGCGGCTTGGGCGTGCAGACCCTGGCCAAGATCGAGGGCGATGAAGTCGTCATCAACGGCGGCAAGCAGTTCGCCTCCAGCAGCGCCGGGTGGGATTTCAAGGGCCCGGAGATCTTGACCTTGTTGTGTCGATTTAGCGACAAAGGAGACCCCAAGGACACACTGTCCATGGTGGTTCTGACCCGGGCCGACTTCGAAGCCGACGCGAACAAAGGCGCCTTCGAGGTGCTCTACGACATTGAGACGCACGGGTTCCGCGCACATTCGGGCCCCCGCACCAAGTTCACCAACTTCCGCGTCCCAGTCAAGAACATCCTGGCACCGCCGGGCAAAGGAGCAATGGTTAATGTGGCGGCCTTCACCGAGTCGGCAGCCCTGGTGGGTGCCGGTTCCGCGGGCCTGATGCGGAGCTGCTTCGCACACACGCACAAGATCGTCACCACCGAGAAGCGCGGTGGCAGCGTCCCAACCATCAACTATCAGTCCGTTGCAGACTTCCTCATCAGCATGAAGATGCGCGAAGAGACCACCCGCTACTTTACCTGGAAGGCGTGCCACTATCTCGAGACCACGGGCGAGGCTGAAATGGCCTACCAGGCCAAGGTCTGGGGCTCCGAGAATGCCATTCAATGCGTCCTCGAGGCCATGCAGGCGGTCGGCGTCACCGCCTACGCTACGTCGCAACCGTACGGCCTGATGATGAACGACGCTTTGTGCCTACCCTTGTTCGAGGGTTCCAACACGGGAGTCCGGCGTCGCCAGATCCAAAAGATTTTCACCCAGGAAGGCTATGATCCGGAGTCGTGCGCGAGCGGCAAGCCATGGAGTAAGACTTTGATGGATTTCCCCAAGGGATTCTTGAGCGTGTACACCTGAGTGGACATGGATGGCCAGATGGCTGGTGGGAACAGAAGGGGGGAGGCCAGAGCGGAAAGGAGACAAAGGGACATGGATGGCACTTGGTATCTTCTCGGGTTGGTGAAGCCAGCACGGAGGAGCATCGCAGTAGTTTCAGACCCGAGAGTCCGCAGAAGATATAGGCTAGGCTAGGAAAATGACAAGACGATCTCCGTTTTCTGATCCTTCCGAGAGTTGATGTTAAGAAAAGTTCGAGCGGAGACGCGACTGCAAGGTAAGGAGGTAAGTAGACGAGCTCTACGTCATCGTGCGCCGTGTCATTATCACGTGATTATCCCTCCGTGGCAAATCACGGAGCGGAGCGCGAGGTCCTCCCGAGCCGGGGTGTCCACCAATAAATATAAAGAGTAAATGGACTAACGGGTATTGAGTAAGCCAGAGGTGCCGCCTCACGCAAGTCCACAGAACAGCGTCACCTTCGTTCCCAAAGGGGGTGAGTCCTCCTTAGCGGCGAGGAGAGAATCGCGGACCTGCTCCACGACCCGACCTATCTTCCTGTAGCGATCACGCAGGCGTCGCAGCACAATCTAGCCATTACCTTCTAGATTCTCGACCAGCATCCTATGGCGCTGGGGATGACGAGCTATGTCATGCAGAAGCGCCAACGAGTGCTTGACCACGACCACCCTGATCGCATGACTTCCGAGGAATGGCTCGAACTTTGAGAGAACAGCCTGCCTAGTTCTTAGTACGGAATTACTGGCTTACTCTCATCAGAACATGTGTCTGTACGATTGAACTTGGCAAGAAGACACTTTTTCATTATGGGCAAAGCGTACGATTGCGTTGACCAGGCGCGGACTGTGGGAAAAGGGAATTCCTCAGTACTCTCGCTATATCTATAGTCCCAATCCAGGCCAAGCAGTAACTCAGATGGTAAGGACTGGCAGATCCGTTGATCCAGGAGCCTCTTTCGCATCAAATGATACAACGCAAGCAACACATACTACCGACTGTGCCTTGATGTTCCAGTGGTTGAAGAGAACCCCCGAATTGGACATGCAAATATCGCTCCATGTAGTCGTGGAGTAGCTGTCATAATGCCTGGAGCAGGCAAGAAAGAATCGAGACAGTTTGCCTAAGGGTTCAGCTGTGCAGAGCCCTTGTACATAGCCATGGTGACTTTTCCTTGATGTTGCTCCCGTCATCCACGGCATCTCCGAATTGGTCGGAATGACCTCGGCTGGACAACTTGCGACGCGATTCCGGCGGCACCAGTCTTTCCTCTCCCCAACTAATCAACTACGAGTACTGGGTAGACAGCGACGTTTTGGATCCTTTGTATATTTTATATTCTGTCTGTGCATCAGTATTCCCGCCGCCATGTCTCAAGTACAGTAGCAGCAAAAGTGTCATCATGCCCGTCACCAAGATATATATCCTCCGACACGGCCATCGGCTCGCCTGGTCGCTCAACCCTTCCACTGGCAAATACTCCTCCAACCACCCCTTTCCAACACGGCTCCCAGCAGATCCTCCTCTCGCATCGCATGGCGTACGCCAAGCGCAAGAAACGGGCAGCCATCTCCGCGCATTATTCGCAGATCTCGTGAAGCAGGATCGTCTGCGGATTTACTCCTCGTTATTCTACCGCTGTCTCGAGACGTTGCGGCCGACGGTGGAAGCGCTGCTCGAATATATACCGGAACATGACCATGAGAGGCGGCGGAATCTGCTGGTCCGAGGCGAACGAGGGCTGGGCGAGTGGTTCGGGCGCGCGTGGTTCGTGCAACCTTCTCCTGCAGACCCTCAGAGGTTACGCAGGGACTTCTTCCCGTGGTTGAACGACGAGTATCACTCGAGACTGATACCGCACGATCACGGTGAGCGGATAGAAGAGCTGCACGATCGGGTTGGGCGGGCGTTGGCAATCGTTGTCAGAGACGTGGATGAGGAGTTTGCCCGCCTAGGACGAGGCGAGGAGGAAGTCACGATTTTGATTTCTGGGCATGCGGCGCCGATCATCGCATCTGGACGAGCGCTGACGGGAGATGTTCCCGACGACTGGGACGAGGAGGACTTTCACTGTTTCACGTGCGGGCTGAGTAAGTTCGTGCGACGGCAGCTGCCCCCGGCTGAAGAGGGCGCGAGGCAGGAACACTACGACGACAGAGCCCAGGGAGTGGCTGGCGGGTGGGATTGCATTCTGAATAGTGATTGCAGTCATCTGAGTCAGGGCGAGGAGAGGGGCTGGCATTTCCACGGCGATGAGAGTTTTGATTCTTATGAAGATGTCCAAGGGAGAGGGCTGAAGTTGTCGGATGGGACTGTTCATGAGTCGAAGTTATGATCCGCAATCGTGTTGAAAGAGGTGATTTTGGTGGAACTTTGTCATGGCTTGGTTACAAATTCGATAGACCCTAGATGCCATGCAACAGATCTAGATACATACCTATACAATGGCGTAGCGCAGTAACGCCCTTGACGCCTGCGCTGATCGATTTCTCACTCTGTCGACGGCTCGGCTATCTGGTGCCGAAGGATTTCTAGAAGCTCGGTCGGCTGGGCTTCAGCTGCACTGCGACTCCGCAGGTTGTGACGACTTCAGCTTGACTTGGTGCCACGGCCTGGTCATCGCCATCCTTACGGTTTTGTCGAGATTTTGGTTCATCGCTCGCTTCTCTTTCGTCTTAGCCTTCGCACAGGCCGAGCCATTCTTTACCGTTGAGCTGAAGATGGTCGTTATAGGCCAGTAGGACGATGGCCGGCTTCGAAAGCCAGTCAGTCTGCAGCCATGCCCTCGTCCAGCAGCAGATTCTTGCGCCCATACAACGACCGTCATTATTATGGTATGGCGGAGCTGGCTTGACGCGACAAGAGTAAATTGATCTGATTGACATGTAGACCTTCTATCGACCTTCATTCGGCAGACACGGGCCCAAACGCGAACCCGATTCCAAGATGGCCAGCATCAGCACCGGCACTTTCACGACTACTTTGTCACGCACCTCCCGTCTTCATCCCTTCACCCAGATTCACGCTCTATGACCGGGCTTGCGCACAAGTTCCCTAGGAAAGAATCAACCCCGCACACCCCGGACGGCAAGCACGCTCCCGCCGCTCACCCCTCGGTCTCTCGAGATACGACGGTCGTGCGGATACCTCTAAGGAGCGCCAAACACCATTATGGCGCCTCCGTGTCTCGCGGGAGCAGACCTTACAACGAAGATTCCCACCAGGCGGGCGTTATTGAGCTACCGGCGTTCTCTAGGAAAGCGCCCACATCGGTGAGCCTGAAAAAGAATACAGGCGAGGGAACGTCGGCCGAAGGCGCGTCTGGTGATCCACAAGTTTTCTACTTCGGGGTCTTCGATGGCCACGGTGGAGCGGAATGCAGCGACTTTCTGAGGGAGTCGCTTCACGAGTACATTGAAAAGGCTGCCGTAGCGTTCCATCTTAAGTCGAGCCTGCAAACATCGAGAAAAAATGATAAAGAGGCAGCCCCTGCACTAGGCGGCCTCGATGGAGACGCACAACAGCAGAAGCAAGGCAGAAAAGCTCTCGAGGCGTTCGAAGTCAGCAAAGACGAACCCACCAAAGGTGGGAAGGCGCAGTCCCAAGATGGTGCCACGAAGCCATATCCTGGCGACGCCCCCTTAATTCAAAACGCAGATCAGGAGCAGATCCAGCAGCTAGAGAGGGAACTGACAAGAGGCTGGAAAGACCTAGTAGGCGGTTATTTCCGACGCTTCAAGCCTGCCTACTTTTCTATCTACAGTGACTATCAGAAGCTGGGAGATGAATCGGATCCATTGCAAGAAAGCGGTCAACATGTCGGCTCTGGGGCCGCGATCGAAGAAGTCATGACCTACGCCTTCTTGAAAGCGGACTACGACTTTGTGGCGGCTCAAGCGGCGAAGTACTCGGAAAGCAGAGACGATACAAGAGCGGAAAGGCCCCTTAACGATGGGGAAATATTAGGAGAACCATCAAAGCTTGCGGGACACATTGGAGGACCCAACAGATTTAAAGGCGGAAGTACTTGCAGCGTGGCCATGGTATCTACACCGACTCCCACCCCATTCTGGAACGCTGCAAGCACGTCTTCAATGCTGGTTGCTCATGTTGGAGACACACGAATTCTCCTTTGCTCTACGGCTACTGGTACAGCCATTCCGCTGACCACAAACCACCATCCATCGTCACCAGTGGAAAGTAACAGGCTTAGAAGGTATGCTGCATCATTCGTGACCGACTCGTTTGGTCAAGAACGAATCTCGGGGCTTGCCAATACTCGAGCATTCGGAGACATTGCTTCGAAAAGACTTGGTGTCAGTGCCGAACCAGAAATCAAAAGAGTTGAAGTCGGTCCCGCAGAGTACTCGTTTATGGTCCTGATGTCGGACGGAGTGTCGGGGACGCTTGAGGATCAAGAGGTAGTGGACATCGTCAAGGAGGCTAGGACCCCTGAGCAGGCCGCTCGCGACGTGGTCAACTTTGCGATCGAGGTGTCCACCGATGGAGACAACGCCACTTGCCTTGTGGTGCGAATGGGGGGCTGGGAACGACGGCAAGAAGGCGGACACGGCAGCCTTAGGACGAAGGAGGCCCGCGATTTCAAGAGGCAACAAGCGTCTGATCCGAGGAGTCGACGGCAATAGGAAACCGTGCTCGAACAAAGCACGTGCAGTTTTATATATTATTTCCGAAACATTGGGGAAGAAGCGTTGTAGTGACCGTTCAGCAGTTCAATCATCCCGCCTTGCTGACTATTCATGAACCAAGAGACCCTGAGGAAGCGAGATGCTGGCACGGTTGCTGATTCGTCCGAATGAACATCGTTCCATCCGTGGTTCCGGCCGCGACCGTGAATCTCAAAGGCTGCTGGCGATTAAATAATAGTCTACCTCTTACGGTTGATTTCTTCTTCGGACGTGACCTGGTAACTGACCTTCTTTCACATTATCACGCATCTCGCCCATCTCGCACTCTCCCATCAACCTCAGCGCGAAGCAGCCGGTCCTCACCGCGGGAATCGCAACGGTTGACTTCCTCCGCGTCTGCCCGCGCCTGAAGCAACAATCTCCCAAGAAAGTCTGGGCCTGCGATAAAGACACCCCTTATCAGAAAGCACACCTTTCGTGGCTGCCTGCGTGCTTCCCTACCTGATCGAACCAGACCTTACGAGCCTCCTCGATTTCTTGCCGGCGCCGAATTCTGTCCCCTCCTGGTGCCGCCTGCTGGCGTGGGATCACCGCGGCGCAGCCAATCCACCATGGCACGGAGCAATGGGACGGTGAAGGAGAATGGCCACGCTGTGGCCCCAGCCAACGGCCATGCACGGCCCAACGGCACGGTCGAGTCGACCAAAAGGGCCGAAGAGGATATCTACGACGAGGAGAACATCTTCCTCTTCATCCCGAACATCATCGGTATGCATCTGACCCCCTCCCTACCCGTCTCGCTCAAACCATGCCTGCGGCTTGACCGCTGCTATAGACATCGATCTAACTGAGCTGTACAGGATACGTCCGTATCGTCACCGCCCTCGCTTCCCTCTATTACATGCCCCTCCACCCTCGCACCTGCTCCGCACTGTACAGTTTCTCATGCATCCTCGATGCCGCCGACGGCCTGGCCGCGCGGCGGTACAACCAATCCACGACCTTTGGCGCTGTGCTGGATATGGTGACCGATCGCTGCACGACTTCCTGTTTACTTGTGTTCCTGGGATCGGCGTTTCCAAGGTGGTCGATTATTTTCCAGGGCCTGATCAGCCTCGATTTGGCGAGTCACTATATCCACATGTATGCGTCCCTGACGACGGGAGGGCAGAGTCATAAGAAGGTCGAGGCCAGTCGAAGTTGGGTATTGCATCTGTATTACACGAACAAGGTGAGCAGACTCCCTTCCTCCCCTCCCCCCGACAAAATCGCACGCTTGTCCAGGGGAGGAATGACTGGCTGACAATGATGGATGCTTTACAGACCGTGCTCTTCATGTTCTGCGCCCTCAACGAGCTCTTCTTCATCGCCTTGTATCTCCTCTCCTTCTCCTCGCCTCTCCTTTCCCCTTCCCTGCTCGTCTCGAGCGACAAGGGCGGCATGACCTCCGCCCAGCCCGGTTCGCCGGCGCATCCGAAACCCAGCGCCATATTCGTGAACCCGTGGAGCGCCGGGGCGATGGAGATGGCCCGCGCGAATAAAATGGATAGCACCGTGCCTTGGATACTGGCCGGTCTGAGCGCCCCGGTCATGTTCGGCAAGCAGATTATCAATGTCATCCAGCTGGTGAAGGCGAGCAAGCTGTTGGGCGAAGTGGACGTGGCGGCGAGGAGGAAAGCCGGAATCACGCGGAAGAGGAAGAGGGCGTGAAGGTTGTTGCTGCGCAGTACTCTCTCCGTGATCCGCGAGGAAGAATCAGAGTGATTGCGCCGGGCCAAGGCATTCAACAACCGGTGCGGAAAAGCGATGAATTATCATTGGCGGCGTGGACAATTCCTGGTTCCTGCAGCCAGGACTTCTTCGCCTTTTAGCTGTCGGAATGGAAGCCAGTCTATTCAACGATCGAGACACAGCGATTGTGATATCTTCCCGTTTGCGACCGCCACGGCTCGGAGGACTCTACAGCGGGGTTCGGATCTTATATGGAACTGTACAATCATTAGGCGATCTAGTATGTGTACCCCTGGTAAGGCTTCTTCGACCAGGACTTAGGTGAAGTTCTGGGCACGAGAAGACTGGCGCGCACCTAAGTCCTGGGCACGAGAAGACTGGCGCGCCGGAGGTGCTGTATCTTATTGCTATTTCACCCGGGAGGTAGTCTGGAGCTGGCTGAATGAAAGGGGATCTGAATAGGTTAAGGCGGTCTTGTCTATAGTATAATAGAGTATAGGTTCTAATTTCTAATTAATATAAAAATAATAGTAGTAGTGACTTAAGTCACACTCGGTAGAATAAACGACAAAAAACTCAGAGTTGGTTGAAGCCTAACTCTGAGAAAACTGATCCTATCTTGCGATGAGGCCGTTTTTTGAAGGTTGTGGTTAACAACCCAGTCGCCTTTCCAAGCCAATACCTGTAGGCATTTCGTTTTCAAGGCGCATTGTAAGAGATTCGAGAGGAAACTCGTCAGCTTCGAACTCTAGTCCCTAGGTCTGAGGTCTGATTCCCAGGTTACCACGTCTGATTCCCATGTTACCACGTTCGCTGAGGTACCCAGCCGCATGCAGATAGGGAATATGTGTGGCTTCCTGGTAAGGGACCTGAGAGCAAACTCGTCAGCTTCGAACTCTGGTCCCTAGGTCTGATTCCCATGTTACCGGTAGTCAACCGCATGCATATAGGGAATTTGTCTTGTTGGTCATTCCGGGTACTTCATGCCAGGTTCACCCCCCAGATCGTTCTTGTTCCCCCTGTCCGCACTGAACTCTGGTTTCTTTCCCTGGAATGCCAACCACTTTTCTTAAGTTTGCATTCATGTACTTAGATATTTTGGGCCGTGACCCCTGAGATTCACTTCACGTGGTGCTGCGGGTTCGTAAGGTGATGTGAGTTGAATGAGACGGTCGCCGGAGCGATCTGTGGCAAGGCAGTGAATCTGGGAGAACTGCTGATACTTCAAGGGTCGAGATTTTTCGAGCGAAGCCTTGCTCTACTTGCAGCTTTCCCCTTCATAGGCCCGCGGATTCTTACACCGATGTTCGCTGGTGTGCTCGTCGTCTGTCGTCAGCGAAAGGAATTCAACCGACACGAGAAGGCCAGCGTAAAAGGTAGAGGTGAGTGGTGTCAGATACATGCACGCGCCTTGTCTGACCTTCAAGCACAGCAACAGTCCTCTCACCTGCCTTGTCCGTCTTAACAACCCGCCGATGGCTTTGCCCAAATCTATCCCAGGCGATGCAGACTCCTTTCGTGGGAGAAATCCAACAACCAAATGTCTTTTTCGCTCGTCGCCCCGTGTAAGGAAACATGGAACATCGGTGGGGGCGGTTAATAAGGAATTGCAGATATTCGAAGAGAAGTCGTCTGCTGGTAATCTGAACATTGACGCCAATAAACAAGGAATCGAAGCTGCGGTGTGTTCCTGTGGATATAAATTCGAGATCGGAGGTGTAGAACCCGGACGGACTCCTGTCAGCATGAAGGTAGGCTCGTATCCGCCTTATCTCAGAATCCCTGGTCGCGAACCTATCCTTGTCAAAGGCAGTACGAGTCGGCTCATCATGCAGCTCCTTGAACACGACATTCCGATACCCAGGATCGCGGCGAAATTGGCCAAGCAGGCCCCAACCGAGAGGTACACCACTATTGAAGTGCGGTCAATCATACACACATGCTCCGTGTTAGGGCTGGAGGGTGATTCGCCATCTGCAACGGAAAGCTGGGAGAACGAGGCCATCGAAGGATGGTGGCTAAAGGAAGACAGCTATTGCGAAAACCTGCGACGGGAACAGCCCGTTAACGAAAAGCAATGTGGCTACGACTGCGACAATGGCTGGTGGAAAGCCAGGCAGAATGCGAAGCATCGAAATTGGGAGAGATGGGCTTGTTGTTCGATCGGTCCCGAGCATTGGAGAAGGGAACGATACCGGCTGTACGATCTGTATGGCGGTGGAGGCACTTCGAGTCTCTCGCGGCAGCAGTGTCTGACCGCTCTCGAACGAGTTGACTAAGACGGTGTTCAGTGTTAGAAGCCAGGGGATCTGGATGGGCCCGGATTCAGTTTCCAATCGTGCAGCACCTGGGCTGACAATCTCACTCGTTTGGGTTTGTGAGTGTGCTTTGAGATGAAAGGTCTGGCCGCATCTCTACGGTGTCCTACAGAGGGAAGTATTGGTGTCAGCAGCATGATAACTCAAAATCCTTCGGTTCTCCGCAGCATCCGCACATCTCCAGATGTGCCAGTTCGCAAATCGCATGGACGATACACAACTGTTCGCACGGGCGTTCGAAGGTTTTATTCGCTGTCAGTCGACGTCAAGGTGCTTGACGGGATCGTTGCTGACCTCCCTTCGGAGTGCTTTCAAGAAGATTTCCTTGGGATAGGCGTCCAGCAGGGACGCTTGGTCCATAATGAAATGCTGGTCACTTGCTGGAAAAGATCCAGATGGAGGTGGTGGTGGCGTCGAATACGAGCGGTACGCCTGAAGGGAGGCGGAATAGTGACAAGATAGATTTGGGGCAAGAATCTCAAAAGCCGAGTTCTTCGCACGGGCAGATTGTGCAACCTGAGGCTTCGACGAGTAAGTAGGTCATGATGAAGAAAAGGGAGCAAGAAGGTACCTTAGGGTTATTAGGGGGAAGGGCCTGCCACGCCAGCCTTTGGCAAGAGGAGAAAAGCCGGGCTGTCTGACAGTGACTTTTCCCCTTCCGATCCCCTAGCCCATGCAGTTCACAATGTCAGACGGCCGCCAACTCCCACGGAGGTTTGGCACTGGCGACTTGGCAGGGTTGAACATCCGATGGCGGCCATGGCCCTGCATCAAATTCGACCCCGTTGACCCCCTCCTGTCCCCTCCATCTTTTCTCCCTCCTCCCTACGGACTTTGAGCCCAATCAGCTTTCATGTGCCTCTCCCGAAATCATCATCGCCACCAATCAAGTCCGACGCAAGATCCATAAGATGTTCAGCTCTCCTCATCTTTGGGAACACGCGAAGGAGTCTGCATCTGCGCTGTCCCGGCTGCAATCGGTCATGCGCCTCAACTTCTCTCGATATATCTTGTGATTCGCTTCTGGTGCTTTATCTTGCAGCCGCGCACCTGAACTCGCCGCCCGCCCCTCGTGCTCAGCCTCGCTCCTGACGATACTTGCAGACGTACACGGATGATGCGACGCCGCCCCTCGAGATGAATACCCACGATGTTCGCATGCATGGCGCTGCTCCTCTCCCCCATGGAGGATCGAAATCGCCGACGGTGCCCTTGCGCAATCCTCTGCATCCCTCGGTCGTTGACAAGCTCGACCCCGCGTTTGTAAAGTTATACAATGATTACATTGCCAATGGGCCTCCGTCGTCAACGGACATAAATGTGGTTCGGCAGAACTATTCAGCCTTATACTCGTACGCTGCTGCTCCACCATCTGGCGTGGGGGGGATCGGCGAGACGACAGTGCCAGGTTGGGAGAAATACCCGGGCGAGGTCAATGTGCGGGTTTATGTACCCCCCGGTGAAGAGCCTGGACAACGCAAAGTTTGGCCAGCACATTTCAACTTTCATGGTGGAGGTATATCATTCCATCTTGCCGTGTGTCGGGACTTCCATTGACCATGAACAGGCTGGGCCGTTGGCGACCTTGAAACCGACGCTCACATCTGCCATCACATCTGTGCCTCTGTACCGTGCTGCGTGATCGACATCGAGTATCGACATATCCCGGAGTATCCCTTCCCCGTCGGAATTATGGACAGCCTCACGGCGGTGGCTCATATATTGGCCAACCACCAGACGTTCTCCATTGACTCGACCAACATCACGTTTGGAGGCGAATCTTCTGGCGGCACTATTGCCCTCATCTTGAACCATCTTTTCCGCGACGGCGGCTTCAGTGACAAGTTGAAGGGTGTGATTGTTGCAACACCTACCATCAGCGATGTGAGGAAGTATGCGACGCCGGACATGAGTCCCTGGGCCAGTATGAAGGAATTCGAGTTTGCCCCTCTCCTCAATTGGGACAAGTTGAAATGGTTCGACACCTTCAAATGGATGTCCTTGTCCAGCCAGAACCCTGGGATCAAGCCAAAGGAACAGAGACGAGACATTTCCTGGTTCGCTGATGCTATGAATGCACCGGACTTCAAGAACCTGGCTCCCGTGACGTACCTTGCTACTGCAGAGGTTGACCCTCTGAGAGACGAAGCTGAGGGATATGCCAAGAAGTTGGAGGAAGCCGGCAACAAAATCATCTTGAAGCGGTTCAGGGGCATGCCTCATCACTTCATGCATATGGATCGTGTTCTGCCGCAGGCTCGGGAATATGTCCAAGACGTTATTTCTCATATCCGTCACTGCCTTTATCCGCCTCAAGAACCAGCTGCTGTAGCCACGCCACCGGACACGTGAAATGGTCCCCGTCAGCGTCGACTCGATTGGCTCTATCCATCTCGGTCCCGCGAATCGACTGGTTCGCACACTCGACTCGTGGCTAATGAGCTAGAAAGAGATGTGGAAGCTTCGTGCTCGTCCCAAATCACTACCGGTCTGTCTGTTCGACGACCCTATCGGAGGAGTTGAAGGGCCAGGGGACCCGCAATTTGAAGCGTCGCAGTTGCTCTGTTGGAAACAATGAAGACGCCATCGACGTTCACAAGGCCGCTGTGGGATCAAATGGCCGGGTGCCTGAAAGGTGATCTGAACGTCACTTGCATATCTACCCTGCAAACGCAACCTATATGTCATTGCTCGAGCATATATGCTCTGAACCAAAGGCGCTCTTCACCCATCCAACTGACACCTTCGATCAATGAGCACGAGTTCCGACCAAGCCACACGGAGTATCTACAGCGCTGCATCGAAGACATGCTCAGCATCCACTTGACTCTGAACGAAACCACGATGATACGAGTGAAGGACGATTTTACGACAAGGTTAACGTCAAGTTTGGCATTCGCCGCGGATCATGCTCTCAGGAGCAATCGGCAGTTGAGAGATGAGTGTAGAATGCGCTGCCGGTTCTGACAGCTGCACGAGACAAAGTACTCCCGAACGAGAAGTGGCGGTGATGAACGTTGTATATTTGACGATAGACTTTCGCTTCTCCATATTGTATTATTGCCATGCTTCAGCAGAATGCCGCATTTGAGACTGTCCTCTGAACTTCCATCAGATCTGATGTCTGGTAACGTCCTAGACTTTTGATGGGCCGGATAATCTTCGGAAGTGGATTCTCCTCCTCCGACGCGTTCGCGTCCATGTTCGCGTTCGTGTAGCTACGCGTCTCTCCGTGTAGCATGCGCCCTCCCTGCCTGGACAACCCAACGTCAACAACAAACACTGATGAGCAAGTCTTGATCGAGATACAGCGTTGAGCCGGACAAGATGCCTGATAGGCCTCCATTTCCAGGTCGCCCTGCACAACCTCCTGGTCCTACCTTCCTGCAGTATTCGCCCGACGGTCAACGACTGATCGTAGCCGGCATTGGGGATTTCGCTCGCTCGTTTCGAACAAACGACAATGGAGAGCCCGACTTGTTACCTTCGACACATGTTGAAACGCTTGCTGTTGCCTCCGGGGTACGGTGTCGCCCCAGCATAATTCGCTTGCACGTCTGTTGACGCTGTTTAGAATGACTACGTGATCCTTGGGTGCGAAGATGGCACAGTATGCGAGTACGCTGTCCCGTCTGGCGACTTAAAGCAGATACTTGTCAGGACTGGCCTACCTGTCAGAGATATTGCCCTATCTCCCAACCAGGAATGGATAGCTGTGTCAAGCGAGTACGTCAAGCTCCCCAATCTAGAAGCCGTCCCTGACTCTTTCAGTGAACTGGAGATTAAAGTGGTGAATCGAAACGATATCGAACAGATCACAATCCTGCGCGAGCACCCGAAGCCGATTAAGCACTTAACGTACGACCCATCCGGCAAATACCTCGCCGCTTCCTGCACCGACGGTGTCATCTACGTCTATTCTATGACGGCCGAGCCTACCGTATATCGAACAGTAGATGGAATCATACCTCGCCTTGAAACTGCAGACTCAGCAACTTCACGATGCGTATGGCATCCTGATGGGAGAGCCTTTGCCTGTGCAACGGCAACACGGGACATTCAAATCATATCCATCGAGGACGGAGCGCATCAACGAGTATTTTCCGGGGCGCACAGCAGCGAGATCACGTCATTAGCCTGGTCATCGAATGGCGCCTTGTTGGCCTCTTCAGACTCAGATTACTTGGTTATTTGGGAAACGAAAACGCAAAAGATGCTGAAACGCTTCAACTACGCGAATATATTGAATATTACGTGGCAAAACCACGGCGAGAACATCTTTAACTGGACCACTTCTGACGGCGAACTCTTTATCATTCCGGACTTCCTCAAAGAAGAGCAACATGTGAAACTTCTCAGAGGGCCAGAAGTCGGGGCGCCATTCTTTCATGATCCCTTGCTCGATCGCGCTGCAGCTGTCAATGGCCGAAAACCGTTGGTGAATGGCCATGCCAAACGAGCAGGCACCCCGGACAGTCTGGACGAACTGCTCGGACCCGAGGAGGAATTCGACTGGATTGAAGACGACGACGGCGCTGGATACATCAATGAGAACGGCAAGAGAACGAACGCTCCCGTGGGAAACGGTTTTGGTCACGTTGCTAAGCGAAACAAACAAGAGGCCTGGCAACCCCAAGTACACGAATCCTTTCAGCCTGGAGCCACGCCATGGAGGGGCAATCGCAAATATCTCTGCTTGAACTTGATCGGCTTTGTCTGGACAGTCGATCAGGATACCCATAACACAGTCACCGCCGAGTTTTATGATCGAGAAATGTACCGAGACTTTCACTTCACGGACCATTTCCTATACGACAAGGCGTGCTTGGACGAGTGGGGCACCCTGTTTTCGAGTCCTCCCAAGAATGGACAGCCATCAGTGATTTTCTACCGACCTCATGAGAGCTGGACTGCTCGGTCAGACTGTCGGATCAGCTTGTCGGACGGCGAAGAAGCCCTCTGTCTTGCTCTAACCACCCAGTACATTGTGGCTGTTACGAACAAGAACTACGTCCGCGTGTGGACACTGTTCGGCACACCTGTACGAATATGGCGCATGAAAAATTCTCCTGCTGTAACGTGTGCTGCTTACGGCGACTTTGTCATGACAGTTGGAAATGGTCCTGTTGGAGCGGATGGGAGTACGCAACTCCTGTACAGCATTGAGAATGTGAAGGAGGACCAAACCTGTCAGAACGAAGATGTCGTAGCGTTGGGCACCGTCCCGCCCGATTCAGATGCCGAAGAGGTCAGCTTGAAAACTCTGTTCTGGAGTACTGATTCGGGGGATCCATGCATTTATGACAGCAACGGGGTGCTACTGACTCTCCTGCACTGGCGGAAACCGGGGCAAGCCAAATGGGTACCTCTTCTCGACACCAGAACACTCGACCGTGTAAGGGATGGGAAGAAGGAAGAGACATACTGGCCTGTTGCGGTCGCCGATAACAGATTCCACTGCATCATCTTGAAGGGCGGAGACAAGTCCCCGTACTTCCCGCGGCCTCTTCTCACGGAATTCGACTTCAACATTCCAGTCTGTCGACCAGTGGAGAAGAAGAAAGATGGCGAGGATGGTCAGGGAGAAGACAATTCCGCAGTAGCAGCTCGGTTAGAAGAGTCCTACGTCCGCTCTTCGGTGCTGCTTCAACTGGCGGATGACCTGGTCCGAGGGCTTGACGATCGAGCAAGCTTTGCACAACAGGCCGAAGTCACGAGAATGGAGGTCGAGGTGGACAAGATTCTACTGCAGCTCTTAGCTGTAGAGTGTCGTGAGGGTGAAGAGAGGGGCATGAAAGCTCTGGAGATTGTCAAACTGTTGAAAGATCGTAGTGGAAAGATGTACGAAGCTGCCGCCAAGGTCGCTGGGAGATGGGGAAGGACTGTGCTCGAGGACAAGATTACAAGTTTTGCAAACCAACGCTTGATGGGTCTCGACGATGATCAGATGGTCTGAGGTGAACAGCATAGCGGGGCCCTGATGCCACACCTACGCAATATACATTTATGGACAAGCAAGGAGCCCGGCTAGTCATACTGTCGAATAACGCGAAGCCATTTGTTTTCAATTGGCAGTTGACGAGCCTTCTTCAACACATCCAATACTAGGATCCCGACATACATGTATACCTCGTAATAGTCGACGAGATACCCTACTCGCCCTTACACAGCCCGTCTTCATATTCACATAATCGCACCGCCCGGAACATCATGGCTGATCGAACCGTACACAGTATATAACAGATGATCTAATGGGGAGAAAAACACGCGACGAAATAGCCGCCGATTAAACACATCGTTCGTCCACGCTATATCCTATACCTATCCAACCTCCAGGGTGGCTGCTTCGCGCCTATATACAGTAAGTAGTACGGGTGGTATGTACCTACCTTGGTGTTGAGACCTTTCCAGTCCGAGGATTCTGACGCGTACGGGGGTTTTACTTTTCTGTGAAATGAAATGGTGCTCGGACATTGATGTCGTCCCTCCCTTTCTCAGCTGCCGGACGCTTGCTACAGTACTTCGTTTCAACGTCGAGGCCGAGGCTGGGGATGGAAAGCGGGTTATGACATCTTGGCGGACATTGGGGATTGAATGGGTACTTACTACGTAGCACAAGGTCAAATAATTGAGCGTCGAATTAAAATTCAGGGATCATGTTTGCTCCGGTACGAGTATATCCGAACTCAGCAGTGGCCTCGAACTAAGGTACTGTACTGTATGTAGAACAAAGGCGGCCCGGCACTATACTGTTATCGACGGCCGTTGGGCAAGCTCAGGATACCTAGAACAGACACACTGCAGAGCTACCAGTCGAGCTTGCTTGCCTACCACTACCTAGGTAGGTACGCAATGAAAAACTTCACTTCCCACCTGTGAGTCACTGCCCATCCGTGGCGACACCGTTTGTGAGTGGAGTGACCCCAAATTTCTTAAGTCCACGTCGAAGGGAAATTGAAGAGATCCGGGCGACACTAGGTAGGCGAAGAGGGTATCTTAATACCACACAGTAAGAAGCAGAATTCGTTAGTCGATTTTCTAGATAGAAAGGATGAGCAGGAGACTGCTGTTTTAGACAAAAAGAAACAGAAAGGTCGAAGGGACGAATCGTTCCTACACAAGCTTGTCTTTGGGATTATTTATTGAACTGGAGAACCAAAATGAAAAACCAATAATCATGTGATGAGAGTAGTTACTGTGTTTGATCGCAGGAGCGCTTTCATAACACTCGCAGTGGACGGGAGGGACCAGTTAACGTCGATCTAGCCACCTGAACACAGCATGTGTCGTCAAAGGGATAACCAGTTTCCATCAGATAGATCATTCTTATGCACCACCCGTCGTGTTGATGGACCTCCGCCACGAGAAAGAGTTGCACTGATTCGTGCATGTCCAGAAGGCTCCTTCCACCCAGCGCACCCACGTCGAGCAGATCGGCCGGCATGTCCATCTAGATTAGGAGGAAGACCTCGGCCTTGAGTTCCCCAGTAACATCCCTCCCACAGATCTCCTTGGTAAGCCTTGAGTCGATGTCGGAGTCGCCCATCCGGCCGCTGGCCCGTGCTCTGGCGTACAGTCTGCGTTTGTAGAATCGGTTCTTCAATTTGACGAACAACTTTCTCACCTTGTGATGCGCCACCTGGAAGCGATCCAAGTCCGCGTCAAGGGATCGACAAACCTTGTAGATGTCGAGATTGGATTTCGGTTCCAAGCAGACCCAGATCGACGCGGCCATGCCGGCCTTATGTTCTTCTCTAAAGTTGCACGCCATCATGGGCGGGTTGAAGACGTCTTCGAAGACTATCTGCGCGAGCTCGATTTTGTGAGGCGCCATTCCCAGCAGTTTGCACTGTTGCCTCAGTTTGAGAGTATTTTCACCGGGGTGGTAGATCGCTGCCCGCTCGGGAGAGCACTCTTGCTGGGGTTGTCTTTGGCATGGGGTTTCTTCCAGCGGGTTCTCGGCAGGGGAAGAAGGATGCCCGTCGTCTCCGTAGCATCCAAGCCGCTCTACGAGGTCGACGAAGGCGAGATCGTCATCCAGGAACGTCCTGAGCAGCTCGTCGCGGATTTCTTGCGAGATCTGTTTGGTGGTCTTCTGTGCCTGGACAACGTCAGTCATATGCTCTCTCACCGGGCCTTGCCCCGCCAGGCAGAACTCGCGGTACTCACCGTTCTAAATTGCTTGGAGCCAGATTGCTCCGCAAGTAAACTCAAAGGCGCCATGGAGGCGAGGAGAAACGATCCGAGAGGACGTTGTCGGCTTGGAGACTGCTGTTAGGAGTAGACGTGAACAGTGCCGAAGAATTGACAGAACACAAGAGAAGTGAGTTAGACGTGTGCGCACGATCGTCTCCGCTTGTAACGAGACTGCCTGAGAATTGACATCCTGAGGTGAAGATGGTGAGTGAAGTTTTGGCGAGGCAGTATGGAGCCATGGTCTGAGAAGTCGGACTATCGTCTCATTTAGTTTGCTCCAGACGTTACATGGCACTGATAACTTCTCTTACTCCTCGTCTTATCATTCAAACTTCTCTCACAACTCATCTTATCATTCATATCCAATCAAAAGTCATGAAGCTTTCTTTCCAACGTTTGGCGCCTTCAATGACGTAAATACCACGACCGTGACGGCGAGCATGGCGCTGCCGCCTACCAGATAAGCCGTCTCACGGCCAGCCCACCAGAACAGGGTGCAGAACACAATGGGCCCCAATGCTCTCCCGAGCTGTCCCCAGCTCCTCAAAGCCCCCAGCACTTCTCCTCTGTTGCTTTCCTTTGCTTCAAAACTTCCGAGACTGTTCAAGCCGGTCACAACTGTAGCCGAGGTAACCGCAAGTAGTGCGCCAGCGCAGTACAAGCCAGTCGTATCCTGAATCCGAGAAAGGAGGAAAAACGATATTGTGCTTGACACAACTCCAATCTTGACCACGGTAAGCGGCGGCAAGCGTCGTACAACCGATCCTTGAAGGATGGAGGCTACCAAGCCGACGAAACCCAGAAGTCGTCCATTCATTTTCGACGGTGACAGGTGGTCCGGATACAAAACAGAGGTGATCAAAAATGGTAGCGAAAACTCCATTCCAGAGAAGGGCAAGAGGAAGAGAAAATGGACAAGGTTCAGAATCAGCGGGTTGTTGGTATGCCGAAATGATTTGGGGCCACCCGTAGTCGTCTTGGAGCCAGTTGCCTCACGCTTCGCCGGTCTCGTCTCTGGAAGCTGGAAGTATAAGTACAGCGTCTCCAACACGATCAGGAGCAGTGAGAACCCAGCAGCCGTGGCGAAAGGGTTCGCGATCACCGTCGTAATGCTCGCTAAGGCGGCTCCCAACGTCGGTCCGAACGTGAAGGCAACGCTGAAGCAGGCACCCACGAGCGCCATGGTCGATCCCCTCTGCTCGTCGGTGCTGATGTCGGTTGCAATGGCAGTCGCCAGCTGAACATTCCCCTCACTTAGTCCGCCCACAATCCGGCTCAGCAGAAACGTGCGGAAGTCCACGGCGAAACACCACAATGCCACACTGGCAATGTTGCCGCACATGCTCCATAACAGCGCTGTTCGCCTGCCGTATTTGTCCGAGGCTCTTCCGATCACCGGGCTTGCAATGGCCTGCAATAACGAGAACAGGGAACCTAGTGCACCTCCAAGCAAGACGATGTCGTATTTCTCGTTGATGGGTACAGCGAAAGAGGACTTGTATGCGTTTAAGTAGTGGAGGATGCGGTTCAACGCGGAGGAAGGATGCTTCTCGAGGCTGCGGTAGAAAGTGAGGAGCGACGGGAAGAGTGGAAGAATGAATGTGAAGGATATCTGCGGCCTTGTTAGCCTTAACGCGCCCATGCCACCCAAGGTCTCTTGCTCACCAGGTCGAGAAGGAGCGATACGAATAGTACCCGCAGGATCTTCTTTCTCCTTTCGGGTGTTATGGTCTCCATTGCAAACTCGCTCAAAACGCACTTTCGATGCTGGGTCGATGGTAGAGGGTTGAGCAGCAAAGACTGCCGTCGATGAGGACAACTGTGATATAACGACGAGGCTCACGATGCGACCAGCGCCCAAAATTAAAATTAGAAATGCCGTATGCAGGAACAATGCACGAAAGAATGCCAGAAAGGTGATCAGCTCATGTCATCGATGGTCGGCGGCCTCGAAAAATGCTTCTGCTTTAGGCATCGGCGGGGCGCAGTTGATCCGGGACTCGCGGCATTTCGCCCCCTTTCCTTTCCTTTGGTTCCGTCTGTCGCCGTCGACGTCGCTGGCAACAGTGGTTCGGGAGACTCTGATATTAGAAGCCTCCACCTACACAGTATGTGATTATATATCGTCCTCCATTGGCAGCACACCTTCCCGCAGCATCTCCTTACTGACCACTTCCTCCCTCTTCCACACCCTGAGCAGATTACCCCCAATGACCCCGGCTGCTTGCTGGTCACTTAGCCCTCGCCGCAACAGCTCCTTGACCAGCTCTGGAAACTTGCTCACATCCTCCAAGCCACGTGGAGTGCTTGGAATACCATCAAAATCACTGCCAATGCCCACATGCTCAAATCCGATCTTGTTGCCAATGTACATTATATGCTCCACTACCCATTCAAGGGTTGAATTGGCCGGGTAGAAAGTCGGCAATCTATCGGGGACTGTCGCGTTGACACACGAAATGAATTGTGGCACGAAGGTCACCATCACGACGGAATCCATTTGCTTAACCAATGGCAGGATATGGTCAGGGACGTTGCGCGGATGAGGACAGAGTGCATACGCCGAGGAATGTGAGAAGATGACCGGCGCTCGGCTACCAGAAAACAACTTGGTCGCGTTGCCCGCAAGGACATCATGCATCGTCGCTGGGTGCGTGTGCGAGAGGTCGATCTGAGCAGAGGTAAGCTTTGCGAATTTTCCCACGGAGATAGAAACTCTCCCTTACAATCATACCCAGCCGGTTCATCTCCCGAATCAGCTGGGTGCCCAAAACACTCAGTCCGCCCCAATGGGGTTTCGCGGGTCGAGCGGCCTCTGGATCGAGGGAGTCGTCCAGAATCGTCACTTGCGCGGCATCGGCAAATGGGTTATGACAGTTCCACGTCAACGTCGCATACTTGACCCCTAGCCGGTGAAACAGTCGTAGGGTGGAAGCATTTCGGCCTACCATATGAAGTCCCTCCAGTCCGATAGGGGACAGTAGCTTTCCACGACGTCGGAAAGCAGACAACGCCGAAGTACTGTCGAGAGCTGCTGGCGAAAATAAATCCGTATGGGCAGCCTGCAAACGATGAATAACATCCATTTGAGCCAGTGCCTCGATAATAACTGCACTTCGGTAAGGGACTTGCGGTACGGCATCATTAGCATTGAGAGGAACTCACCTGGAGCGTAATTCTCATTTGAAAAATCGAAACCATCCTTCGGACAATCGACCCAGCAACTCCAGAAGAATCCGCCCTGCCTGCCTGATATCATTCGTGGCAAGTCGAAATGTTCCGGCATCCCGCCATTTTCGAATTTAGACTTGAAGTCGCTGCTGTATATGTGGTTGTGGAAGTGAAATCGGACTCTTTCTGCCAGGTCGTCATGTCCGTCTGTAAATAAGCATGTTAGTTCATGCCTGTCCCTTAGGCTGAGCAAGCCAGGGGGGATCATGGTCCAAGCATTGTCATACCCATCAAAGGAGTAAGAGACATAATTCTGTCAACTCTCTGACTCAGGGAGAGTATCGACGACGGAATCATCGACAGTAAAAGTATATGTGGTCGATAGATGTCGAGCCTGAAAGCCAGAACCAAGACCAATCCCGCAGCAAGCAGCAGAACAGGCCGCCATCTTGGTCTCTTGTAACGGTCGTAGCTCTCATCTGTATTCCAGCGGGATTCGGACCTCTTCTTGTTTGGCTTCGACATCATAACCAAGAATCGTGGGACTTTGGCGAGGATAGTCGGTGACTGCCAGTCAGATGAGCAGAGCCACGAGCATCTTCTCAATCATTGAAGAGTATCACACTTCACAACGACCCAAGGGAAATGAGCATGGCATGGCGAGGGTGTTGTGCTGCTACGATCGCGATGCGGGGCTAACGTTCCCTGTTGTCCAACGCACTCCAACGGACCGCGGTGTACTCCGAGTCCGTCGCTTAGCCACTAAAGTTGTTGCAGGACTTCATCGTCTTTGCTCTGCACACCTGGAAGATGTGCGAAGCGAGCTGTAATAAGTTCGTAGCACTTCTCAGTTGATTTCACTCGGTCCTTGCGGCAATAGCTCCATCGAAGATCAGGAGGAGCCGAGAAGGAACTGAGATAATTTGCTCTCCGCAGGTTCCACTGGAAGGGCTGAAGGACACTGTTCCTTACGAGACCAATAACTAAAGTCCTCCTGCGAGATATTACTCACCTGCTGGATCTGGATAAGGCCTTCGGCAGGGCTTCTCCTGCCCAGATCCGCCTCGACTTGCTTGCTTGACCCACTCGCCCCTGAACTGGTGGGGTTGAGAACATGCGTCCGAGAAAATTCTCCCAATGGGATTTCGTCTTACTGCCTGGACAAAATCTCGATAGGACTATTACTCCGTACTCGGACGGAGTCACGGATCGAGCTTCGATCGAGCTGGGGCCGAACAGCTCTGCACTCTCCTGGAAGTTGTCTTCGTGCACGCGCGTCAAGACGCGCAAAGTCAATCGTTCACTCCAAGGCAGTCCAAGGATCTGGAGTGTTGCTTTCCGCTGTTTCGCCGCGCCGCGTTTCATCTCAATGTCAACTCTATGTGAAGGTAAGCAGACCACGAAATTCTCCTGCATGCAAGATCCTGCGTGATCCAGTTCCCCTGGTCCACGAGCTCCATAATCGTGTAAAAGGTTAGTGAGGCGGCCAGCATCTTTGTGGCTTTCGCTCGATTCAACAGCCGATCGCGTGCCATGATACAGAGACACTTTCCGGGATTCAATGGCGCTCCCACGGGGATGTCTTCGGATCCCGCTCAGGCCCTGGAAGAATTGTCATCATCAGCATGACCGAATTCTGGTGAGGATGTCAGCCCGCATATGCCCTGAGCAAGGGTATACTGTACAAGGGTTCCCCCAGAAAGGTGCAGTGAACCCAGATGAACTTTGTTCATCGACCCTCTTCCTGCACGCCCAATACCGTTGTGTAGGCTAACACAACCCACATATACCCTTTGCTTCGTGAATGGAGCTCTTTGTCTTGAAGAGTCGTTCTTTTTTGCTGGCTTCAACTTCATGGCCAGTCGTGGCGATCCCGGGCGACAATGAAGTACTTCAGGTTGCTGATTACGCATATACTGCTATTCTCTTGGGCATTATCCATAAATGCACAGGTTAACTTCAGTGATTTGCCCCAATGCACAGTGGGTAATTTATCGGTCACGACTCTGAGGCTGGAATAACAAAGTCGATAGTTATCATGCCTTGTCGACACATTTTCAGCGGCCAACTGCTCGCTCACCAGCACTACATGCCAGTGTCAAACCCCAGAGCTAAAGCAATCCACTTCGGACTGCATGTTGAATAACTGCACCTTGGCAGACTCGATCGGTAAGTGCTATCATTCTGAACCACCGCTACGTGGCCGGCTGACCTTCAGTACAGCATTGGGCAAGTTACAAGAACAAGTCTGCGGGCTCAAACCACAGTCCAGGCAACACACGTTGCTGGTGGTAAATCTTGTGACATGCTCATTGGCTATATTCGCCGTCTTCCTCCGCCTCGCTTCCAGGTATCTCGTATCGAAGCGGATCTGGGCCGACGATGTTGTCATCAGCGTCGTCGCGATCCTCGTCATCCCTTTCTGCACTATAGGTTGTTGGAGTGAGTCAATCCCGTTCAACGTGAAGAAGAATATCGCTGACAGCCCTTCAGTGGTAGTCCACGGCCTCGGGACGCACACGTGGGACAACTCAGCGTGGACGGCGACCAAGATTTTCCAGTTATGTATGTATCAAGCGGCCCTGGTGCCACACGATCCCTCTCGCTGACGAGTCTCAACAAAGTCTGGGTCGATGAGATCATCTACATCGTCGCCCTGATGCTCACCAAGGTGTCGATCCTTCTCTTCTACATGCGGGTCTTTCCATCGCGAGGCTTTCACATGCTCTGCAACACTCTGCTGGGATTCGTGGTCCTCGCCGGCACCGTCATTCTGCTGTGCCAGCTTCTCCAGTGCCTGCCCGTGCGGTTCAACTGGGACAAGTCCATCCACAACGCCAAATGCATCAACGTCAACGCCCTGACGTACGCGCACGCGGGCATCAACATCTTCCAAGACGTCCTCATCCTCGCGCTGCCCATCCCCTGGATCATGCGGCTCAAGCTGCAGCCGAACCAGAAGATCGGCCTGGTCATCATGTTCCAGGTCGGCGCGTTTGCCTGCGTCACCGCGGTCGTGCGCCTCCGCTTCCTCGCCGAGTTCGGCGGGACAAATTCGACGGACCCGCTGTGGGAGAACGCCGACTGCACGATCTGGACGGCCGCGGAGACCAACTCAGCCATCGTCTGCAGCTGCCTCCCCGCCATCCGCGCACTGTACAAGACGAGCCGCAAGGCGGCCACCGAATCCTCGTCGAAGAGAAGGTCTCTGACCGTCTTGTCGGCCCGGTGTGCCGGAGGCGGCGTCTTCTCAAGCAGGTCGAAGTCCTCGTCCCATCCGGATACCGTCGAGGAGCATCGTCTGGATCTGGCTGAGGAGTGGGATCAAAAGCACGCGGAAGCAGATCGTCGCCACGGACCCATCACAATCACCCACACGGACCTTGGCTCCTCGGGCCGCGGCCGGGTAGCATACCTGCCGGACTTGAAGGAAGAGCCTGATCTGGAAATGCGCCATTCAAACGGAAGTTCGGATCATGTGGCGTCGCAGGTACGGCCTACCAGCCCACACGCTTATTGATGGGTTATTGCGTTCTGTTCTTTCCGGGGAGGCGGCTCGGGTCATTGCATACCCTGTCATGAATGATGCGTTGAACGCGGAATTAGATTTACGATGATTGTGCGCTTGTGTACAAAATAGATTGCAGCCACGGTAGATGCTGCTGTACGGAGTATTGTAATTACTTAGTGTGTTACGGTCGGCGCGACCTGTTATTTAGCGGATATTCAAGTCGCTTGGCCCCGTTCTAGAAAGGTCGCCATCGTTGACGAGATTCTCGGCGTGGTATTGTCTTCTCGACTTCTCTCGACCGTCGACTCTCCGACGAAATCAACCCCATTACACACCGTGGTCGATCCTGAATTCGTCGGTCACGCTTCAGGAGTTCCTTTACAATCAAGCCATGTTAAGAGAGCAAGTCAAGAAGACTGATCCACCACAGCTTGAAGCATCTGGAGCATCCATCTAGACGGATCTTCACTTGGTACCACGTTTTCGTTTCATTGTGGTTGGGTTCTATGTAGCAGATGACCTGCTACGAGACAGCCGGCGCATGTGGATACAGGTGTTCAAGCTTCCCTTCTAATATCGCATCCATTCATATTGATCTGCGCATATTGATCGATGATGTAGGCCCGCTGCTCGGAGCATGTGAATGAGTCCGACATCATGACCTCTCTAGCAACGGCCAGCAAGCCAACCGCTGAGCAATCGTCTGCGATACATCCTCTGAAGAATCGGGTCCCACACGGCCCTTGAAACGACAACCATAGTGTACATTTATGAACCCCCTGTTCCCCGAAGATCCTGCGAAAATGATGCAGGCAGGCGCCGGTTCTATGTATTGTTGAGCCGTTTAACAGCATTAGAGACTGCCAGCAAGACTTGACTCGGAGCTAAAGAGGCCAAATGGTGAGGGAGGTGATGTCCGTGACATGCGTTTCATTTCACGTCTGTCTGTCGATGAGACCCATCTGTGAGAGACGTCAATATTGTTTGCGTTTTCTGCGAAAGCCAATGGTAGAGGTCATACATACCTATCTGTTTCATTCAGTCGCGCTCAATCTTGGGAACAACGCTCGTCGTGTCCACATCACCGAGGGCAAACTTCATGGCCATGGCAGCGAGGGCCTTCTCCTGCTGCGAGATCAGTTTCGCCTGCTGGTCGATGGTTCTGTTCTTCTTGACAAGTTTCTTTTCCAGGTCCGCTATGGCGGCCTGAAGGGCGGTGTTCTGCTCTTGGAGTCGGTATTTGTCGTTTTCTAGGATGCCGATAGTCTCGCTCTGGTCCTTGATGCGGGTGTCGGAGCGGCGTTTCTCCTCGTCGGATTCCGCTACCAGACTCGCGTACTTTGCTTCCACGGTGGGCTCGGTGGGCTCGATCACACGCTGTTTCTTGATTCCACCACCCCTGCTACGAAGCCAACCACGATCTCCGCCATGAATGCCATGATAGCCCCACTGTTGCGGAGTGCGAGGGTCCGGGTAGCGAGGTCCGCTAGGTGCGGCTCGGGGTTCAGACATGGTTTGAGGGGGGAGAATGGCTTCCTCGACTCGATCGTTTACGTCGAACTTGATGTGGCGGTTGCCTTTTCTGGCGCCCATTTTTGGAGCGGCTCACCGAGCACACTTGGTTCTGAGGTGGCTGGATGCTGGCATTAACATGAGGTGATTCAAGGGGGAAAAAAACACACGGATAGGGAAGATCGTGCTTCGCACAGGCGCAGAAAGAGGGTGATGTGCCGTGATTGAGGTGACTTGAAAAGGTCAGAGTCACAGATGAGGTAGAGAAAGGTTTCAATGATGCCAAGTTGAAAATGTTCTCTACCTGCGCGGCATGAACTTGGGTTGCGGTGCGGCTGGTGACCATTGAGCCGCGCAGTGGCTGGGCACAAGTTGATGAGCAATGGTCGGGGGAACATGGTTAACAGAGTCAAAAGCGGATGTGGTCATGCCATCTGGGATTTTCTCTTTGTACAGTTACCTGTCCTGAAGATTCCCTGGAAGTGCCTGGCTCAGCCACTGTTGTAGTCTTGTTTCACAGCCATCGTCGTGCCCAGAGACAGTCGATACCATTTTAAGATGCGCAGATCCTCACTGTCCAAGGCCCAGGAGGAGCTGATCATGTATTCAGGGTATAGCATGAGTTGTGCTATCTGGAGGACCCTTCCAGTGTAAGGAGCAAGCTCAAAGGGTTAGCATGACGCACCCATTCAAGCCAGTCATTGGGCTTCGTTCTCAATTCGCTTGCCTGAACCAAATGAATATTGAGCCAATACTTGATTGCGTTGTGCAGAAGGTGTTGAACGGTTTGCCCCTTTGCAACTGACTTGCCCTTGTTCCGACGTTGGAGCGCTGTATAGCCGAAATCTTGTCCAAGGCAGCTGCTAACGACCGGCCCCCTCCCGATCACAAAGGGACCCAGACAATCGTGAGACGGTTAACTAGAAGGTCGAGCCAGGAAGCCATTCAGATGTAGTGTCTCTCGAAATGATTGATACCTATACCCCTACCACAATCTACCATTGTCGGCTCTCAGGCTGTCATCAGTCCGCAAGAACTTCAAGCAGTTCGTCCTGAGGGATTCTGAGTAGCAAGCATTTTGCCCATCCACCTCACGGACTCGAGAAGTAATGGGATCCTCATATGCTCATGTTGCAATGTCTTCCCTTTGCATCAAACCGTAGATTGTAGTTCCCCTCAATGTTGTTGCTACCACGTTTGGCGGCCGTAGTTATAACCATACTGGCCAAGATTCGAGGTGGACGTCTAATTCTGCCGCACCTCGACCAAGCTATCACCACATGACCCACAATCGAGAAGAAGTGAAGACCAGAGACGCAAACAGTGCTCCAGGGTGCAAAAAGTCCAACCGCGTGTCTCGAACAGCCAAAAGAGCAAAAATCCGTGCCTTCCTGCAGAGCCGAAGCTCCCGGAAGTTTGCAAACTGGCCGCTGGGGCGATTTCGAATTTAAACCCTATGCTTCATTGCGCACCGCTATCACTGTGAGGGAGCGACCGACACAGCCAGCATGCTCGGCAGTCACTGGGAATCCACTTTTATGGCTGTACTCAGCTCTTGTCCGTAGGTGGCCACGCATGCGCATTGCCCGAAGGCGACTGTTTTTTGGCGTCTTTCGGTTATATCCCCTTTAATTTTGAAAACGTGACTATGGACCCTTATGATAGGCCGTACAAGGCGGACGGAAGCCAATAAGGTAACGGTGTTGGTCAAGGGTGAGGCAGAATCCTGACCGTCGTGGTGGAGGCGGTTGTCGTTGGAAAACGGCGGCGAGGTTGAAGTCGACTCGTCGAAAACGTTGGCAGTCGTCTACTGTGTCTAGGCCTCCAGACGGATTCGATAGTAGGAACTTGGGAGAGTTGCTTGTGCTGCTTGTACTGAATATAATGTTCATCCATTCTTGGTGATACGGGCTCATCAGTCATCAATTATCGGCGTAAGTCCATGGACCGTCTCACCCGCCACTGCCAGCAGCTACAGTCGACTTCGTTCTCCAGTCCTCGAAGCTAGCAGAAGTAGTGTCAACTTTGCGCTCAGGGTCTCTGCGCTTTTGCTTGTCTTCCCAGTCGCCCTCTTCCTGGGCGATCAACGCATGAAACTTGCCACCCTGACCTCGACCGAAGTAGATTGCTCCTTCTTCTCTCTTGGCAACACGTTCAGTGACAAGGACATACTTCACGGAACTGCCGGGCGCCTCAAACATGGCATCTCCAAGAATAGTCTCCATCTCGGTTCGGAGAGCACGGGCTCCTGTACCCATGGCGATGGCATTAGACGCGATCACGTGGAGAGCCGGTGTGGTGAAGCGGAGCTCGATGCCCGATAGCGAGAAGAGAGTGATATACTGAGCGACCAGCGAGTTACGAGGTTCCGTCAGTATGCGCAACAACATGGAATGGGTGAGAGCGGCCAAAGCGGCTGCGGTTGGAATGCGGCCGACGAGCTCGGGAATGAAGCCGTAGGACTGGAGATCCGCTGGCGTGACCAAGTCCAAAGGGTTGAAGTAGTTGGGCTCTGTAGAAGAGCCATCCAAGGACGACCGTTGAGGGGCTGGTGCTGGGGTGAAGAAGGGTAGATGTTTTTTATAGAGGGCTTCTTCCTGGGATCCCGGCAGTATCGGGACGGGGGCTGTTGTTGTGGATTTTTGATCGCGACCATAAGAGATCAGATTAGAACTTGATCGTACGTTAGCACCAAACCCGATGCTCCCTTTCGCCAGGCGGTCCATTATGTGCTTCTGCAGGCCGATAAAAGCACCGCTGCAGATGAAGAGGATGTTGTCGGTGCGGACATTGTAGACCTCGCCTTTTGCAGGAGTAGCAGAGGCGCTCGATGAGCCGGAAGAGAAGCCAGCGCCCAAGGGACTATTGGTCGGATAGGTCTGTGACTGGCCACCGGCTCGAGGAGCATTTCGTTCTGGCTTAGCCTGGATCTGGATCGTTGTGCCTTCGACTATTTTCAGGAGCGCTTGCTGCACACCTTCGCCCGACACATCTTTCCCATGGCTGACCTTTGCTGTGGCAATCTTGTCGATTTCATCGAGACAAATGATACCTCGTTCGGCCCTCTCGACATCATAGTTTGCAGCCGCTAGCAACCGATGCACGCAGACTTCGGCATCCTCGCCAATATATCCGGCCTGGGTGAAGGGTGTACAATCGGACATGGAAAAGGGAACCGACAGCACCCGCGCAAGCGTCTTCGCCATCAACGTCTTTCCGACGCCGCTAGGACCTAGGAGCAATATATTCGATTTCTCCAAAGTGAGCGGACTGGTGTCGACGATGGGTGAAGTATTCGTCCGTGGGTTGAAGCCAGGGATCGAAGGGCCCCCCATACGAATTGTGGCTTGCTGACCAGGGAATTCGTTCTCGACTGGATGTCTTTCTCGTCTTTCCCTTTGCGCCAGCAGCTCTTCCTCTTCTTCTTCTCGCCTTTGTAATTCTTGTATTCTCTGATAATGGTTGAACACTGCAACACTGAGGACCTTTTTCGCCCTTTCTTGGCCGACAACGAACTGATCGAGGTGCTGCTTCAGCATCTTTGGAGTCAGGCGGGGGTTGCCATAGCTGGAAGCTCCCCCTAGAGGACCCGACGTGGGCAGGCCTGGCTCGTAAGTGCCCGTGAATGGTTGGTTGACAAAGTCCGACCGATGGAATTGTGATGAGGATCGAGACTGCGAGCTGGTAGATAGTGATCGCTTGCTCAAGGCGACATAGGATGAGCGCAGTCGTCGGGGGATTGAGCTTGTAGACGCAGCCATGGCGTTATCCAGGGCAGGGCAGAGGAAGAACGGGATCGCGGTCGGTGGCTGCATGCCTATTATTCACCCCACAGCATGGATTCTTCAGCGCATGTAGCGAGACACCGACTTGCCTTCGTCAACAATTGATGCTTAGGTTGGTGGGAGTCAAGCGCGCCTCAAGTGCTTCCCCTCAGTCATAACGCCACACCAGCTCGAGTTTAGCCGATGCTTCACCGGCGAACTCACTTCATCCTACGACGAGATTTTGGCACGCTGGTCAACAACGTTGCTATCCGAGGGACGGACGAGTTGAGGAATTCGTCATCCACCTGAAATCAATTATTGGCTTGCATGTCATATCGAAGACACACTGTGTCCTGACCAAACCAGGTTGGCTCCGACTGGATGGAATGTTGATCCAAATGACGTGGGGTCCTTGAGCGGACGGTTACACAAATTCTTATTAACGGTAACGTTTCTACGAGGCTGAGCATGTTCTTGACTCTGGACTAAGCAAGTTCCTCATGCGCCTTCTTGCGTTCCTGCGAAGGGCGTTCCCTAACAGCAACACTAACCAACTTGGTCGTACCCCCTCAAACGGGGAGAGGAAAATACTAGAGCCCGGAATGAATTCTGGCAGCGCAAGCGCTCTTGATCATGCAGGGAATTTCGAAGCCCTGAAACAAACTCAGAAGGCCGTTGGCACAGTTGAGCATCTTAAGATCCCTGTCGGCGGTACGACTGTGCGAGGATTCCTGCATCTGCCTGCTGGTTATATGGAGAATCATGACAGAATCGCCGCCGCTGCGCTTCTCCTGTCTGGCGCTGGTGGAGGGGTGAGCGGGCCGTCCGGGATGTATGTCTCAATTGGCGACAAGCTCTCCAGTCTCCGAAGGGCTATTCCAGTGCTCAGGCTCGATTATCGATATCCCGCTCAGAACAATCCTTGCGTGGAAGATGTGACATCGGCGATGGGCTATCTCGAAGAGAAGTACTGCATTCGCAGGTACGTGTTGGTTGGGTGGTCCTTCGGCGGAGCACCAGTATTTACTGTTGGTGGGCAGGAGAAAGGTAGGTTTACCCATACGCACCTATTCTGAACCTTCGCTGAACTCCCATAGACCGAGTGATAGGCTGCGCTACCGTTGCAAGTCAAACTGCTTCTACCAAGGGGATAAAGGATTTGGCCCCTCGACCAGTTCTATTGCTACACGGGACCGGCGATCAGACGCTAGATTGTCACTGTTCTCGAAGCCTGTATCAAGCATATGGCAAGGATGGAGACCGGACACTGAAGCTTTTCGAGGGTGACGACCACGCACTGACTAGGAACTCACGTGAGGCAGAAGAGTTGTTGTGCGCTTTTATTGCCAAATGCGCGGACGTGGATATATCCGGGCAGGAGCGGGAGCATGTACTCCAGAAGACCTTGACCGAAGACAGCGACAAGGTGGATTTGATGAAAAGGGGGGGAGATCTCGAAGGAGAGCGGATCGAGTAAAAGAGTCGGACACCGCCATATTGTGTGCTTGTAACGAGTATTCCTATGTACTAGCTCCAGTTTATTTTCGATTGGCGGCGGAAACAATAGGGACGAGCCTGGCCGGCACGGAAAAACTGTCGGGACGACTTAGGGCATGTGAGAGCGTTTTGAGCTTCACTAGCCTCACTAGCCTTCCCCACGGGTCACCTAGCGGGTTGAGCTTGCGGCGAAATTGTGGTTTGGGCCGGGCTATGACATCAATCGCAGCCAAACTTGGAGGGTGTCGACTGATGTGCAGTAACCAGCTCATTCAACATTTCCAGGTCGAGGTTTCAGACCCCGCCATCTGTGAAATTTTGAGCTGTACACAGCAGGTCGATAAATACTTTCAGCAGACTGTTGTCCATATTCTAACATCTGTTGAAAACCTTCAGACTTCTCCTACCACCCGTCTAATTGTCCATTGCGGAACCCTCGCCTTCGCCCTGACCTCGACTTCACTGCCCCTCATGGCATTAGCTCAAGCTTCCCAAAATTCCGTACTGGCTGCACCGGCCAACGGTGAAGCTGCCCCAGATGGCACAGGTAAGAAGTCTCAATCTATTTCCTCAGACTGCGCTAACGCGTCTTCCCAGGTGTCATTCAGCTCGACCCTTGGCTAGAGCCCTTCCGCGATGCTCTGAAACACAGATTCTCGAAAGCTCAAGAGTGGATAAAGAAGATCGACCAAACCGAAGGCGGACTCGAGAAATTCAGTCGAGGCTATGAAAAGTTTGGCTTCACATTCGACTCCAACAATGGAATAAACTACCGGGAATGGGCTCCGAACGCAGAGCAGGCATTCCTTATCGGCGAATTCAACAACTGGAATAGAGAGTCACATCCTCTGAAGAGGGACGAATTCGGTGTATGGTCAATCCATCTTCCAGCCAAAGACGGCGTGCCTGCTATTGCACACAACTCAAAATTAAAGGTCTCGTTCGTTCTCCCTGGTGGTGAGCGGATAGAAAGAATACCGGCTTGGATCACACGAGTCACCCAAGACCTGGCTGTCTCCCCAGTCTACGATGCGGTATTATGGAATCCTCCCCAGAGCGAGAAGTATACCTTCAAAAACCCTCGGCCTCCTTATCCAAAAAGCGTACGCATCTACGAAGCACATGTTGGCATCTCTTCTCCTGAGTTGAGGGTTGCGACATACAAGGAATTTACCAAAAACATGCTCCCCAGAATACAGTATCTTGGCTACAATGTCATTCAGCTGATGGCTATCATGGAACACGCATACTACGCTTCCTTTGGCTACCAGGTCAACTCTTTTTTTGCGGCAAGCTCTAGATATGGCACCCCAGAAGACCTAAAAGAGCTGATCGACACTGCACACGGCATGGGGATTACAGTACTCTTGGATGTTGTACACTCACACGCCAGCAAGAACACCTTGGACGGTCTCAACATGTTCGACGGCAGCGACCACCTGTACTTCCACGAAGGCGCTAAAGGTCGACACGAGCTGTGGGACTCCAGACTCTTCAACTACGGTCACCACGAAGTAATGCGATTCCTCCTTTCAAACCTTAGATTCTGGATGGAAGAATATCAATTCGACGGCTTCCGGTTCGATGGGGTCACGTCAATGCTTTACACCCATCACGGCATTGGCACAGGTTTCTCAGGCGGCTACCACGAATACTTCGGGCCCGCGGTTGACGAAGAAGGTGTTGTCTACCTCATGCTGGCGAACGAAATGCTCCACAGCATCTATCCCAAATGCATCACCATAGCCGAGGATGTTTCTGGAATGCCTGCACTATGTTTGCCACTTTCCCTTGGTGGCGTGGGTTTCGACTACCGCCTCGCCATGGCTGTTCCAGACATGTACATCAAGATGCTGAAAGAAAAGGCTGACGATGAGTGGGATATTGGCAACATTGCATTCACACTCACAAACCGCCGGCATGGGGAGAAGACCATCGCATACGCCGAATCCCACGACCAAGCACTGGTTGGCGACAAATCGTTGATGATGTGGCTCGCGGACAAGGAGATGTATACACACATGTCGGTCCTCTCAGAGCTGACACCAGTCATCGACCGCGCCCTTTCCTTGCACAAAATGATCCGCCTCGTCACCCACGGCCTAGGTGGTGAAGGCTATCTTAACTTCGAAGGCAACGAGTTCGGCCACCCTGAATGGCTCGACTTCCCCCGCGCTGGGAATGACAATTCGTTCTGGTATGCGCGGCGCCAGCTCAACCTCACCGAAGACGGTCTCTTGAGATACAAATTCCTCAACGAATTCGACAGAACAATGCAATGGAACGAGGAGAAGTACGGCTGGCTCCACTCCCCACAAGCATATATTTCTCTCAAGAACGAGACTGATAAGGTCCTCGTCTTCGAGCGCGGTGGTCTTCTCTGGATCTTCAACTTTCACCCTACAGCATCCTATACAGATTATCGTGTGGGTGTGGAGGTACCGGGTGTATATAGGATCATCATTGACACGGATGCGCCTGAGTATGGCGGGCACGGACGCAACGCGAAGGACACGAGGTTCTTCACTACGGATCTGCCCTGGAATGGTCGGAAGAACTTCACACAGGTTTATATACCGACGAGGACGGCTTTGGTAAGTCTTTAACCCCATGTCACAGTATTCGTTGTGGATAGTAGTGCTGACCTCGAATTCACAGGTTCTTGCCCCCGAATCCACATTGTAATTCTACATTGATGAAGGGAGGTGTGTAACATGATTGAGCCGAGGAGGACAGATTGTTACAGGGTTCAGTTCTTCTATGGATAGGAGATGTGGTAAATTGGTACGGCAGGGTATTCTGGATGCGAAGCAGTTTCAAGTATATCAGGTACAGAAAGCTGTGCCACTTGGGCAGTAATAACTTAACCAAAAGTGAACCAATGTTTGACTGAGCACGCAACCACGTTACAAAGTCATTCCGAAGGTATTTCGTCCAATGTGATGGCCTCGTTTCTATACTGTTTGTTGCGGGCTACATAGCGAAAGTGCCAATCGAGGGAGTCGTGATAGGTATATTAGTGGAGTTTCTAGCATTGCTCAAATGCTCTCATCTCAGTCGTATATTGTACAGAGGCTAAAGACCATCCCCAAGGTCTTGTGTACCCCACCAATGTGCCCGAGAGTTCTTCCGATCGGAACAGGAAGAGCATATTGCATTCATTCCGTCATGTCTTCAACTCAAAAGCACTCTGTTGTGCGGAGGGGAGAGGTATCAACGACAAGTCTGGTTGACATTTTCCTTCAACTGCTCACGTCCCAGTCACTAGGTTTAGACATGTCGAGCACAGGCGCGCCGGTGCCGGCCATGGGCTCTGCTGAATTGCTAGGGGACGCCCAGTAAGGGAGGAGTTTCAAGTATTCGGAGGCAGTCCTCTTCTAGTATTCCACTCATCCCTGCATACCCTCATGGCCAGCCCGGGGATGAGTTCTTGCTCCTTGTTCCGGCCCCACTTCACTTTCTCCAACAGCCAGTCAGTCAGGGTGACGACTTTGCTGGTCTTGTCAACCCCGTTACTCTCGTCCGAATGCTCGATCGTATGGCTTGCGATACGGCCATTCGAATCGAATGTGAATATGAACAACCCTGTGAAATCGTCGCCTTTGTTCAAGTTGAAGATGGGTTTTTCTCCTCCGAGCAGTTTGGAAAGGCCGCGGTTTATGTTTCCTTCGGTTGTGCTGGACTGGGCGGCGTCTGTGTTTACATTGCTGTGTCCATTCGTCTTCGGTTCGGTCTTCCATCTTACCACCAGTTTCTCGGCGCTGAGATCTTGCTCGCCTTCAATTGCCTCTGGAGGAACCGCGTATGCGAATCCGGTGCGCACGATCTTTTCTGAGAGGATGTTCAACTTGACGTTGCCGACGATGGGAACGCAGCCCCAGGCCACGGGCGTTGTCCAGAGAGAGGCACGGTAAGCGACGCGGCCTTTTATGGCTGGTAGGTGAGGATGGGTTGAGGGAAAGAGATGGAGGGAGATATTTGGGGACAGTATTGCGGTCGGGAGAGGAGTTGTGAGGATGTTGGGTAGAAGGGGCGACAAAATCCGTAGTGCTGTAGCATGTTAGCATCCAGAATGTGATTTCCGCGCCCCGCTATTCTACGTACTCTTTCCTAACTTTATCAATCGCTCGTCCGGAGGCTTGTGGTCATCATTGTCGCCCGGCTTTGGAGGACCAAATAGTTCCTCCGCTGGACCGTGTCTGGGTGAAGCGGCCGTAAACCAGACTTCTGATATAGGTTCGGGTCTGACTTGTGCTAGGTTTCTCCTCGGTAGCACCTGACGGAGGCTATGGCCACCAGCAGAGGAAGATCTTGCACGCTGCTGGGCAGGGACTCTGCCCACTCGAGTGGGAGTCCATCTTGAAGCTGGAACAGCGCACTTGATCGAAACAGGCAGGCTGCGCATTGGCCCGGCGGTCATCTGGGGGGAGGAAGCATTCTCAAAGGAAGGGGACTTGAGGATACGAGAAAGATGGAGCCCAGTCGAGACGCATATCTCTTGGGATGATTCGATCGTTTGCACATCTCACCACAAAAAGTTGGGGAAATGGAAGCGGCGAGGCAGCTACGTCAGCCAATGGCATGTGGCCAACCACAGCTGACAGTCAAATGACACCGTTGGCCTCCTACAGGGCGTAAATATGCTTGCCAGACGGAATGTTTGGCACAACAATACACCGAAGTAAGTGTGAAACTTCCTGAACACGCTTGTTTTGCCAGCTCTTGTTCTGCTCATGTCCACCCTCATTGCTTCATGCATCTGAGCATTCCCATGGTCTCATTGCCTCCTCATATCTCTATTCAGCGGACCGTCCAACTGACCGACACAAGATGGGAAATCCAGTGCGTGTTCTAGAAGTGCTGTGGACACGCTCCTCGATACGAGGTAGTCCCGAGTGGGGGCTCCAGGTTCCCATCGCCTAGCTCTGCAGAGCATGTCATCTTTGAAACAGGCAAATGGAAGCTTACCTAACATTCCATCTCCACGATGGTAGGTGGGTAGATGCCTCGGATCCAATCGCCCCGATCCCTCAGTCAAGCCATGCATTGGGGCTGAGTATCCATTCAATGATTGAACTCGAATCAATGTTCTACCTCGTACCTCTAATTAAGTGGTGGCGCTGAGGGTCCAACTCTGAACAGGGGCAACGACCGGGCAGCGGGAACGAATCGCCCCGAGCAATCTTCAAGCTTCTCAGATTCTGGCTAGACTCGACCTTCTCTCTGACCTGTCCCCTCCAACATGCAGCAACTTGATTGTGAACAATGCCGTCAGGTCAATCATTGTTATGGGTCAACCATGACGCGGATAACATGAAAGCCCTGCCTCACAGGCATCGAATCTTCACTCATGTCCAGAAGAACTATCGCCCATGGAAGCGACGCCAAGAGATCAAGTCGCTTCGTGCCTCGGCCAAGGTCCCAGGTAAGGCCAGAGGTTACAACGGCAATAAGCACGGGGGTCTTTATGAAACCTCACCTCGAAGGGCTGAATCATCAAGTTCTGCTCAGAGCAGTCCATCATTCTCGGGCAGCAATTTGTCCGACGACACCGGCTCGTCCTCATCCAGCGATGGGAGTCCACACATGTGGACAGTTTCTCCCTCAACGTCAATGGGAAAAGGCAATTCGGATCCATTTGGAGCATATCCGATACCGATAACAGCCGACGTCAATAATCTTATGACGTTTTATCGAGACTATATCATCCCGAGCACATGGTTCAAAAACTTTAAAAACAAGAATACCATGGCACTTGCGGCTCGGGAATGGCAGTACAATGCGGCCCACCTGGAAGACGAAGGGACTGCTTACGGAATCATTGCTCGTCACGGTATGGTGGCGGCCAGTTGCAGTCCAGGGTTGCGGAAGCAAGCCATGTATTACGTTGGTCAAAGTACGGAGGTGCTGAGGAAGAAGGTCGCCCAAGGTCGGGCCTTGCAAGCACATTCCTCAACCTCCATCATTGACAACGCAGCGATGCTCTTCAACGCGGAAACATTGGCTCGCAACCTGGCTGCGGCAACCGCTCACGGGACATTTCTTACCTCCCTTTTCAAGCAGCAGTGGACGCAAGGGAAGCTCGATTACCGACTGTTGATGTACGAAGTTTACAATGACTGCCAGCTTACCTCCATATTTCTCTGCCCTCCTGCATTTGACGTCGACGATTGGTTGCCTATGGTCTTTGATCCCATCTGGAGGACTGCTGGTCAACAACTTCCGCACCTTGCATTCGCTCCACTAGACCCTTCAGTTGACAGCCAAGAACTTCAAATCTGGTTCCGGAGCCGCCAAGAGCAGCTGCAGATCTACGGAGTCAAAGATGGTGAAGGGAAGCTGTTTCTAGACGTCCCCGTCATTATGACCTGGTTTCTTTCGAAGGCATACATCTTCCATGGACATATGATCAACCACTATTTGAGAAATAAAGACCAACTTCGGCGTCAGGGCTTAAAACCAGAAGTGAAAGATTATCTATATGCCCAACAGTACATGGCACTTGCGGCAATCTATCTGACGCGAGGGCCCAATTTCAATTTCAACCCTACCGTTCTTAATGTCCCCATGTTCGATGCTTCGATCATACCTCGTACCCTCCGGACTCTGCTTGAACGAAGCGAGATGTCTTCGAAGCGGCCTTCCTGGAAGAGATATGTCAACGCTCGCCTTTGGGCGTTTTACATTGGCGCTCTTGTCGAACAAGCTGAGCCGTCAGCGCGAATCGACACACGCCCTCAGTGGTTCACCGATCATCTGATTGAACTTGCTGCCAGATTGGGTTTGAGGTCCTGGCACGGACTGGAAAGCCTCTTACGCGGCTTCCTTTACTCGGACATCCTGACCGCACAGGGGTCAGAGTGGTTTGAGAAATTGATGGCTGCACCACGCAACCCAGAGTCTTGAAAGCAGTCCTTTTTTCATTCCAACGCTAGCCTAGAGTCATTGCCAGGAGAGAGACAACTTCCCTTACAAACAAAGCCTCTTACCATCTCAAAGACTGGCATGGAAATATGTGCCTGAGCCTACAATTCCTGACGCGTCAGTGCCAGAGTCGCCCCGAGGCAGTCCTCTTCACAAGCAGTTATTCGGAGTCTGATATCGACGGCGCAGGATTTCAGGTGTGGCCAACTATTTTCAACTAACCTTACAAGGATTTGTGACACCTCCCCGTGGCCAGTAGGACCTTTCCACTGCTGACCGTAGGATGTCGGTCAAGGACTCCAAGTGCCGGCGTAAGCTTTGTACGCTCAGGCCGTAACTCTGCAGCACATAGATACCATTTGCTCGATCCTCGGCATCAAAAAAGGCTACCACTACCGCCCCAAACCATGTATGAGAACTTCCGCTTTCGATCCAGTGGGCCTTGTCGCGTATTTGTTGCGACTCATTCAAGCCACAGACTCACCAAGGAAATATGGTCGAACCAGGAATACTGGTATAGGAAGAACGGTTTCAGGGACAGATGTTTTTAGACGGGATATCTCAGAACCAGCAGAAGAAGGAGGGACATAATCGACCCCCGAAAGATCAATGGGAAGCTATCAGTGCTCTCGGTCCCGCTTTCTCCCAAACTATTCTCCCATTCCACTAACGTCTGGTCAAACGTCGAGGATGACCTCCATCAACTACCGTCATATTGCCCGCGTGCTCCCAAGCAACTCGATCCATGGTCGATATGAAAATGGTTGGAGGATGGAAACTGCGGAATCGCATGTTGATTGCTCCTGTATTGTAGACCGCAAACATCTATGCATGATGAGGCCTGAAATGAAAGCCTTTTGTCAAAGCGTCAGGATAGCTTGCTTAAGCTACACCATTGTGTCTCAAACATTGAATCTTCCCTAGCAAAGAGATACACCGGCCGCATGAATGCTCACTACAGAAGAGGATGTGGAGCGGAACAACAATATCCCGATGCCGGTCCCCTGAGTCGACGAGCCTCGCAACCGGCCATTGTCCGCGCCACATTCCAGTGATGATGCTGTTTCGGTACTGAGTGTGCCCGGGAATAGGTTAAATAGATGACAGGAGCTCTTCACGTCGGTAGACTGTGAGATCGGACACACAGACCGGGAGAATGTTGAATATCAAAGGTGTGTTGCCGGCATTAATCTCAAAGTGTCCATTGTTGACACTATGCTCCGTCAGACCCATGATAAGGCTACCTGGGCTACCCAGTTGTCACCCTCTCCCGGTCTCCCAAGGCATCTTATTGTTGTGGCTCGTTGATTTGACGTCTTTCCCAAACGGTGAATAGCCCTTTGTTCGTTCCCTCATGTCTCAACCGTGTTCAAAGCCCTTTTTCCAATTTTCTCACCGCATAGCAACAACAACGAAGAGACCTTGTATTGGGGATGACGTCGATCTGGCTTCTTCACTGGCGTTGAGTGCTTTTGCACACTGTCGCTACCGTCTTTACTAGAATTCGTAGATGCTCCAATCAGGTTATCATGGTAAACGCCACAGCCACCTCCAAGATAGTGAACAGGACAACTCCAGATAGCCAGTGCCATACGCTGTTTCCATCCGTGCAATCAAGTGCGAAGCAGATGACCGCGGAAACAGAAGAGGTGGTGCTTCGTATCGACCGAGGGCTTCGAAGGGAGGAACAGTTGGCGGGTTGGGTTCGATAAGGGGATTGCGAGTATGTCAAGCCGTGTGGAAAGAGGTGTTGTCGACAAAGGTCTCGATCATTTTGGTCAATGGTGTGTGTCTGCCTTGTAAAGATGTACTCCTGTGTTGCCAGTGGCAATTGCTCCGGTATCACCATGCGGAGGTTGGCAATGAACAGACGGTTAGAAACAAAGGGCGATCTGTTGGCCACGACAAATACAGATATAACCGCCGGCGTCGTCCTTGCGGTCAGCAGTAGCATTAACCAGTAGTCCAGGGGGGCGTATAGACCGCAGCGACGACATGCTGTGTATATCTGGTCGCTGAGGCGCAGCGACATCATCTTCAACTCCAACTCCGTTTTCAACCATCTTTGAAATTTGCAACATCCGACTTCAACTCTCGACTCCCCTTGCTACACCGACAGAAGTACCCAGTAAGTCTTTGAGAAGCTGTGGTGGATCCTCACACCCTGCTGCTTGCTTTCCCATCAAAAGGCAACCTGTTCAACATTGTCTTTGCCTCTCAGAAGGCAAGATCAAAGAACCCCGATGGTTTGATCCCTGACAATCTCTTCCCTGTCAACGTCAAAGACATGACAACGGAAGGAGGGCGTAGGGCCATCACGTCTCTGCGTCAATGAAAACCTGTTGACTGTACATAATGCTGACTGTCCATTTCTAGGCTTCTCAACTTCGTAACTCTTCATCCTCTCTAGACCTGTCTCTCCATTTGACTGGTCTCCTATTCGCACACTTGGTTACCTTGGCAAGTCAAGAGTCTCCCTCTATCTCAATACCACACGAAAAGATGTCTCGAGCAACGTCGGATGATCAACTGAGATTCCTGTTGAGCTGTGTCAAATACTCTAGCAACGGACGGGTGAGCTAGGGCTTTCCAAGCACGCCGAGACCTGGCACACTGACTGTCCCAGGTTGATTTCGTGGAAGTGGCTAAAGAATGTGGTGTCGTCAGCAAAGGCGCAGCGTGAGTGTCGCCTGTCCCTGCTCCATGGTCAGTCCTTGCTAACCACACACCAGTGCCAAGCGATATGAGAGACTTCTGAAAGCAAACGGCATCAGTTCGGGTGCTCCCAATGCTGCCGCTGCCGCCGCTACCAGTGTTGCCGCCCCCAAGCCTGTCAAGCGAAGAGCGAGCGAGAAGACTTCTGCCAAGAAGAGAAAGCTGGATGGAGACGACAGCCCTGCAACAGAAGGCGACGACAAGAGGCTCAAATCCTCGACCGATGCCACCCAGGAGTCCGTCGGATCTGTTCCAATGAAGGTAGAACCCGTCAATGACGGCCCCCACCATGGCATCCCCGGTGGAATGTCGCATGGACCAGCTGTGCCTTCCATGTTCGTAGGTCGACCTCCTCATTTGGCTCATGGGCCGCTTCCACCATATCCAATGCAGCAGCGGCTAGGTTTCCCCGGGTTCCCTTCTTATGGCCATCAAATGGTGCATGATGTGCCGATGTATCCTCCTTTTGCGCCAACCAACTTCAGAGAGCCATGGTCGATGCCAATGGTAGCTCCAGACAACGGCTTTGAGGAGTACATCCACCAGGACGCCTTCCAGCAGCAGTTTCAGATCGGCCAGCCGCCATTCCAAATGGAGCCGTTGCCGTTGAGAATACCGCCACGCCCACAGAGCGTTGTGCCAATGGAGAAGCCGGAAGAACGTCAAGCAGAAGACGAGGAGGCAACGAAGCCGGATGATCGTGTTGTTGTTGTGGACTGACCCGTTTCCAAGTCCTCAGGTTCTTGGAGAATGGGAATGACGTCCGCCGGGACGGCATTGAGAGACACGATAGCAAGTTGAGTGGGCGGTAGTCTGGATTTCAGTGAGCAAATGTTGGAGGAAGAGCAGGGCGCCAGCGGGCTCGCCAGGGACACCACCCATCAGAGAAGGTGCGTTACCATGATAATGCCTGCTTTGTCCAGCCCGATAAAGTCCAGCGACGGCGACAACAACCCGACTGACAATCACCAGGTTTCACCAACAGGCTCCTCATCTTGCGCGCCGGCTGCTTGCCACGGCAGAGGCAGCTTGGCAACATGTTCGCGGACGTGGTGGTGGTGTTGGGTGCCTCGCTGGGGGATTAATATATCTGCTCCGATGTTTTCCCATTTTCCGCCTTCTCACCCACCATCTCCCACAACCACGACGTCGACCTCTCACCTCTCACTCCACCACTCTTCTTCAGAGCGTGCTCTGTCTATTTTTCTGAGGTTGCACTGCTCCGAGAGCGAGCTTCAACGTCGTTGAGAGTCTCACCCTCTCAAGTTGGAGGCCTGGTGAGTCTCTCTGCGAACACCAGCACGTCCATGCCTCGAGATTGCGAGCTTCTCCCCCACACAAACACCATTGCTATTGTCCCTGCGCCCTTTCATTGAGCTTTATTCACTGTACCGGGTATTTTTCCCGTCCTGCACGTGCTGGTGACGCCAAATCCCCTCTGTTTATCTCTTCTCACGTCCATTTTGTCATTCACCGCCCTCAGAACACATCCGTCACCGTTGTTGCAGATCTTCCACAACCACAGCCAGCCCTGTATATTCCTCTCGTCGCTTGGCACACATAAGCTATGCCCCGCCAGTTACATCTCTTGCGTTGCAACTGACGACCGAGGACTTCCAGACAAAGAACCCGTAATCCTGCCATGTCAGCCACGATGCCTGACAGAAAGAACCCGAGAAAATCTCCGAGCAAGCCTCGCGTCCTCAACCGTTGGGATGGTAAGTTCCAGATTTGTTCTGCGCGCCTAAGCCTCAGTCCAGGATACTAATGTCGTCCAGATGATCTCGATAAAGGACTCATGCTCTGTATCCAGTATGCCTGTACCGAAGCTGGACTGAAGATTCCATGTAAGTCATTCACCCTGCCACTCAGCGTGTTTATCTTTGCTCACCAGGATGATAACAGGGGGTCGAGTTGCTGAGATCATGGGTCCTACCTTTACCGAAGGCGGCATCGTGCAGCACTTGGCCAAGCTCCGCAACCTCATGATGAGTGCTGGCATTCCTGTGCCACCATCTGTCAAGAGAGGCATGTCCACCAAAGCACCCTCCCGAATCTACGGCAGTGCCGCCAACCCTCGAGCCAAACTCGAAACAATCCCCGCTCTGTTCCCCGATGGTACCAGTGGCCCGACTAAAATCAAGACGGAAGAGGACGCAGAGCAGCCTTTGTCGATCTATGAGCGAGCCAAGCGTGCCGGCACTAAGCTAAAGGACGACACTCTTGAGGACACTGCAGACAATGCCTCCGTCAAACCCCCGGCCGTGCAAGGAGAGCCAGCCGCGTTTGCATCCAAGACAAAGGGCAAGGCCAGAGCCAAGAACAAGGGCCGCCGCACGAACATGAGTGATGAGGAAGATGAGGAGATGCCGAACCTGTATGACTCTGACTCCGAGTACGGCTCTCCCAAGAAGCGCCGTCGCTCATCTGCCAGATCCAAGCGCAAGATAGGTGCCAGCAAAGCTTCTGCCGAAGACCCTCTTGCTCTCTCCGAGGCAACTACACTGGCTGCACCGGTTGAAGACACGCAAGTCCACGATGTCATGGTCAAGGTGGAAGAAGAAGACTCTGGTCCTGCGACCCGCACTCGTGGTGTCAAGCGTGATTACTCTCGGATGGCCGCTCTTTCCTCTGACGAGGTCGAGCCTGAAGTCGAAGGGCAGGAGCAAGTCGAGGAACATGCTGAAGGGGTGGCTGCCGAGTATGGGGTCGAGTATGACGGAGATGCCGACGAGTTCGACGAGGATGATATTGCCAGCGATGCTGAGACTGAGGTCGTCCGTCCTGAGGATGGTGTTGCTGCGCAGGGAGAATTTCAAGAACAATTCCTCGAGGAATCACACATTGTCGACACCCCATATGGCCAAGTCTATGGAAACCCTCAAATGATGGTAAGTTGCTCTCCGCCTCGGCCTCTGGACAATGTCACTGATTTTGGTGCAGACTGAGATGTCTCAACAAGTCCAGCCTGGCAATGTGCACAGCTTCAATCGGGTTGATTACATGAACGCCCACAACCAATTCTCCGGTCAACAGTTCGGATACTCCAACATTGCCTCGATGAACTTCATGCCCCAAGAAAGTGTTTTCAACAACCAATTCCCTAGCATGAGTATGTACTCGGCATCGAACGATTCGTCCCGCAACAACTCCTTGGGTGGCGCTATGGGTTATTCCAACCTGCCGTCCATGTCCAACAGCAACTTCTTGAACGCATTCAGCTTCAACAACGATCTTCCTGGCGACGTAATCAACGAGCAGGACCACGTGAACACCACGCCGGGAGAGGACGTCTTTCTGACCACTCAGGAGAGTGACTTTCTTATCGACTCATAAGCGGGAGTAAGTTGGGAATGTTCGAAGCGGATTTGCAAGCACTAACACGGAGACAGCTGTTCGTGGATTTTCAGTCATGACTTGATACCCCTCGGTTGCGTGAGTAGGTCAGGGAACGGCGAATGATGGCGCAAAGGATTGTGGTATTCCATGGCAGAAGGCACTCGTGGTGTAGTCTGGGAGGAGTTTTCGAGCCATGCTGAATCACCCACTCTCTTTCTTTCCTCCTTTTTCTTTTGCTCTTTTCACTTCATTCCGGGGACATGGCGATATGGATGATGAGATGGCTAGCAGCGAGCCCAGCCACTGCTCATCAGGACACAGAGACCAGAACGCGCTGAATCAGCGATGAGCAACATAGAGCTTGAGCTTTGACAATGACCACAATGCATGCACCCCCATCTCCACTTCTTTCCACCTTCTGATGAACCCTTCTCTGTACGCTGGGTTAAACTGCAGGAAGAAGAAGTTGGAGGCCAGCAGCGGCAGGTTGATGGCCAGGCGGAGCGGCGTTGCTCGGAGCGGCCTGCTATTGGTCACAGCTTCCGATTGGCCAGCGGCGAGTGAGGATCCACAGAATCTCCAAAAGTTTTCTTTCGAGATCCAGCATGCGAGGCTTCTTACTAGCATTCATCCTGCATTTCATCCATCTTCCACTGCTCTCTCTCCTTCGCCCGTTCGCTAGTATACCACCTCGTGCGTACCCGTAGTCATTGCCCACCATGCAGCGCGCTCTTTCCTCCGCAGTCCGATCCTCTGTGTCGTCCTCGTCCTCCCCATACTCCCGAACAGCTGGCCGAAGTCTGCAGCAACTGCGGTTCGCTCACAAGGAGCTTAGGTTTGGCGTCGAGGGACGAGCACAGCTGCTCAAGGGCGTCGAGACACTGTCAAGAGCTGTTGCAACCACACTTGGTCCCAAGGGTCGGAACGTTCTGATTGAATCAAGCTACGGCTCTCCCAAGATCACGAAAGGTTTGTCTCGATGCATCCGACGACGAGACGCGAGATACTGACCTTGTCTCAGATGGTGTGACTGTCGCTCGAGCCGTTACTCTCCAAGACAAGTTCGAGAACCTGGGCGCCCGTCTGATTCAGGATGTTGCTTCCAAGACCAACGAAGTGGCCGGTGACGGCACAACGACCGCCACGGTCCTCGCAAGCGCCATCTTCTCCGAGACGGTCAAGAACGTTGCCGCCGGCTGCAATCCTATGGACTTGAGGAGAGGCACACAGGCAGCCGTCGAAGCTGTCGTCGATTACCTGCAAAAGAACAAGAAGGATATCACCACCAGCGCTGAGATTGCCCAAGTCGCGACTATCTCTGCCAACGGCGATACTCACGTCGGCAACTTGATCTCGAACGCCATGGAAAAGGTTGGCAAAGAGGGTGTCATCACCGTCAAGGAAGGAAAAACAATCGAAGATGAGCTCGAGATCACCGAGGGTATGCGTTTCGACCGCGGCTTTACCTCGCCCTACTTCATCACCGATACCAAGTCCCAGAAGATCGAATTCGAGAAGCCCTTGATCCTGCTATCTGAGAAGAAGATCTCTGCCGTCCAAGATATCATCCCCGCCCTCGAGGCGTCTACGCAGATGCGCCGACCCTTGGTCATCATCGCCGAGGACATCGACGGAGAAGCATTGGCTGTCTGCATCTTGAACAAACTGCGTGGCCAACTCCAGGTCGCCGCAGTCAAGGCTCCTGGCTTCGGCGACAACCGCAAGAGTATCCTGGGTGACATTGGGATCCTGACAAACGCCACTGTCTTTACCGACGAGTTGGACATCAAGCTAGAGAAGGCTACACCTGACATGCTCGGCTCGACGGGCAGTATCACCATCACCAAGGAAGACACCATCATCCTGAACGGCGAGGGTAGCAAGGATGCGATTGCCCAACGATGCGAACAGATCCGCGGAGTCATGGCCGACCCGAGCACCTCTGAATACGAGAAGGAGAAACTGCAAGAGCGTCTTGCTAAGCTGTCCGGCGGTGTCGCCGTCATCAAGGTCGGCGGTGCCTCTGAAGTTGAGGTGGGCGAGAAGAAGGACCGCGTTGTCGACGCTCTGAACGCCACCCGCGCCGCCGTTGAAGAGGGTATCCTGCCCGGCGGTGGTACTGCCCTCATCAAGGCTGCCGCCAATGCCCTTGGCGCCGTTCAACCCGCCAACTTTGACCAACAGCTTGGTGTCAGCATTATCAAGAACGCCATCACGCGACCTGCCCGAAAGATTGTTGAGAACGCCGGTCTCGAAGGTAGTGTTGTCGTTGGCAAGCTTATGGACGAGTACGCCAAAGACTTCAACAAGGGCTTCGACTCTGCCACGGGCGAATTCGTCGATATGCTCAGCAAGGGTATCGTCGATCCCCTGAAGGTAGTCCGCACTGCTCTCGTTGATGCTTCTGGCGTTGCATCGCTATTGGGTACGACAGAAGTCGCGATCGTCGACGCTCCGGAAGAGAAGCCTGCTATGCCAATGGGCGGCGGCGGTATGGGTGGAATGGGTGGCATGGGTGGATTCTAGGCTCAGTCAATCTGAGCTGATGATGAAGCTATGCAACCCATCCTTCTACTTCATGCTGGCAATTCTTCCTGCGTTTCAGCGATTCCAATTCAGATCTTCAGCATTACGCTCTAAACCTCCAACATGACGGGTCTCGAATCGTACCGTCGCACCGAAGTCGACTGCGTCAGCTTCTCGGAATCTGACCCATTAGATCCCCGGGACACTTGTCCATCACCTCTGTACGAGTACATTTCTGCAAGACTGTCACATTACACTCCACTCACATTCGAAAATGTGTATTACACATGTTGTCTCAAAAGCACGGGAAGGGTATGCAACGGCGGAAAGGGGGTCGGCCATGGAGTTGGGGCCTGAAAACCGTGGGCTTTGGTGAAAAGAATCAAGCCCGCATGCGATGGATGGCGGCCTTTGCATGGACGGTTGGACACATTGTATGATAAATCTCTGTCGTGGCTGTAGTGGTGAAGAAGCAAGCATTATAATAGACGACGTGGAACATAATCTCCTGACTAGTAAACATGGTGTGTCCTGCGATGCTGTATACCTGTTGGCGAGCCTTGCTGCGTAGAAGACGTGATACTACCAACCAGAAGACTCAGCTTACCGTGGAGGCCTCATTCCTCCACTGTTCGAGAGCTAGATATACTTGCCGATTCGCACAGTCGCTGACTGGGTAGTTTCTAGATAGGACAGCATAACGTCGGCGGGCACCTCCAGGACGTCCGAGTGGTAAATAGACGAGAGAAGAATCGCTCGTTAATGGGACCCACGGGAGAGCATCATCTTGTGACTAGGAAACAACCAGAACCTCAACAACTCGAGGTTGAAGCGGTGGCTGAGGTCTCACTCGCTATTGCTCTGTCTGTACGAGTACATTCCCTAAACAAGAGTGGTGTAGAAGCTAGCCTAGAGGGGCTCTAGCTCCGAGTCTAGAGTCTTGGCGTGTTAAAAAGAGTGAAAACTGCGCCGAGCTCACGTGCGGCTCACCGCCCGCGTGCCGCTTTTATAACCACTCACCCTCCCGCTCACTTTCGCACTCACCTCGCTTATGATGCTTGGCGCATATCAATTCTTGCATATTGGTCGTCCTGCAAAAGTCGCCTAAGAAAAATATCCATATCAGCTGGTTTATTCGTCCATAATCTGATTAACACAGTCAATATACGCTAGATAGGTGTCAGCTACCCAAGAGGTAATTTTAAACTCAATCGAAAGCCCGCGATTCGTCACTACAAAAGGCTCACGCCCGCTCGGAGGCTAAAGTAACTAGGCGCGCGGCCCCGGAAGTTTAGGCTCTAAATGCCAAGGCGCTAGAAGGTGACAATTGACCAGACGAGGGAATAAAGTGAGTGCGCCTCGTGTTGCGCCTTGCAGATCAACCATGCCCAATGAGCCAATGTGGTCGACTAAGCCTCTATGGCGCTTGAAAATTGAGGTGTCGCACCTCGTGCAGCTGATGCTTGAAACTGCGCTTCTTCCTCAGCCGTTTTTCGCGTGATGACTGGAGATAGATCCAGCAAGAGTCGACGTCAACATGCCAGTCGGCTTCGGCTTTGGAGTAGGCGACGTCATTGCCGTCGTCAAACTTGTGCATCGCGTCGTCAAAGCACTTCAGGAGACTAGAGGCTCCTCAACGGAATATCTCGGAATCATTGCCGACCTCCGCTGCCTTGAAATATCCCTAGTCGAAGTCAAAGCAATCTTGCCGAATGTTACCGAAGCCCAAAAAATTGTGTTGACGGAATGGTTGGAGCATTGCAAAAGAACGGTGGACGAGTTTCTCGCAGGGCTGGAGAAATACCACGGACATCTGAGCAAAGTGGGGACGGCTCAAAGCTGGAAGGACGATTTGAGGAAAATCCAATGGGGTCTATGTACACCAGCCGATACACGCTCATTCAAGGATAAAATCAGTACGATGATGGATGCTCTCCAAACGATCTTGTGCACGATTCAGATGTAGGGTTTGCCGGAGTTTCGAAGGTTATGTGCTGACTCTCCACGCAGATCGAAACTCAAAATGACGCAGCCGGCCGTTCAGGACACTGCCAACCAGTCATGCACAGATCTAGCTCGTCTACATGATACTGCAAGCAATATAGTACAGTTCTTAGAGAACATGAAAACAACCTTGGCGGACCAGGCGAAGGAAGGAGAGACTTCGACGGCGGCTATTAGTAAATTGCACGCGTTGGTATGGTAAGCTGCACTGCCTGTTTGAATGGGAACGTTGTCCGCTCTTCTGACAATGGTGTCCACATAGCTCAAGCACAAGTCAGCTTATGCTGGCGATCAGTACTTTGCAACATGCGATGCCTTCACAGGTGACCCTTCAGCATCCCGTAATCCTCGTCGATGCCCTCAACAGACGATCGCCCGTTCATCTGGATTGGATCGATTGCAAAGAGGCATTTCTCTCAGTTCTTGAGCTACGGTTCAAGGGTATCGGGGAGTCTAAAATCAGGAGAAATGAATTTGCGTTAAGTCTGCATGGACTGAAAACCGATATCGACACAAGCTTGCCGTGGGAACGCTGGTTCTGTCCAGGTCAATACGTGGACATGGATATGCTGTTCGAGAAGTACGGCACAGCAGAAAATGAGTCCCAGCGCTGTCCATCCTGTTATCTTGAATGTCTCCAGAATGCGGAAGAAGAGACTCAATGGTACACCTAGTGATTCTCGCTGTGAGATCTGAGCTGATGAATGAATTAGCCCTGCATGCCACACATCCTTTCGACGCTTCACAGATGCAGCAAAGGGGTGGTTTGCTGCAATCGATGACATGAGGATTGAGTCGCTTGACGAGAATACGAATACTGATCCGCCCGGGCTGGCTCCTCCAGAACCTATTTCCTCATCATATGCCAGTTCAACAGACAGAAACCGCAAGCGCACTCTGCCCGAAGACTTGGACGAGCAAGTGCGTAAGTATCGAAGAGTCCGGATACGACATGGTGGGAGAGCCATCGTGAGAAAGGACCAAATTCAGGTAAGAGCCGGCAAGCCTATTGACCAGTCTCTGGATGTCTGATATAGCTTTAGCATGGGTACTGCGAACTTGCATATATTGTTACACGCCCAACCAAAGGATCCAGCCATCCTTCGCCGGATCTCGAAACTGTTGCGAGCGCATTTAGGTCTGCAGGGATACCGGCGTGTTGTGATCGGAGCATGGAGCAAGTCTTCACGTTCTTCAAGAAGCCCGACATCGCAAGCCCATCAGACCAAAACCGCCTCCTTCCTATATTTGGTTCCATTCTCCGCAGCAATTACATGACTATTGATTACAAGGGCGTCGTACGTCTCAAAGACCTTGACATTCCCCAGCATAAGCGACTTCGACAGTTGTTTTATGACGCGGTCCAAGCTGGTGCTTCAGAAAACTCGTGGCTATCCAACCCACTCGCCTTTTGGCCGCCAACTGATAAAACTTGAGTTTCGAAGGTCAGATTCGTTCAACATCATGAAGACAAAGAAATGGTCGTTGAGAGATTCGACAACCCTTTTGGTTTGACGTGCGGCCCAAGCTGAGAGCTAGATAAGCAGCCACACGGCTCTCGTTTTGGGTGCCTGCGATCGGAACTCAATGGATGAACCCGACACAGCAGCACTGGTTCGCAACGACCATAAAATGGGAAGGAAAAGGGGGAAACGATGAGCAATTTAAGCATGCTGAGATCAGTGCGCTGCAAGCACTCATTTTCAGAGGGATTCCCTGTAATTTCAGTGGCTTACATAAGTCAGAACCTTGGGCATTCTGGGCATTCTACTCCGTACTGGCTACCATTTGGGTAAATAATTGTCAGCTCCACTCGGGGTGAGACTCGGGTGATTGTGCGCTCGGCTCACCCTGGCTCACGCTGACTCGCGCGCGGCCGGGGTGAGCACAGGGCGGCATCACCCTCCGCCGAGAGCAGGGTGAGGCGCGTGCACTTTTTCCTCATCTTGGCATCGCTGGTGAGCGTTACGCCTTTTTTCAAAGCTCTTCTTCACCTGGGATCGTTTGAACGCGCTTCCAACCCTATGGCGGTCTGATTCTCAGAAACTGGGGCGGCCACCGATCGATCTCGCCAGATAGGTGTCTTTAGGCATGGCGAATTTACGGGCTTGGAGGCGCATGTACCCCAGTATATCAACGAATGACACTGCGCCATTCGAATGCCCATCAAATTCCCCAATCTGGGCAAAGGCACGACAGAGGGTAACCGCACCACGCCCGGTCGGTAACCCTGGCATGAAGTGTATGCATGGCTTGAAGCGCTCGAAGCGAAAGTATTACGAGTGCTTAGAAATGCGTCGAGCAATTGCTGGCGTGGCAGGCTTGCGTTGGGTTGCGTTGCGACCTGGGAGTTTTCTGAGGGCGGTAAGTACTGGATATAGATTCGGACGAACAGGATCTGGTAAGTTTTGAAATCGGTTCAGCAGCGCATTTCAGAGTGGATCGTCATGTTCTGATGGCCTCGCTGAGACGGTTCGTCTCCATGGACGGGCATGCTGCTGCTGCCAGTCCATATTTCTAGTCTGTTTTCCTCTTCGACTGCTTCTCCCTACTCTTCTCTTCGACTGCTTCTTCCTGCTCTTCAGTTCAACTGCTTCTTCCTGCTTTTATTCTCCTCCATTAGCCTTTCTCTCCTACTGCACGTCAATCTGGCCAGAGTCGGGAGTTACCATGGCCTCGTACAATCCTCACAACGACGCCGCCATGCCTCCACTTCATCAGATCGGCACTCTTCTCGCGTCCCCACCAGATTACACAACTATCGCAACATTCCCCGCAGGCTCCTTCCTAGAGAACCTCGCCGTTCGACACGATGGCTCTGTTCTTGTGTCCGACATGTTAAGCGGGAGTATCTGGTATGTCGATCCCGGCAAGGACAGGAACGCCCAGAATACCGTGGAGTTGGTGCATAAGTTTGAGCTCGAGGTGCGCAGCCAATCAGGACAGGGAGCTGGAGACGCTGGTAGTAACGACGAGGAGGGAGGACACGGCTCATACGCCTCGACCCCGGCTGCAGAAGCAATTGTTAGAGGGCCTAGTGCAAATGGGACATCGGAGACATTTTCTGATGTTTTCTATGTCACGTCCGGCATCCATGGCAAGCAAGGAACATGGTGGATTTATGAGGTCGACATGCGTCCATTTAGTCCCAAGGCCCAGTCATCGGACAGGGCCAGTAACACGGCGATAGCGGAGACGGTAACGGGGAAGGCGAAAATCACCCGGCTCGCACCGATTCCCACGGCAACCTGGCTCAATGGCGGCACCTCCATTGCGCACCCTCGCAATCCTCTGATCTTGATGGCCGAATCCTATCAGGGCAGGATCTACTCCTACAACATTGCAACGCAAAAGGTGGATGTCTGGCTTGATCATGATCTCCTAGGGAAGATCACCACGAGGCCGCCTTGGCCCGGCTTGAATGGACTGCAAGAGCATGACGGGTGGGTGTATTTCACCAATTCGGACCGCGCGATTCTTGGACGTGTGGGAATTCATGATTCCGGCGACCACGAAAAAGGACCAGTCCCTCGAAACATTGAAGTGCTGGCCACAGGTTGCGGTGGGGATGATCTTTGTATCGACGGGCAAGGCAATATCTACGTCGCCACGAATCCTGCGAACACGGTGTTGAGATTTCCCGGGATCGGTGCCAGAGTGTTGCCGGGAGAGCTTCGGCAAGCGACAGGGGCGGAGATCGAGCCGTTTGGAAAAACACGTCGATATGATCACAGGTATAAACAGGAGGCATATGCAGTTGTACGTGAGCCCGAGCGAGAGGTCATCCTCGGGCTTGTGCACGCATCCGGCTCGGGTCTACCGAGTTTTGATCCCGAGACAACAGGTCCGACAGCAGTATCCCTAGCCGACCCGATCGGTGGTGGAGGTGATCTGTATGTCGTGACGAATGGCGGTCTCATCAATCCGCTGGACGGTGTGGTGCGGGAAGCGAAGCTGTTGCGGATTGGCATCACGAGCTGGGAGCAATGGAGGCATACCCAGTACGAGCGACAATAGTCGAAGAATCGCAAAGGAATCTCTAGGCTGACGGGAAGGGATGAGCCTGGCCTGAGTTCTTTATATTTATTATAATTGACATCCACCGGCGCTGACTGCATGTACAATGTGGGACTCCTTATGTTATACTTGGCATCCACCGGGGCCAACAGCCATCAAAGGACATAAATGAAGCAAACAGGGACGGGCGTCGGGTGTAAGTGAAGATCAGAATAATGCTGCAAGAAGAGCCACTCGGACCGTTGGTTAGATCTTGGACCCAGGCATTAACTGTGCAAACAAATGCATGCAGAGAAAGGAGTCACTTCTCTGCCAAACATGAGGCATTGAACCACAAGCCTCTGAAATGGTGGGGGACGCACCAGACACATAATACATAAGGTATTATGACCTTGAAAGCCGTAGCTGGCGGTACGTTAGATCATGAGACGAGGACGACGGAGCATGAAGCCTTGACGCCTTGGTGCCCTGCCGCCGGAATCCACCCGGCTAGATTTTACCTAGGCCGCCCACATTTTGGCTTTCTTCTCACATGGAAACAAAGATCGACTGTCTTTCGTTTCCATATGCTGGAGTGTGAGTATGGATGCTGGCTGGGCGCGAGATGGAGCCACGACTTAACCAGCGCCGCGCGATCCTTCACGATAATCAGCTCGAGATCATTGGCTGTCGCCCATGCCAGCGCCGTATCTCCTCCCGCCCAAACGGGTCGGATCGTCGTCTCCAGATACGACCTTGATAGCTTAGCTACTCGTACAGTCCAAGTCCACGGCACTAACTCACCCATGCCATGCCGTGCCATGCCTATCCTATGCTATGTCGACCGTTTCTGACGTTGGGCCTCCTACCGAGCGAAACAGGGGATCTCCTGGTATGTACAACGACTGCGTATCTCGCCGTTCCCTCTAGGCCGGGCCTAGATCCAGGTCTTCCAAGGGAATCTGCTTTCCCACCGGGGATCGAGTCGGTCAAGTCCTCCCATCGACTAACTGCCGCATGGCGGACCAGCTGCCCCTAATCATGTTACTAGCAGCTCTTTGTTCTGCAAGCCATGTACCGAGTACATGTACATGTATATTACAATACCAGGTTCGCCGTTGTCGATTCCCCGTGATCGGGCATCTCCCGAGAATGAGGTACATACATACATACATACCTGTCGCGCGTGTCACCTAAGATCTTATCTCTACGACTTGCGGGCTACTTGTCTCCCACGTACTTACTTACTCACTCACTCTCAAGACGCTGGTTGGGCATTTGACCCTACCCTTTGACATCCTGATCTGCGCGAGGCGACCGATATGGATTCCCGCGAAATCAGTAAAGAGACCGACGTCTCCGTCGAGGATGTCCCTCAAGATGGAAAGACGGGAGTAATACACGAAGAGAGGAACGTCGTGCAAGCATACCCGTCCACCACGCACGATGGGCAGGGTCGATCCTTAAGGGTAATCCATTCATCCCACGTCCCGCAACACTGGAGATATGATAACACCAGTAATTATGGCGCCGAATACTCACTAATATGTACTGTCCTAGCGTTTGTTCAGCTTCGCGCAGCTTTTGGCATTTTCCTTGACGTTCATGGAATCATGGGAGGTCATGGCTATGTAGGTTCAAACGAGGACCGTCGTCCTGTCCTCTCTTCCCTGCGCCGACGCACGGCCACGGCTCGAGGAACACAATTTTTTTTGACCTGCTCCTGCGCAGTAACATCTCGGCGACGTTCTGGAACGGCGGCCCCCGCTCGCTGGTCTGGGGCGCCATCGCCGTGATCATCGGCTCCCTCGCCCAGGCGTACTCGATGGCAGAGCTGGGGTCGATCCTCCCGATCGCGGGCGCGCAGTATCATTGGACGCATATCATGGCACCGGAAAGCAGTCGGCGGTTCATTACCTGGATGCAAGGTGCGATGCTTCCCCCCCTTTTTTCCTCGCTGGGAGTTGAGCAGCGATATCCAGCGGTGACAGCTGAGGAAGCCAAGCCAAGCTGACGGTACGCGCATGCTTGTTTGTAGGCTGGGTGACGTGGTTTGCCTGGGTCAGCGCCCTGGCCGGCTCATCCTCCGGCGAGGCGGCGCTGCTTCAGGCCCTCATCGCAGAGAACATGCCGGGCTACGAGCCCCAACGCTGGCATCTGACTCTGATCATGTGGGCGCTCCTGATCAGCTCGGGCCTGATCAACACGTACACGTTCTGGCTCGTGCCGTGGCTGGAGCTCGCCAGCGGGATCCTGCACGTCATCTTGTTCGTTATCTTCATGATCGTCCTGCTGGTGTTGAGCCCCAAAAGCACGAGCGACTTTGTGTGGTCGAGCAGCAGCGTCCTGAGCGGCTGGGACGGGAGTAGTTTCGTGGCCTTTAATCTGGGCATGTTGGTCCCGGCCTGGGGATTCATCGGTGCGTACAGTACAACGTCTTCCTACTTTCCCTTTTCCACCCGCTCGCCCGGTGCACTGTACACGCATACTCCATCGGACTCTGACTGCTGTCGTCTACAGGCTTCGACGGCGTCGTGCACATGTCGGAAGAAGTCCGACGCGCAAAGCACGCCGTGCCCCGGTCCATGATCCTGTGCATTGTCATCAACGGCACCATGGCCTTCGCCATCATCCTCGTCCTGCTGTACTGCATCGGAAACCTGGACGACGTGCTCAACGCCTCCTACCCGATCATCCCGATCTGCTTGAACGCGACCGGCTCCATGAAGGCCACGAACGCCATGGTGTCGAGTCTGGTTATCGTGACCTACTTCGTCGTGGCAGCTAGTGTCGCTAGCGTGAGCAGGATTACTTGGGCATGGGCGCGCGATGGTGCCCTGCCGAAGTGGTTGGCCATTGTAAGTCTCTCCCTCTGTCTCTCTCTCTCTCTCTGTGTGTGTATGCTATCCTTTGTCTCATTCGTTTCGTACCACTCTGCGTCAACGCTAACATGACATACCCTCGTCCGCACACTCCAGATCGACCCGAAATTCCACGTCCCCGTCAACGCGACCTGGCTCCCGATAGTGATCGTGTGCCTGCTCGCGCTGTTCGAGATCGGCTCCACGACCGGCACGGCCTTCAGCGCCTTCACGGCCTTGTCCTCGTTGGGTCTATATACCAGCTATATCGTGGCCATCTCGTGCATCCTGCACGCCCGCCTGACAGGCCGCCTGGGCGACGCCGCCACCGACCCGCACGCAAAAGTCCACTACGGCGCCTGGCGCATGTGGCCTGGCTTCGCCACGCCGGTCAACGTCTTCGCGCTGCTATGGACCGTCTATTTGACCGTTTGGTTGCCCTTCCCCACAACCTTGCCCGTCACGGGCACGAACATGAACTATGCCTTGCCCATCTATGCGTTTGTCGTGCTGGTCGCGCTCGGCTATTGGTTCGTTTGGGGTGACCGGCATTGGAAGGGCTTGGACTTGAGGGCCATTGGTATGGTCGAGGCGCATGATTGAGAGAGAGAGAAAAAGGGGGAAGAAAGGGCTGAAGGCTGACTCCCTTACTGCCCGCGCGTGTTAGGTCTACTGATGTTGTAGGAGAGCATTGCAGGGGAGTACTGTTGGAGACATCATAATTGCAGCATTATAGATAGCCCTGTTGACCTCACTGCGAATAGTCGTCATACTCGTGGATGCTCAATTCCGAGCTGAGGAACAAAAACATATCTGAAAAAAAATACTCCGTAGGGCCTTTATGCCCTAAGTCACCTCCGGATTCGGGTGGCTCAGCAGGTACCCGGCCTCTTCTTAAATAGCTGTAGGGGTCTTGAAGTATTGCACGAAGAGCAAACATTTGGCACAACAGGCACGTGACCAACACGTGATGATGCATCTTATGGACCGATCAGAGCAGCCGCCAAGATGTGAGCGTAGGCTGGATAAGATATCCTGTAGGGGGCGTAAGGCCTTAAAGTCACCTTTAGAGCGTGCTAATAAGATGAATTTATCCAGTTGCCGAAGGTAAGTAGACCTGGATACTATTTGTTTTCAGTCATGAACGCCGAAAGGGAACGCACTTGACATAGCACGTGACACTCCTTTTTTGCACCAATCAGAACAATGTTAAGACCTTAGCTTGGGACATTTTGTCTGTTACTATACTGCTACGCTCCGCAGGAAAAAGACCTGCCCACACTCTGGTTATAGAACCAATCGCGCCAAGTCCTAGCCCCCGATATTTTCCATTGTGTTCTAGAGCGATGAGAATAGACGGACTTGGTCCTGTTTGGGGACCGAGTGGAGAGGAAGGAAAAGGCCGAGGGCAAAGGGATGAGGCAGCGTCGATCTTCCTCGGCGAGGTGCGAATCAATTGGCAAAGTACATAATCCACACGCAGAACTACAAGAGAACAGAGGAAAGCTTTGATCTTCAGAATAAGAGGATTGTTCAATGTACAAGTTTTCCTGCCTCTCCTCTTTTCACCTCCTCAACAGTCTCTGTGATGCAAGAATGCCACAACTCGAGTAGCATCTGTATCTTGTCTCGCGTCACGCTTCCACAACCACCCTGTTGAACATCTCATCTATGACTTCTCCAACTCGGCCAAGATCTTCTCGCCCTTGGCTCTTGCGCTCTCGAAATCACCAACCATGTAGAAAGCACCCTCAGGCAAATCATCACCCTCGCCGTTGATGATCTTCTGGAATGAGCTGATGGTGTCCTTCAAGTCGACCAGCTTGCCCTCGATACCGGTAAAGACCTGGGCGACAGTGAAAGGTTGAGACAGGAAACGTTGCAGCTTTCGAGCACGTTCGACGGTGAGCTTGTCAGCTTCGGACAATTCATCCATACCCAAGATGGCAATGATATCCTGAAGCGACTTGTATTCTTGCAACATCTGTTGGACACGGGAGGCGGTGTCGTAATGCTCTTGTCCAACGACACGGGGGTCCAGCATACGGGACTTTGAGTCGAGAGGGTCAACCGCAGGGTAAATACCAAGCTCAGAAATACCACGAGACAAAACAGTGGTGGCATCCAAGTGGGCGAAGGTCGTGGCGGGGGCAGGATCGGTCAAATCGTCAGCAGGTACATAGACGGCCTGCACAGATGTAATGGATCCCTTCTGGGTGGTGGTGATACGTTCCTGCATGAGACCCATGTCTACTGCAAGAGTGGGTTGGTAACCGACCGCAGATGGAATACGACCGAGCAGAGCAGACACTTCAGAACCCGCTTGAGTGAATCGGAAGATGTTGTCGATGAAAAGTAGCACTGGGAGCTGTTAGACGACTAAAAAATCGCGGAAAACATCGACAACGCGGAAATAGGATGTATGAGACGTACCATCCTGTCCTTCTTCGTCGCGAAAGTACTCAGCGACAGTTAAGCTTTCATTAAAAGAACAGTTAGTATAAGATAGATCAGTATGAGGCGACGTCAAGGGTCCAGAGGGTCCGGGGATCCAGAGAAAGCGTCACGTGACAGGAGGTGGCGGCAGTAAGACCAGCGGCTTTGCGGCCTTCTTCGCGTGCAAGGGAGTGGCGAGATGTCGTTGCAGACTCCAGTCATTGTTGAAAGCCTTTGCAAAGACGGAGCAGTAGTGGAGCTTGTCCTCTTTTGCCTGCTTTCGGACGGCTTTGACGGCGACAGCACTCTTTGTAATCTCAGGTTTCTGAAGGCCAGCGACGCGGTCGAGATGGGCTTGAGTGTCGTTATGCTTGTCAAGAGCTACTTGAGTTGCGAGATTTTGTTCGCAAATGTCGCAGCGGAATCGTGCCTCGGCTTTCGCCTTGTTGCGGGTCTTCTCAGCGGTTTTGAGCACTATGTCAGGGTTCTTGAACCCCCAGTTCATCTTCTGCTGGGTGACATTTCGTTTATAGCCGATGGGGTCGGCTGCGCGTCTTTTGGCTCGATGTCGTTGACTTTGGCATTGTTGACATCCTTAAGCAGTGCTTTCCGAATGGCGGCAGCCAGCTTCTTTGCATGCCTTGGAGTGGCGAGATGCCGTTGTAGACTCCAGGGGTTGCCGCCATCCTGAGGATGAGCTTGTGTGGTGGCGGAGGAGAGATGACGGTGGCCAGGTCCAAAAGTAAGGTAATCCATTGTGTCCGGGAAGGGGGTGTCCTCAAGATGGGAAGGGCGGATGTCCTTAAGATGAGGAGGTCCTCAAGATGTAAAAGGCGGGGTTGTCTTTGAGATGGGAAAGGCGGCCATCCTGAAGATGGGTAGGTCCTCAAGATGAGAAGGGGGGATATATCCTTAAGATGGGAAGGAGGGATGGGCTCAAGAAGGAAGGGAAGGAGTAACTCACCCAGTCAGGGCAACACGAGCACGAGCCCCAGGAGGTTCGTTCATTTGACCGAACACCAGAGCGACCTTCGACTCGCCATCGAGCTGGATGACGGACGTTTCCTGCATTTCGTGGTACAGATCATTACCCTCACGAGTACGCTCACCGACGCCGGTGAAGACAGAGTAACCACCATGGGCTTTGGCGATGTTGTTCTGTTTCAAATCAGCCGGTGTTTTTCATGCTCTTGGTTGAAAATGCACCCACGATCAATTCCTGAATAAACACTGTTTTGCCGACACCAGCACCGCCGAAAAGACCAATCTTTCCACCACGGGCATACGGAGCCAAAAGATCCACGACCTTGATGCCTGTGACCAGGACCTCGGCAGAGGTAGCTTGTTCGACGAACTCAGGAGGGTCAGCGTGGATGGGCGATCTCTTGGTGGCCTTGATCGGCCCTCGCTCATCGATTGGGTCGCCGGTAACGTTCATGATGCGGCCTAGAGTGCCGGGGCCGACAGGGATACTGATGGGGGCGCCAGTATCGGTAACTTTGTGTCCTCGGACGAGACCCTCGGTACCTAGAATTCCTAGTCAGTCCCAAATGATATCAGGTGCTAGCTGGGTGTCCATACCATCCATGGCAATACATCGTACGACGCTCTCACCCAAATGTTGCTGTTAGCCGTCAGTATGATTGGAATTTTGAGCTGCGATCCTGTATCCTGTACCGAGACTTCCAACACCAATTTGTTGCCACCGTTATCGGTTTCGAGGGCATTAAGGATCGAAGGCAGTTGTTCGGTGTCGAATTTGACTAGAAATCATCTATCAGCCCTTGTTTCATTCGGATGTTGAGGTTGGTGAGCTTGTATGAAGCTCAACCGGCGCAAGTAAGGGGAGCGTAAAAGATCCGCATACCGTCAACAACAGCACCAATGACTTGATGAATCTTTCCTTCCTTGGCGGAGTCTGTCGACGCCCATCTTTGTGCGATGGCCGGAGCCAGTGATTTTCTTAGAGGCTCGACGGCGCGTCGGGTGATGGAAGGTCGGGCAAGGGCAGACCTGCCCAAGCTACGGGCAATGCCGCTATTCCAATGGAGTTAGCAATGGATTCTCCAGCTACATGAAGCTCTGTTGGATCATGACGGAGAGCTCGCTTACCTCTTGAGCATGTTTGCAGGTGGACGAAAAGGTGAAATGAAAAGTAGAGGGGAGAGTGAGTGTGTGATCAGGAGCGAAACTTCAAGAGAAGAACTTGAGGTCAATTGAGAAGAAGCTCCTCCGGACGCTAACCCCAATACCGTTAGCCGCCCTGACGACCCGAGTTCTTCGGCCTGGTTCATTTCTACTACCAGGAAGCCCATGTTCAAGAGCTCGACAGTATCGATTGCAGCTGCGAAGAGGACTGTGAGCGAACGAAGCAACCCTTTGCGAGTTCAACCATCACCTGCGTTGCAATCTATATACATTGATGACCCGGATGCGTCGGGGAAGCACATCGGCGTTGAAACTGTTTGATTTTTGATTTCCACAAATAAGAAAGAACCCTGTCTTCTCGCGATACTACTGCATAGTACAAGGGAGCCACCGTAGTGTCGGTTTGCAGCCATCTTATCCCCACCACGCTCCATCTATTCGGCTTCAAGGCTGATGCCCTGGGCCTTCGCCGATTTGCTCTGCACGTGACCCGCGCCCGAGTAACCTTCACTACTGATACCATACATGGGGTTGGATTTCTCGGACTGGAGAAAAAGGATGTTAGTTGGACATGTGAGAGAAGACGCGACGCCGGAAACAAGGTCGAAATGTGGTGAGGTGTTATGCAGGATTGACTCACCTTGAGGTATTCGTTGGTAGCTTCTTGCCATTCCTTGGTCATACTTCGCGGTGGTGGTCGTGAGAATGCGTGAATCCCCATGAAGAGAGCACACGAGATCCCAACACCAGCCGCGGTATAAAGCCACACTTTTGTCCATTCACCCGGTGGATCCGTCGCGCGAGGTCCGTGAGGTCCAAATGCAATCCACCATGCTGCGAGAGAATCAGCTAAATTGCCCGTCTGTAGCTCGAAGCTTCTTTCTTTGCAAAGAGATAGGCGCTTGTGCTTCTTCAAGGAGCTCGTGTCCGTCTCCATATCTGCGAGCAAGCTTCAGGGCTTGTCCATACCTGCTTTCTTCTCCTGTAAAGTCATTTCGTGCCAGTCGACCTTCATGCGATCCCTCAACTGCATCCAAAGCTCGGCTTGCTCTTGTGGAGGCATCGCTTCCCATCTCTTCTCAATACCGGCAAGGGTAGGGTTGGAAATGGCGTGAGCGGATCGGATCTGGGATTGGCTGGTCATCGGCGGCTGCTGTGCTGTAGCTGAGAAGGTCGGAGCTAGAGATCGGCTCGAGGATTGGATCTGTCTAAAGACAATCCGCGTGCATGCTGTCGACGGACCCGTGGAAGCACGAGCTGCACGGGGTAAGGAGCGGAGATACATGTTGCTGGAGAGCGTGGAAGTGCAGTTAAAACATGCGAGAAGTCGACAGTTGGATGACCTGCCGGGGCCTGGAGCTCCGGAACCAATGTCGCAGCTGATTGAGTGCCGGTTGAGACTGGCAGAAGGGTGGACGTTTATCGCAGGTCGTGGATTGAGATCAAAGTTCCATGACAATGCTGCGAGAACTGCGCTAAGCTCCCGGCCTTGGCACAAATTAAATTACCGCCTCCCATCGAATCGTCACTCCACCTTTGCCTTTGAATCTGCACGCCTGGGGACTACAGCATTGCCCACCAAGTTGAGGTGTGACAGGATACCTCCGTCGTTCCAAAAATATGGCGCATAAAGGCTGTAAATATGTTCGTCAAGTTCTTCCTTAGCTGTTGCCTGGGCTCTTTTGACGCGTAACTATCCGTTTCGTGCCTGTAACACCGGGTACGAAAATTACGGTGATTTCGTCCAGCATGCAAAGTTCTTGTCGGACGGCAAGACATGAAATTGCTGGTGGAAGAGCCACTTGCGTAGTTTCAGAAGAGACAGTAAAGTGATTTATATCAAGCGGCTTCAAAGATGGTCAGGGTCCCTAGCCGAGGAAGCAAGCTTTGAACAACAAGGGGAAATACTACACGCTTGTGGTGCTCACATTGGTTTGTAGAAGAAAACGCTCTGTGTTTCGATGCCCCCCGACTCGTATCGTCCAATGTTGTAAAGTTCTATCTTCATGGCAGCGTCAAACTTCCGGTGTCCCTCAACCGGCACATACTGAAGCCTTTGCACAGCGTCCGATTTTCTGGCAACCCGTCCTTTCACTGTGCGCACGTTGATATTGCCCTTCCGATCGGATGAGGTGTGGATGTTGCGCAGCTGGTTCTCCAACTGCCCCAGTTCTCAACTCAGCCTTAGACAGTGCCTTTGCCTTTGCTGGCCTCCTTGAGCAGGTCCGCCCACTCCAACTCGCCCGGGTCGTTTGCCTGCCAGTTCATGGCGATTCCATTGAGGGCATTCTTCAGGGTCTCGCGAGAACTGGCATAAACCATGCGGGACTGAGAGAATCAGTCCGTGCCAGACTAACCGCGTGGTCCACGTACCTTAACACCGGTGTTGTCCTGGTTGATATATGTGATGAATGCAATCTTTGATCTGGATGTCCGATTCAGCATGTCCATTCACCATTTCGTACTGCATCTTCAGGCGCATACCTCTTGCCCTCACCGCCCTCGAGCTCGAACTCTACATCGTAGATGGCATATGAAGGGCGATCCTTGCCATTGGCCTCTTTCTTGGCGATGAGCTTTTCCCTGAAAGTGTCATAGTCTGGCTCGTTGCCGACTTCGTCCACCACAACTTCCTTCTGATCGTCGGAGATCTTGTAGATGATGTATTTGGGACCGCCGCGACCGAGTTTCAGCTCGTTGAACTTGGAGACGCAGTCCGGATTGACGGAGAGACTGCGTTGGAGCGTATCAGCGAGCGGCCGAAGGCGCAAGGGAATCTAGTTGGTGATTGAGGGGTGCATGTATGGACATACCCGGAGACAGGCTGTGAGAAGGTCAGCTGAAGCGGAATTTGAGGATGGATTGAGAAACTTACCATGGCTGCTGTTCGACGGCGAAGAGTCTTATGCGACTACGTTGGAGCTGGTTCTGGTTGTCAGTTTCAGCCAAAGTGAGACGGCGCTTGAAATAATTCGGGATGGAAGAGCGGCAGAGATAGCAGATTTGTTTTGAGCGGACATCCAGGCATCAATAATGGGGCCTTTTCGGAGGCAAGAGCTGACGTACCTCTTCTGAAATCTGCGGCGCGAGACTGGACGAAATAATACAGAAAGTCCAGACTGCTTGTAGTGTAGGCAGAGGAATAAGAGGATCGTAGGTGGGATGAATAACAGAATGGTTCACGCAACCGTTGCAGCAAGAGGGACGAATCAATGGAGGGGGTCCAGAATCAACAATCCGCCAAACCAGGAACGAGGGGCATGACTTCCCCCGAGCGGTTGGCGGGAGGACGCCGTTTCCACCGCGTAGAATGCCTAGCGAGCTCTCCGGCGGACTTCTAGACCTGCACCTGCTAAGAATTGCAACTCGCAACAGCGCACGCGCCTGCGGTACCGGCATTACTTGCAGTCACCCATCATGTGACCTATGGATCATAAGCATATCTACCCTTAGGTAGGAAGTTAGACAAGATTAATTGATCTATCCATCAGATGGAAGAGCAGAGATGTTTGTTACTCAAGCGGTGCCCCGAGCGTCTTGGCTTGTCCTACCTCTCTCTCCCTTAAACCTCTCTGGGGGAAAAGGCAACTTGATTTACGCCTCAAGGCTCTGAACTCTGCAGGTGATTGGAATCCCTACAGCGGATGAGGTAGGGCACAGGGTCAATCGAGAGTTGTATCCACCAAGATCGTGTCATCATGATCACTCCGCCGAATCAATCCTTGTGCAAGAGAATGGACATTTTTCTGGACCAGATACCAAGCTAGACTGGGTCCACGGTATCGCCCACTCTGTTGACAGCCTTGCTCGTTCACTTGCAACACCAATATTCACAACTATCAGTTTAAGAGCGTCGCTTTCGCCAGGTATCTGTCCTGGACAATTCCGTCTGCTTGGTTACCCTCTCCTACAGAATAGCATTTCGTCAGATCTGTTCTCCTCTGGCGACCAGTACCAGCGGCCGGAACGATCAACGAGCTCGTTGCCATTGTGTTACGAAGGTCCTTGCTGTGGAATCGGCCAACTTCCGAGACTGGACATATTGGACACCCAGAACAATTAGAGCCTATGCTTGGATTTGGTGGACGACATATGACTACCAGGTACATTCGAAGGCCAACCTGAATAAGCAACTTCACGCACGGGCAACGGTATCTTGTGGAATCATCTCAGCATTGGTTATTCCTCCAAGCCTTTGCCCTACCCTGCGTCAACTCATTCCGCTACAGTCTATATCATGCAAGCTACTTGGGATTTAGAGACAGAATACCTCCTATCGTTTGACGTACGATCTCCAGCTTCCAGGCTATGAAATCCATTCTGGTAGGAGGGCTCGGAGGGATGACTGACTGGCAGTTGTGCAGCTGGAAAATTCGCTGCGTGTCTCGCCCCCGTGTTTTCTGCCACACCCTCTGCTTCTAACACTTCCCCTGCACATTGTGACTTCCTGCTACTTTCTGAATCATTTGCCCCCGTATCCCACTGCGATTTTCTCTTGCCAATACTTACCCCTACCCTTATTTCGCATTTATTCTTCGCAGCTTTTTTGTCAGTACACACCGCGCCCCAGAACAATTGCACCATGCCTGAATGGACTCCTGACTCGGAACGGGCACTCCTGATGTCCTTTGCTTTCGAGAAGGACCGGCCAAGTTTCGAAACAATGGCGGAGAGAATGGGTGTTGAAGGATTCACCGCGAACGCGATTCGGTATTCACTTTCTTTTCTGACGACCCCAGCCCTGCCGTTAATCTCTATCCTGATCTGATGAGTTTTCACTTTCAAATTCTTCCTTTTTCATTCTGTCCTGTCTCTTTCCCATCAATCTTCTTTTCCCTATCCCTCAACCTTCAAATCACCTCGAGAAAGTACCATTGTTCCACACCATCCCAAGTTGCCTGTGCCTTCCGTCTATCTACCATCACTCGACGTCATCCACGATGCCTTTCAAGTGGGATGCTCAGTCTGAAAGAAGTCTTCTTCTGTCCGCCATCACAGTCATGGGAAACCCGCCCTCAACTATCTGGGATCAGGTTGCTGAGAAGATAGGCAACGGCACCGAAGTGAACGGCAACGCATGCAGGTAGCGCTGATACCCTGCACATCGTGCATTCCTTGTTGTGGCCCTTGCTTTGCTGTCCACGCACCACGACATAGCAATTTTCAGATTAGTTGGCTAACTTGTGATATCCACCTGCAGTCAAAAGTTCTACAAGCTGAAGAGAGAGTCCGACAAGTTTCTTGCTGACGGCAGCGCTGTGGCAGCCAGCAGTGACGTGGCTACGCCCGTGAAAGCTACAAAAACCCCTGGCAGCAAGGGAACGAGCGGACGCAAGAGAAAGAATGCCGGCGCCGATTGCGACGGGGAAATTGCTACTCCTACCAAGCGTAGCAAGTTGAAGAAGAATCCGGCCCCTGAGGTTGAGGTGAAAGCAGAAGTCCAAGATGAGGATACCCCTGCTGTCAAGGTCGCCGACAGAGACGCCGAATAAGCATTATCCAGAAGGTGGTCAGTGGCTTAAGTGCCCCTGTCACAAGAGGACAATAGCTAACCTTGACATGTTAGAGGCCGGCCATATCATTGCGACCTTACCTTTGGCAACGTATTGCCCTCCGACGCCTCCAGAAAACGGCTTGTTTAGAGTATCTTCCGACAGTGGCCAATCGCACACCTACAACAAATGGTTACCTTGACGTCGTTGAATACTCAGAGGTGGACTTGAGTTTAAGGTGACGGTCGAAGAGGTCGAATGAAACGAAGCGAAACATAGTGCATACCATGATTTGAGCTTGGACATCCGAATAAATGGATAAGCAGGGCGGCAAGTGCAGTACTTTGCTGTCCCTTCTCGTCAATACAGAACAGTCAGTCCTGCAAGTGGATAGCAAAGGATGCCTTGCTCCGCCACCAGACATGGCGTTCGCTGGATTCAATCAGCCCCTGAGCAATTGTACGACAAATTCACTTCCGGATGAAATGTGATTTCGCAAGGCTCCTCCCAAATTCTCATCGCATCCATTCGAGAAAGCTCGAGTCGTCTTGCGTTCTAGCACCACCGACAAGGCCGCTGTGAGCAGTGGCTGGCTGTAACAGAGATCCCATCATCGTGCACCGCAGCAATGTCTCACTCACAATGTCGCTCTTTCGGTTTCACAGCTCTTCATCGTGGTCATGAGAATCGAATGATCACAGACCCTGATTCCAGCCCTTTGCACTGTCGTAAGCGTGCTCCTGCGATAGAATATTTGCTTAAATGAATGAGAGCGTCTTGTGGTCGGCCAGTGTTCATATGTAGGTCCTGCAGATCGACGACCCAAGCTTAGAACCTGCCGCTCAGCACAGAAAGCCTTGTTATTTCCAGCTATAACGCAACGGGATGATGAAGAGGAAACCGCCCAAGTGATAGACTATGCACCCCTTGGTGACCGGTGGCTCATGATAGCAAAGTACATGTGTAGTCTCGACCATTTTTCCACTCATCCTTACCATCGTACCCTCAGGGCAGCATGTCGACCCTGTCCATAACTGGTCTTGTCCTCCGCTCCACAGAAATACTGCTGTGTAGGTACTCAGCCGCCCCAGGCATATGGACTTGGTTTTGCCTAAGCAATATTCTCGCTCCACCCAAGAATCGTATCTCCGCTCTACAATGTTTATAGGAGACAAATTGACCATGTCTTACTGATTGATCCTGACCATTTCAGGTTAGAGACGTTGCCTTGAGTTCGGCATCTTTAGGTCTCATTTGTCACTACTTGAGTTGTAGTTGTCGGCCATCTGAGTTCACCGGTGTCTGCACCCTCATCATGATGGTTGGATATTTTGGCCTCCGTCTCAATTGCAGAGAGTGAATGGTCAAGAATGAGCTCCACAACTGTGGACCTTTTGCACGTGGGCCAGAACTTTGACCAGGTGATAACAAAATGTGGCTGGCCCAGAGGTGACATGGTCAAGGTTGTGAGCTTGAAGGTGTCCTCCAAGACGATCCTTTTTGCTCTTCAAAGACGGCAGAAACAAATATTTGCTGGCGAGCAACCGCATATCTTCCTCTCTGCCGCCAAAGTTGGCCCAGCTCCAGGTCTCATTGGATGGTCTTACAATGGTACACCTTAATCTACAGGTGGAAGATTCCGCTTATTGCCGGTTCTTGCATCCAGCAAACCCGACGCTTGCAGAATATGCGTGCACAAAAGGCTCATCTCCAAGGTGAAAGTGATCCAGCGTGATGTTCTGTCAGATTTGCCCAATCAGTGAGCGGTATTGGGGGCGTTTGACAGTTCAAATGACAGTAATGACGCTAGTGTCCCGCCAAGCGACGCAGCTGCAGCGACCCACTTCAACATCCTGCAGCTTCCCTTTTCTCTCCCTCTTCCAGCCATTATGCCGGCTCTGGTTATGGTCTACGTTGGCAAATCGATGCTCGAACCGTGTCATCCCACATGGTACAGTCATCGCATCGAATTTCACGCTAAGCCGTGGCGAAATGCCGCGACTCCGAAAGCAGCAAGCCAGCCCCAGGGCGAGATTAATGCTTTTCCGCCGTATCTCTCTCTGATCTCTGGCTCAGCATTCAGACACAGGTGAACCACGTGTGACTTTTTCAATCCAGCTCTTGTCTTCTTGACCGCTTCATACTCTCATGGTTGCTTACGCAGTATCGCTATTCCAACTTGACCCCCTAATTCACCGTCCGTGTCTCTATACTCATCACGCCGAGTATTTCAAGAATGGCAATAAACTGGAGACTCCGCAGCACAGTGTTCCAGCTGTTAGCAGCGGTATATGCTGAGCTGGGGGAACAAGGCGTGAGTGATTGACCCATCTTCATTGCCTGAGGTCTAACTGTGACCAGTTCAAAGGCCGATATGTGTCAATTGCTCAGTACTTTGGCCCCGAGGCCTCTTATGATGCCATCAAGTCGTTCTTCGCAAAAGAGGTCTCAAAGGCAGCCGATCAGTTAAAGGCTCAGAACCCCAGTCACCATGGCTCAGGGCGCGGTGCCCCTTCTAGATGCCCAGCTGGACCTTCCCGTCGGACCCCGCATCTTTACTTCGATGAAGAGGACATTAGCATTTTGACGCAGCGGGAGTTTGAAGCGGTAGAAGCCCGCATCGGGCATTCACTGCGAGGTCCTGCTAAGCGCGCTCGAGTAATCAAGGCGTCTCCACGCCCATCACCGGGACCAGAGGTCATATATGCAGCTACTGGCGTCGATGCGCAGCAAAGCGAGTCTCGTCCCAGCCAGGCAGCTAGTTGTCAGCCGGATCCAAATAATCCCGGGTACATTGCTACAGTCCCGTCTTGCAGCACAGTGCAGAGCGATGATTCCCACACAGCGCCAGAGGATAGTGGTCTCCGTCGCAAGCGGCCATATTCGGAGGTCCGTGACAGCATGCAGCCTGGAGTTGACGAGGTCAACCGCCGCAACCCGCCGCCACAATTCGAGTCATTTGGCTACGTCACCAGCCATGGCCAGTATCGATGTGCGTTGTGCTTGAGCGAACTCCCGAGTCAGGAAGCTCTTGACCGTCATGAACGTATCAGCAAGGAGCACTTTCGCAACCTGAACAGTGCACATACAGTGGCTAAAGGCCGGGAGAAACTGGCTCAGGTTACCATGCTGCCGCAAGCTGGACTTTATCCCAACCCTGCAGTACCTCTACAACCTCAAAGAGTTAGCAATGTTGCCGAAGCAACCAGACTGCAGCAAGCTTCTGGGCCTTCAAATTCTGCTCTGCCAGCAGGAAATGCCCGGCAGAGCACGCCATCTGATACAAACCAAGCACGTAGGCACTCCATCGGTCCTGCGTCCTCCCAGGGCCAGCCTGATGGCAGTAATCCAAGCCCGCAAGAGGAGCCGATCATTGCAGTCGACAAGGGCAAGAACAAAGCCGCCTCTACGGACCCTCCGGCTTCGCCACTGTATCCTCCAAATTTCCGTCCACCACCGCCTCAAACACCGTCACAGGCGCCTTCTGTTCTCGAAACTCGACCAACAACAGCCCGAACTGAGATAGGAACGCTCGACACGCCGCACACGGTCAAGAACGCTTTCGCCGCTCTGCAACAGCTGCAAGACCTCAAGCCCCCGTCAGATGGCAATCCAGTACCATTCTCAGCCACCGAGCTTGCCGGGATCATGCGTTCTACCGAGATCATGATACAGTTGATGGGCCACGTGCAGAGAGAAGCGAAAGCTGTGGCCGAGTCGTATTCAGCCGCAGACTCATTCGACTCTGGTATAAACCTCGGATCAAACACGGCCTCCGCACAGAATGGCGGTGGCGTTGGCGTCGACCAGAGTGCAGCAGCCTCTACGGAACGAATCGGTGCTATTCCACAGCCCATTTCGGCGCCAGGCATCGATGTGTACACGGGCATGCGACGCGATCAGAGGAATGGAGAATGCCAGACAAAGCGTAGGCACAAAGACACTGGGAGCGAAGTCTCATTTATTGTTCTGGAGTGATTGGTTGGTTCGTATGCACGGAGTGAGTCGAAGTTGTCTATTATCGGCGCTACTGTATCTTTTATATATCCAACATGCGTTCTACCTATGTAGTACTGTATGTACGGTTCAACAGTATTTGTTTCCCGCGCCGCTTGAAGTGCTGCAGCTCTAGATTTTCCACTGTCCAACCGATTTCGTACAGTATTCTACTTGATTTCTGATTCCCAGTTCCCTGTCTTTTCGCTCCCCTATGTTCGGCTTCCTCTGTGACCAGGGCAGAGTTTCATCTCATTCTCGACCACATTCATCTCCAGTACACGAGCCGGCCATTTCTCGGACCGGGTGAGGGTCCAGACATCTATGTTGAGAACCACCAGCGAAGGTCGCGTTTCCTGTGGGCCCACAATTCTTGCAAGGTCTGCAGCCTATGTTCTCGGTATTCCACCATAAAGGCCACTTATGACAGTACTGTAACATTCATTATGTACAATACTACATTACAACCCTTCTTGACGGGGACATGTGACATGGATGTTCCGCGCATTCATCAGAAGCTCATGTCCCAGTTTTCGGTCTTTACCTTCTTGGCTGCGTTGTCCTCGTGCTTGATGTAATGGTTATCAGCACCGGCGTCGGCTTCGGCGTAGGCGTCACTGAAGGCTCGCTTCTGCGGCATATACAGGGGCATTGGGGCAGTCGATATGCCGACACCTGATCCTGTACCAGGTGCGATGGTGGGTCTGACGTTGCCTACCGCGGTCCACCTGCTGGGCGGGGTGGCTGGAGTGGAGGCGGCGGGCGATGGGAGACCATGCAAAGCCGGTGAGCCGGGAGCATTGCTCTCCTCGAGCTTGAAGTCACCATGGTTGTTGCTCGCAGGGGAAGTGCCCTTTGCTACATTGGGCTTTCTTTCACGCTTGATCGTCGGCTTAGCCACATCTGAGCCCTCGCCAGCAGGGCGAGGATTGCTCGCTCGTGGCTTGGGAGCAGGGTGGCTCTTCATGTCTCCTGGTGGGCTGGTGGTCGTGACGATGTTGAGGCCATTCCGCTTTTTGATCTCGCTCAGCCGCTTCACGATGGTGTTTGCCTTTGTACCAGTCTTCTCTGCGTATGGGGTGATGTAGAGCTGTGAGTATGTTAGATACAAGCAAATTCTGGTGGGTTAGGGGTTCAAGTGAGAGGAAAAGTGAGATTCCAGGTTCGAGTTGTGGGAGGTGGTGTACCACCGGGGGAGAGGAAACAGGGAGAACTAATACTCACGAGGATTGGTTGTGGGGAGTCGCGCATCAACTCGAACAGGTACATGGCATCTTTGGTGATCAAGTCGGATTTGTTGTTGGTTTGAGCCTCCTTGGAAGCCATTGTCGTGGCAAAGTCTGGGACGGAGACGGAGTACGTGCCAGTGGTAATCAGTTAGAGAGGGGGGATCTAGACACAGAAACAGAGAGTTGATGGTGGTGGGCTGCGAGAAGCTTTGGAATGGCAAACAGGAAGTATACTAGAAACAGAGGGTCAGGCTGAGAGGCAAGTGAGTCAAGAGTGAAGAAACCTGGCCGCCGCTCTTAGTTTTCATCAAGGGCAGTTCAAATAGCGGAAGCGAAGAGTGAGCAAGGAAAGGAGGAGGTTGGCGGTACTAGGTATTCACTCGAGAGACACTGTCGTGGTGAGGCTGTTGAAATTCGACCTGTCATTTTCTCAGGACATGCAGGAGCGTAGGCGATAAGAATGGCCTGCTGCATCTCGTCCCTAGCGAATCCAGAAACAGGGTATGGAGTAACTGTCACAAAATGCAGCAGAGGGTTTAAGGGCATACATGGCGCAAGCATTGGGCTCGGGGGCCACTGGACGCTTCTCTCTGGAGAGAGAATGTCGTATGCTCCTTCTGCCTGGCACACCGCTGGACTGGAGCGCCCCGTTGCTATGTCCATCACCAACATCCGGCGAAACAGCCCTTTGTGATTCGACATGTGTGGCCAGGGAGAAACAGGGTTGCAAGGATGACGGCCCCAAGATCCCCTGTGCGCCAGTCAAACCCCCGCCAGGCCAAGCCGCCGCTAACGCACCGTCGCGCGCTAACCGCATGCAAAAATGGACGACAAACTTCATGTCCAAAGCCAGGCAGAAATGGTTTATACACGGTTTGATATCGCAGAAATGAGGTGGCTGGGAAAATCAAGAAGGCTGGGAAGCCATCTCGTACACGAGACGCCGGGACTCCTCCTTCCGCAGTGTCGTTATCTTTTGTTGCAAGATCAGCCTGCCATCAGGGAGCCCAGACCAGTGGATGACACTCTCCCTCCCTCCAGCATCCGGCTGTCTTTGTCTTCTTTTCTCCTCCAGTTCGGCTATGAGTTACGGGCTCAGGCGCGGCTTCGTGCCCATCTTCTCTGCCTTTACGCCAGTTCTGGCCCAGTTCTGTCGCCCACAATTTGCGCCCGCCCATCTCTCAAATGAAGCTGCTGCTGCCACTGCTCTGCCCATTGAACTGTCCATATATCTGATCCTCCATACCCGCCGCTGCATCGAATGCGTCTGGCGTGAACTGTGCGTGAGGGCTCTGAAATGAGTCCCAAACGCTCGTGGCCATTTCTTCGGTCTTGAGTTCTTGTTGGCTGCTGTTTGGCTCAGAAAATTGCACCCCATCGATGATGGGATCTCTGAGAGCTTCTCGAGCTCGCTTTGAAGGCGTCGGCTTCTTCTCCTCCTCCTCATCGTCGTCGGATACTTTGCGCTTCTTCGGAGTCGCCGGCGGAGAGCCTGGCTGTGGGTCGTAGTCCTTGCGAAGTTTATAGTATTTCTGGCTGTTACCGATCAGCGCAACCATGCTTGGTATGTTTGGAAATGGTGAATGCCGCGGACCTGATAGCTGATGCTGTTAAACCTTCACCCAAGCGCTCCGCAACACGTTGCCATATGACGGTTGATGGTCTCAAGTTCGCCGCCGAGATGGCCAGCAGGAGCATTTTCCGCTCTGGAGGCCTCGTTATTTCCTGTTACCACGCTGCATCCATCGACTTACCTTTCTCCGCAGTCCATTGGTAAGGCATAATTGTTATACCAGCAAACTCGACAACAACAGAGACAAAGTACTGAAAGGCTGGAGGGAAGAAGACCGTGAGCAGGTGTGGGTGGAGAGGAAGGAAAAGCAAAGTCGAAAGAAATCGAGAGCAAAGAAGAGCAAAAGTTCCGTAGCCAGCAGGGTTGTGCGGTCAACGAAGGTTCCACAGCGTGGGAGTGGACATCCAGTCAGTGCCCTATCGCCGTTCAATAGAATTAGAGCCTTGTGCTTCGGGTGTCGAATCCATGACACGGGCATGTCCAGTAAGGGGCGAAATCCAGTCGACAAGGCATGGCGAGCAATGCGTTATGGTCTCGGCTAGCGCATCCTCACGCTTTGGAAAGTGGCATTTGTAGGTCAGGGATCAAGTCCCCTCGTAACGGCACGCTTTCGAGCAAACCCGACAATGCTGAAGACCGTAGGTTCGACTAGTGCCGGAGAATGGCCTTCTTGAAGCGTCTCTGCCAGAAAGTGAGGCTTCCCAGCCAATCGAGTGGGGAAGCGTTGTCAAGGTTTCTGGGTCAGCGTCTGTGTAACGGCTTGAAAGCGATGTAATTACAATACAGGGTGCCATCTTGGCCTGGGCCCCCGTGAGGGCACCTAACCATGCCCAGTGACCTGCCTCTGCCCGTCTCCAGCACCCTGAGCCGTAGATACCTCTTAACTGTCCACCTCACACCACAACTGGGGGGATATAAAGTATCAATTGGCTTCACGGTAGATAGAGAAGGGGATTCTTACGAAGTATAGTCCACAGATACCCATCCAGGTCCTTGACACACATTCCGTTCCATTCGATCCTATTCTTACCTCCAGACTCCTCGATTCACCGGCTCTCGACAACCATGGCGCAGAATCAAGTCAAGGAAACAGACATCATGGTGCTCATCGCGGCAATCCAGAACTCTGTTGGCCCAATCCAGGTTCGTAGGGCCCAGTCTCGATGTATTGATTTTTATACTTGATACGTACCGCCTTCCGCGATATCTGGTCTCTGACACGTTCGTCTCCTCCCTCAGGTCGACGCCGTCGAGGTCGCGAAACAGCTCGGCATGAGCCTGTCGAGCATCCCGCCCAAGTTCACCGCGATCCGCAAGCGATACAACATCGACATCAAGGTGGTCAATTCCGGCGCCTTGCAGCGCAATAGGCAGAATAGTCCCAAGAAGAGGCTCTCGAACGGGGGTCCGAAGGCTGTCCGTCTTGTCAGTGCTCCTCACCACCATCACCACCACCAAGGAGAGACACCGGTAATAGGGGAGGAGATGTGCCTGCACCCGGACCTGGCTCAAGCTCAAGCTCAAACTCAAGCTCAACGTGCTTCATGATGGTCGGCCAGCTCACCGGAAGACGTACAGCGTACAGCGGCCCGGCCCATATCGATGGGACGAGAGTGGTTATTGTCAGCAGATCCAGCGGCATCCTTGATAGCCTAGCTACCCACGAGGCATGATAGACGAGAGAGGCACTCGACGATGTAGAGAGAAATGGGGAAAAGCACCACGAACATCTTTAACGCTTTTCATTGCTGGTGGCTTTGTTCCAATGGCCCCGATTGACAGTGTTTATCACACTGTAACTATTTCACATAGTCTCTCTGACCCGCATGATGCCCCTTCGTTGCTTTCACTTTAGCTTCACTCTCATATCATGCTCAGTTATTGGAATTGCGAGAGGCACGTCTGGCAACCAGTTTCGCATCCTTCGCCTTCTTTGCCGCTTTCTTACGTCTCTCTTCTTCAAAGTCGTAATCTCCGTCGCTGCCTCCGCTATCATACTCCTTCGCTCCGGCATCAAAGTCCTTGTCGCTATCTTCGGCTGTAGCAGTGCTAGCAGCTGCAGCAGCAGCAGCAGTAGCTCGGGCTTTTCGGGCTCGCAGCTTGCGAGTTGATGGCGGTGTCGGGGCCAGCTGGGTCTCCGAGCCCGAGGAAGTTTCAGCGTCAGACTCGCCTTCAGCGTCAGAGGTGATGGTTTTGCCACGACGGTTGCGTTTGGAGCCGGCAGCAGAGGTCTTCCCAGTAGAATTTTGAGAGTTGATCCGGGATGCACGACGTGGGGTTGCGGGTTGCTGAGTCGCAAGGATTGAGGCGTCTTTGACGTCTTCGGCTCTGCTCGGAGACGACTCGATTTGGTTGAGGGATTGGACATCATGCGCGCTTGCCATGATCGATCTGTATCGCTCCTTTACGGCACGCTCTGTTGGACGTTCACCGTTGCTTTCAACCGCTAATGATTCCGTGTTAGCGGTTCATCTCTCATAGGTTAACGGTCTAGGGGAACGTACGCCAGGCTTCGACTACAGCTTTGGCGTCCATCTTGAAGTTCGGATTGCAAACCAGCGCGGTTCTCAACAGCTAGAGTTCGTCGTCAGTGGAATGAAACCCTGGACTTTGGCTTGAGGGCTTGACCTTGAATTGCTCGTCGGTCGTCCACTTCATTGTGGCCCTTTGCTGACTGGTGAGATGAGGGAACAATGAAGAAAGGGTGGCTCGAACAAAGGTGAGGATTAGGCTACCTTGTTGTGTGTCCGTGTGTTGTTGAGAGGAAGAAGAAAGAAGCTGAAGAAGCCGCACTGCGGCAGAAAACTGTGACATGATCGAGGCGAAGCGTATAGTCCAACCCGCTCTTTCGGCCAAGAGAAACAGGCAGCGAAAGGTATTTAATGTGAGGCTGTACACGTCTTGTAGGACCATGTCTGGCTGGTGGTCGACGCGGGGCTAGTGTATGCACCACTCTAGGCCCCGCGGAACGGAGCGGTGTGCGTTCCCCGGACAGCCTCAGAGTAGCGTTTCTCCCAGAGACACAGCTTGACCTAATAGTCTGTGGCTTATGAGGGAGAGATCAAGCTGGGATGTACTCGCCGTGACAATAGATACTGGTGCTGATGCAGAGTTGCGTTGGGCCTGAGGGACCAAATCCTTCACAACGACACATTATGGCACAACAAACTGATGCGAAGCGACGACCTCTGCCAGGAACCTCTTTGTAGTATAAAGGAAGGATCAACTGAAGACGAAAGGGAGTTTGGGTGATGGCAGAAGTGAACGAGCTCCGTGGCCAGACGTCTCGGTATGTCAAGAGTCTCCTTCTGTGACAACCTCGTCCCGAAGTACAAAGGATGGATTCACAATGGACATGTGAATGAGAGTTAGTTCACTGAAGTTGGATCAAAACGACAGGGTCGAGGAAGCCATCTCGATGACGATATGTTGATCCGGAGCATCGTTTGGATTGTGAGTTTGCGGTCGGACACTTGATCATCATCCCCAGTTTTGTAGGGATCCCCATCTGTCCAACCTCTCTTCGCTGAATGTAGCCCGGAGGATCAGCATTGTAAAGTCGTCGACATCGTCCGGTGCAACCTCTGTGAGCAGCTTGTCGGTCTCTGCCACCTGCATCAATCCCACGTTTACCTCTGAACACAGCTTTTCCCAAGCCCTTGCTGACTGAGCTTCCCAGACGCCTTTCCGAGTTGTGAACATCATGCCGCCCTGGCAAGGAATCGTCCGGCCCTGCTGAATGACCAGATACGTTCCTTGGATGCCGGACGCAACGAGCCAGGTCCGTCGAATGCTTTCGGCAATGACCCAGGAGTACCAAAGAAGGTTCTCGCACTGCGCAACATCAGACGGACCGAAGCCAACGAGTGTTTGTTCATGACCGGACGAGATGACGGAGCCACCTAAGCAGACTGCGTGGCTGGCATGGTCCACCATCTGCTGAGTCCAGCTGTTGAGAACGGGGATGTGGCTCTCGGCGACATGTCGTAGCCGAATATCGCCATCATAGAGACAGATCACCTGATAGATCAGCAAGGCTTGAACTCGAGCTAGATGTTCAAGGGAGTCGAGAGTGACCGAGCTGGAGGTATTGCTAATGCTGCTCAAGAATGAGTCTGTCGAGGGCATGTGGTGTTCTGCTAGCAACTGCTTTGCTCGGTCCTCGATGATTTGGAAAATACTCTGCTCGTTCGAAGCCTTTTTGTGAAGGTAGCATGATAGAGCGGTATACGCATCCTGGATGCACCGTGGAAATCGAGTCCGATACAGCCGAGAGTGGATGAAGGGATTGCTGCCCGTCTCGACCCAGTCGGCGAGCCAGCGATGAATCTTGATCATAAGCCTCTTCAGACTTTCGATAGTGGTGAACGGGCTGTACTCTACTTGTAGTAAACGATCAATGTTCCAGGTCTCGGGCGATGTAAACCAGCTCGAATATAATTGATCAGTAACGAGGTAACTAGAGAGGCCTGGCACACCTAGACCTGGAGACGGATTTGGATAATAAACTCCTCCGGTTTCAAGGCCCGGAGAGGAAGCCGATGATTGTAAGGCGTTGCAAGAAAAGATTTGGCCCTCGGCGAGGTGCGTCTCTTCTCCTCCGCAAAGGACGAAGCGCGTCGGTTTCGCAGGGGGGTAGATGCATTCGGTGCCCCGTCTCCTGCATCTCAGGCACTGCGGCGTCTCTTTACCGCACTTCCGCTTCGCTCCAGCACAGGCTTCACATGCTTTTCTCTCCAGTGTGGTGGCCATTGGTGCAAGTAGTAGCTTTCGCAACCTAATAGTCCGAGGAGGAAGATAGATGGCTTGCTTGTGAAGTTGTGTACAAAGGAGGTCCCATACCCTGCTTGCCCCACCCCTGCTGTGCGGGAGCCATCCATGTTGGGCTAGTCACCGCGCTCAACTCCTACAGTTTCCGCAAAGGCAGGCTGTTCAACTCTCAGCTTTGATACCGGTTTGCGGAAGCCATCTGTCTTGGGATAGTCGCCGCCGTCAAACTCGGCCATCTACCACGACCACAGCCTCAGAATCCCCCTAATCGAGGTACGCAGCCCCAATAGGGTCGATCTGACCACCTGCAGAGTCAGGGGGAAGATTCACGCTGCGGAGAATGGGATATGCCGACGGAACAGGGCAGAACAGGGCAACGGCATCCGCGAGGCGTGTGTTCCAAGTGTCATAAACTTATCCACCAAGGCCGAGTGAGAGGAGATAAGAAGTTAAGTGCTTCGTTGCGATCCATGCGGCCCTGTTTCCATTGTTTCGCCAGCAACCCATCAACCCACAAGAGAGATTCATTCCACCATGGCAAGAAGAGAAATCAAGTCCGTCTTTGGCGGCGGCCCCATCGGTGAGGGCAAGGATTTCCCGGACGCGCCCATGATCGAGCAACTATACAGGCTGCTGGAAGAGGGAGGCTGCCATACCATCGACACAGGGCGCTTGTACAGCAACTCTGAGGAGTGGATCGGCAAGACTCACGGCGGTGACCGATTCGTCATTGACAGCAAGACTCCTGGCGGCTTTATGCCTGGCGGCAGCAGTTCTGAAGGCATCCTGAAGCATGCCAAAGAGACGGTCGAGCGGCTGGGGGTAGAGAGTGTAAGTCGTCAACAAAAACCCTGCAAACTACATTTCTGAAGGGAAGTGCAGGTCGATGTGTATTATATCCACTGTCCGGATCCCTCTCTCGACCTCCTGGACATGCTCAAGGGTATCAACGATGCGCACAAGGCTGGGTGCTTTAAGCGCTTCGGGCTGAGCAACTTCAAGGCGCAGGACGTGGAGCATATCTACGCCCTGTGTCAGGAGAGAGGCTATCCGCTGCCGACCGTCTACCAGGGCAACTACAGCGCCGTTGCTAGACGGCAGGAGACAGAGCTCTTGCCGACGCTGCGCAAACTCAACATCGCTTTCTACGCCTACAGTCCTCTCGCCGGCGGTCTCCTGACTAAAACCAAAGAGCAGGTCGTCCAAGGGAGCAAGGACGCCGGGCGCTTCGGCAAGGGCCATTGGCTCGGCAGCCTGTACGCCGATCTGTATAGCAAGCCGTCGTACCACAAGGCCCTAGACCTGTGGGGAGAGGCTGCTCAGGCTGCTGGCTGCACCAAAGCGGAGCTTGCATATCGTTGGGTCGCCTTTGACTCGGCGCTTGACCCCGAACACGGCGATGCTGTCGTCTTCGGTGCCAGCAAGCTGTCTCAGGTCAAAGAGACGTTGGCGTGGCTGAAGAAGGGCTCGGTCGGCGAGAAGGCCAAGGCCGACATTGACGAGATCTGGAAGACGATTGAGCACGACGCGCCTCTCGATAACTACCATCAGTAGGGCTGGGCTGAGCGAGGGGAGGTGTGAAGCATGTTAACATGCTCGATCATTTACTGTAGACTCATCCGGTCAAGCTTCTCGGCAGACACATCCATGGCCGTGGCTTTTCTAGGGACAGGCCGGTCGTATCTTTCGTCGAACTTGAAATCGGGTGCGGATTACGAAATTTGGCATACGTGTTGGAAATTCGGGGCGACCAGGGTCGATTCGGAGAGATTAATCTATTCTGGGTGCCATTGCACACGTTTGGGTCACCAGCAGCGTCGGAGGCCGCAAGTCATATGAATGCAGCAAATGTAGCCGCTAGATGTGTATACAACATTACCCAATGCGGAAATCTCAGCGTTGCAAGGTTCGGCAGCGATACTATTGCTCACTTTCCTGTCGGATCTCGGATGGTAGAGTCCTCGTCTGCGCCGCCAACTCGCTTATCGTCCGGCGGTAATGAGTGGGCTGAAGAGAGAAGGCACAGGTGGACCCGAGCATAGAAGAGTGACAATTGCCTAGGGAGTATTGGGTCGACGATCTCGCTGATAGCTGCAGCCAGCACCGAAGAGTCTATCACAGACGGGCAGCCCTTCGTCTTCTCCACCACCTGATTATCCACCACGCTGTACCCGCAGTCAGCACGGTCCTGTACGCCAAGAATACTGCGATCGCCCAATTGACTCTATCATAATATCCGTATAATAACTTGCCAACAGCATGGTCAGGACTCTTGCCCACGCCAAGGCCGCCTATACCGACGCTATGCTTGTTGAAGGACGACCGTTTCGCAGATTTCTGTGTGGCAGGGGCTTCTTCAGCAGCATCCGATACCGCTATGGACGAAGACTCGGGGCCCATGGCGGGCATAGATTCAGGAGACGATATCGCAATCGCCTGACTTGTGCCGTCCATAGCAGTTTGACTGGGTCGTCGTCGTTGCCGTGCCTGCTGCTGACTGTACCACGACCCGGACGAGAATGCTTCTGCAGTGTTCTTCCGGAATTGGCGGGTCATAAGATATACGATGATACGGAGGTCCGGGACCGTAAACGTGGGATATTTCCACAATGCCACCGCGTTGTAGGGTGGCAGCTGATCGAGGAGATCTGCCAACACGCCCAGGGTAAGGCCCCAGAGGATAAGTGGTTGCTGAAATGTTAATAATCCGTTGTGTCCAGAGTTGGAAGAAGGGACGCCAAAGGGAGCTTGCGCCCAGCCTGATAAAGTGGAGAGGTTATCTCCTCCTTCTTTGGGTATGAAATCCGGGATTGAACTGGCGTAAACCGACTCGGTGGGAAGGAGGCGGACAGCGCTGAACATCATTCTGCCCATTGTCAAGCGAATGAGTTTATGAAAGGTTGGCCCAACGCGTTTCGCCCATCGGGCAGAGATGTCCACGGCCTCCCTCGTGCGAAGGGTAGGTGAGAGTAACGCTCGAAGCGAGACCCAGTGTACTGCGGCGACTTCTGTCGGCTGTGGCTGTACGGGCGGGACGTTCTTCCCCGTCAAGAGGAATATGTAGGGACACAGCACCATCAGTACATCTCTGCCCCATGATGTCGTGACCAGTCGTTCCGGCAAGTTGCCCGCTTGGAGACAGTCGGCCGTCTCCAGGTCCACGCCTATCTCTTCCCGTGTCTCCCTAATGGCCGCAGCCAAGTCATCTTCATCCTCAGGGTCTCGTTTCCCGCCTGGCAAAGCCACATGGCCGGACCATCTGTCTCCTGCCCGGCCGGCGCGTTTGATGAAGAGCAATTCAGGGTCGCCTTCCTGCACCCATTCTTGCGCAAAGAACTCTGATAGCGAGGATGGAGGGGCCGAGGGCGTGTCAACTGCTACGACCGAGGCATTGGCAGCAGGGACAGGTTTAAACGCAGGCCGAACGCGTATAATTACGGCGACACTGGCTCGCTTCTGGGAGGTGTGTGGTGGGTTTGGTACGTGCGGATAAGGGTTCTCGCTGAGTTGGACAAGGACAGATTCGAGCGCCTTGATGATCGCTCGGGAGTCTTCCGACATGATCACGGAAGAAACAAAGGCGTCGGTGTCGTCGCCTCGAAATCTCTGGCCTCAAAGGGCATTCAACACTTGAATCAACATGTCAGCCTCGTCGGCCAGAAGATGCCGAGGCTGAATCTTCAGGCTCTAACTCGAAGCAAGCTAACAGCCAATAGGAAATCGTCGGGCTAAGCGGAAAACTCCCGGGGCACGAGAGCTGAATAAAGGCTGTGATTGGTTCGTCTTTCTAACTTTGTTTTTGCTGAAGGTGGGGAGGATGGCAGGAACTGATAGCATTGTGATGTGAAGCCTGAAAGCTTGGGGGAGAAAGCTTCCCTCGGATTTGTGCCAGTTACACCGTCCACCACATATTGCGTTCTACATTGTATCTGTGCGACAGTCGCAGCCGTTGCCGTACCATTTGTATGGAGTAGCTTCTCGTTGTTCGGGCTATCGTAGCTTAACTCGGCTCACTTGCACTCAATATGCGCTTCGGAAAGACCCTCTCGGACGCCATCTACCCTCCGTGGAAAGACAAGTACCTCGAGTATGACAAGATCAAGAAGCTTCTGCGTGAGGACGAAACCTCTCCTCAAGGCCGTGGCGGAGAGGGGAGCTGGACGGAACAAGATGAAGAGAACTTCGTCCACGAGCTTACCGTAGCTCAATTGGAGAAAGTGCACCAGCACCAAGTCGACACATTCAACTCGCTGCGAGACCGAACCGCCGCCTGCGAAGCCAAGCTCCCCTCTTCCGAAGGCGAAGATGCAGGAAAGGCTGACAAGGAACACAAAGAGCTGGCCAAGGAGCTGATGCCGGAGCTGGACAGCATCTCGAAAGAACTCAATGAACTTAGGAAGTTCAGCAGAATCAATTACACCGGCTTCCTCAAGGCGGCCAAGAAACATGACAGGAAGAGAGGTCTCAAGTACAGAGTGAGGCCGATACTGCAGGTTCGTCTGGCGCAGATGCCTTTCAACCAAGAAGATTACTCGCCACTACTCTTCCGCTTGTCGACGATGTATAGCTGGGCTCGCCAGACGCTCGAGGGAGAAGAAGCTGGAAAGGAGGCGGAAACAGACGTCAAGCCAACGGACGAGTACAAGGCTTTCAAGTACTGGGTCCACGTCGACAATCTTCTTGAGGTGAAAACGTATCTGCTGCGTCGCCTACCAGTCCTGGTGTACAATCCACAATCTGTCAAAGTGGTTGATTCGTCTCAGAGGGATCCCACGATAACATCCATCTACTTTGATAACAACAACTTCGACCTCTACCAGGGAAAAGTAGAGAAAGGCACCGCAGGCGCTTCTCTCCGCATCAGATGGACAGGCCAGCTTAATGACGAGCCGGAGGTTGTCTTGGAGAAGAAGTTTGTTGACGAAGCAACCGACAGCAGCGACATCAGGATCCAGCTCAAGCCAAAGTATCTTCTTCCTTTCCTCAAAGGAGAATATAAGATGGAGAAACAGATCACGAGACTCGAGGAAATGCTCGGCGCTGATCATGAAGAGGTCAAGGCATTCAAGGCCAACGTCGGCGAGATTCAGTCCTTTATCACGGAGAAGAATCTCGAACCGGTCCTTCGCGCCAGTTATACCCGCACGGCATTTCAAATTCCTGGCGATGACAGGATTCGGGTATCGCTGGACACCGACCTGGCGTTCATTCGCGAGGATGCTCTAGACCCTGATCGCCCGTGCCGTGATCCTGATGACTGGCACCGCTCCGACATTGATCAGCAGAGGATGGAGTATCCGTTCTCCGCCATCAAGAAGGGGGAGATCAGCCGATTCCCCCACGCCGTGCTTGAGATCAAGGTCAAAGAGTCCAAGTACACTAAGAACAACACTTGGCTCAATGATCTTATGAACTCGCATCTGGTCAAAGAAGAGAAGAGGTTCTCCAAATTTGTGCATGGTGTCGCTGAGCTGTTCGAAGACTATGTCAACAGTTTCCCCTTCTGGCTGAGTGACCTGGAGACAGACATCAGAAGAGATCCCGTCACTGCCTACCAGGAGGAACAGCAACGAGAGGCCAAGAAAGCTGAGGACGAGATGGCTGTCGGCAGTTTCATCGCCGGCTCCAAGCTATCCGCCAGCAAAGGCAAGGCCGCGTCCTCTCCTAGCAAGTTTCCCGAGCGCAAGTTGTCTGGAGTTCTGTCCCAATCTGTTCAATCGCAAACAAAACCGATGGCTTCGTCACAGCTCGACACCACGGCGGAGGAACGAGACGACGACGAAACCGGCGTCCAGGCGCCTGACGAAGTCGAAGTGCGGGATTCTTCCCAGGGCGGCATTCGTTCTTTCCTGCCCGGTTTCTCGAACTCGCGCTATGCCCGTCGCCACCGTCAAGGAAAGGGAGCATGGGAGAATGCTCCACTGCCGGCCGGCGTCAAGGAACCCAGCTTCTGGATCAAAGACCAGGGTGACCTGAAAGTTGAAGCCAAGGTCTGGCTTGCAAACCAGCGAACGTTCATCAAATGGCAGCACATTGCAATTCTTCTGGCCACCTTCTCACTAGCCCTGTACAATGCCGCCGGTGTCAGCAATAACATTGCCCGTGCCCTCTCAGTTGTGTACACCGGCTTTGCAATCTTTGCGTCGATCTGGGGATGGTACGTTTATATGTGGCGCACCAGGCTGATCACGGAACGCAGTGGCAAGGATTTCGACAATCCTATCGGACCTTTCGTTGTGACGATCGGGTTGGCGCTGGCGTTGATCTTGAATTTCGCTTTCAAATACAAGGCTGCGGTGAACAACGATGGCCCGTACGGCGGCAACAACACGTACATCGGAGTTTTATCCCCAAAGATGCAGATACCGCAGGCCAGCGTAACAGAACTTCTTGTACAGGACCTGTAGGTGGTCACGGATGAGAGCGCGAGGGGGCAAAGTCAAGACTGATGGACGACTATTCCGATAATTGGGTACAAAAGACCGACCAAAGTTTCGGCCACAAGCAGTAGTGAAACTATGTATATATGAGCACTGAGAATACCTCTTACATACCAGATCGTGTTGGCGCCGGGGGCTTGGAGCACAGACTTCTATGCTTCCCCGTCCCTGTGAGTAGCCCGAATAAAAACAATCAGGACTTTACTGTAATTCCACAGAACGCTACCTCGCTTCCCACCGCACATGCGGCAGACTATACCTGCCTCTGACTTCACGCACGACCATAGAGTTAGTAAGACCGTACGTGGGCCCGCTCTCCTACACTAGGAGGATGATGGTCCGGGCTGCATCACAGTTACCCCGGTCTGGTGGCTCAGTCATACATGGTCCGTTTGGCAGAGACGAACTAGGACGAAATGAAGTAGCTCTACTTCGTATTGTCCATTGACGCCTCCGTGAATGCCAATCAGAGTAGCACTAGAATTTCACAAGCTTGGACAAGCAGAAGGAAAGATCAGGAGGAATCGTATGTATAATGAGGAGGGAGGAGGTAAATATAGCTTGTTCGTTCAATGTTGGGCTGATATTTCTGCGAATGCTGCGTTGCGTTGCGGAGGACAGTTCGTAGGCGGCTGCTTTGTTGCTTTTGATTTTCTCTTCTCCTCTCTCTCCTCGTATTGGCATCACACGGTTTGGATCCTCTTGCAACTCGCTGTTTGTGGCTTGGACCGGAATGGTATGGTAGGGTAATGCGGAGTATGTACTCGTACTGTATCAATGGCGCGATGCTTCCTTCTCATGCCTTCCCACCACCCCCAGCTTTCGCCAGCGCGGACTTTTGGTGTCGTATCCAGTATCTCCATCGGTTATCACAGGAATTATCTCTCCTTGTTCCTCATGGCCACAAAGCCACATTGGCGGCCCATACAGTCGAGTGAATCGGTTGGACCGTCGAATCGGTGACGAGTTGAGGCAGACGATAAGGTTTCGTGAGAGCCGCATCGCGGTGTAAAGGTCCTGCCTCCTTCAGGACAAACACATATGAGGTTGTTGATAAGTGAGACGTTGGGGCTCGACTGCCGGGCTAGAATTTTGCTGATCGATAGAGCGACCTTCACGGTCGTGTATTCTAAAGACACTTCGCGTCGCTTTCTTCTGGTCCGACGGGCAGGTAGGATATTCGAATCTTACGAGCGGTGACCCTAAGGAGTTACTGCTTCGTCCAGATTGTCTTCTCTAGCGTCTTCGCGTTCTCATGGTGTGGTCACCCTTTCATGTTGAGGTGATCGTTGGCATTTGTTGCGGTGTCAATCTGGATAGAGACGTTGGCGGTGCTGGATGTGGTTTCCATCGGGGAAACTCAATCGGAAGCCCTTAGCAGGTTGGTTTGTGAACGGGTGAGGTTCGATAGAGAGGATTGTGAGGCTTTACGTCCGGCTTATTCACCTTTAGCGGTAACGAGACTGAGACGAAGGTGAAAATTTGAGTATTTCTCTTCAGTCATGAAGACTGCAAATGTGACGATTGCTCCCTTAGATAACAACACCCGTGCCGCCAGGCGCTTTGTGAATCCCTTTCTCGAGCGCAGCCTCCTCCACGTCTTGAAGCTCGAACACTGGCAGTGGCTTTGTCAGATCCGGCGCATACGAGGTCGGCCGGAAGTGCTTGATCGGCTTGACCACCTGCTTATCCTCGTTGGCTGCGGACTTGGCGGTGTCGCCTCCTCTCACAGCGACAATGTCTTCCCATACCTCTTCGACGAACCTGAAGTTCAGCGAAAGAGGGTCGAAGAACTCGGCCAGCAACTGCCATACGGTGTCTAGATACTGAATGTCCGGATACAGCCACACGATCTGGCGGATGAACCACGTTCGTTCCGGTTTCGAGCGGGCCGCCTGTGAGCCGGCCAAGAGGATGTTGAAGAACGTGGTATAGCAGATTGTACTCATTGTCGGGAGATCCATGTTGGACAGCCGGTACTGCAGTTCCAGCAGATTCGAGCGAACGATAAGCGCCGAGGTGTTGAAGCTGATGCAGTTCAGGTACCCCCAGAAGAACAAGGCGATCTGGTAGCACCGCTGCATCTCGAGATGTTCGACCTCTCCCAGCAGCGTGCTGTCGGGGTCCATCCGGGCAATGGCGGCTGCACTTTCTGGAAGCAGGCTTGAACTGGGGCTCTCTGCACGCCAGGCCAACATGCGACCTGCCAGACCTGCGCGATGGGAATACCATTCACGGTCGGAGCGCCAGAATTTTCGGTCGATCTCGACGACTTCTTTCTCGGGCCCGTCGGCCTTGTCCTTGACCATGCGAACCAGGACGACGGATCTACTGTGAAGGAAGGCACCGATGATGTTGATTTTGGAACTTGCACCGCGATTAGCCCAGACAAGCTTGATGCAGGAACCAGAGATGCTCACACTGCGAGTTCCCGACCCAGCGAACTCTGGTCCATGTCCAGGAGCAGCGCCATCCGCTTGAGGGCTTGCAAGTGCATCCTCCCGGTTTCGCCGTCCGCTAGAAGCACCTGGGTCTTTTAGCCTCTTTGCGACACACACACATCAGTGGTTAGTCGACGCTTACCGAAAGCCGGTACAAAAACAGAATCGCCTGATAGCAAGATTCATCAATCACCTGGGCGGGGTCGCTGAGGATGGCGTTGAGCTCGGAAAGGCACTTGGTATGGAGTCTCAGCCACGGAGGTATTGTCCATGGGCAGTTCTGGCCCTTTTCAGTCTCTGGCGGCAGGACCACGCCGCGCCCACTACAACAAAAGTCAGCAATCGAAGAGCCAAACCGACTCGCTTGAGCAATACACGGCTCTTGGGCCCTTCCGGAACGAACCAAACCTCATTGGATGGACGAAGCCTGGGGCAGTCTCACCCTCTAAGCATGCCGGACAGAAAGACCGAGGCGAATGTGGCCACAGCATAGGTGAGGCAAGGCGACGCCTGGATCTGAGCCAGGTTATCGAACCACTCCCATGACTGAAGTAGATGCGTCGCAAAGGGCCGGATGATCTTGAAATAGAAATAGAGGTTTGATTTAATCTCAATGTCGTATTTCATGGCAGTCGAGGGGGTGAAGGTGTCGAAGAACTGTGAGCCAAGGATGGACAAGGGACAGGCAACCCATTCCTCGTAGTCTCGGCGAGCCTGTTCCCATGGTTTGACAGCGACATTGGGATTCGGTGACGCTGGTCTGATCACCGCTGTGTTGCACACCAGCGGGCCACTCTGCTCCTCGGACCTTTTGTCGTTGTCCGCCTGGTCACCGCTCAACAGCTCGGGAGGCTCCTTCCGATAGGTGCCAGTGGACAGTTTGTTGAGGTACGAAGAAGCTCCGTTCAGTATCGCCTTTGTGGTCGAATCGAGTGCCAGGTCCCGGTGGTTGGCCTTGCTCCAGTAGCGATATCGCGAAGAGATGTGCGACGTCTTGGCCGACTTGATTGCTCTGGTGGATTTTTGGGGGTTCTTGCCGTCGCCGACGATGAACATCAACGGCGGCGGGTTCTTGCTGTGGTTCATGGCTGCTGTCTGTGTCGCGAGTGCTCAACAGGCAGATGGCGCCGACACTGCGCCACGGTGTTCCTTGATCCCCTCCACTTGCTGCGAAGGTGTTATGCGCCGCAGATTGTTCATGCTGAACATCACCTCGCATCGACACCATGCAGATCTATCTCAGAGCTTGTCCTAGAGATCAACCGACCCGGGCTCCGAAGGTTTGCCGAACAATTGAAGCGGGACGCCTGGGCAGCCTGGGTCAGCAGAACGGGCAAAGGAAGGTTTGATCGCCATGCAAGCGCTTACTAATTCCTCGCGTAGAAGATTCAACCATGCCCCATGCGAGAGCGACGGGGTGTAACGGTCGTGCTCGATTGGCTGTCTCCCTGCTATCGTCGCACCCGTCCGCCGAGGTGTGTTCTTGTTTGTGGTTCCAGAACAACTCAGGCTCCATTCTCTCCAAGCTGCGTGTTTACGCCTTGCATAAACCCATCTGGCCTGTACTAGGATATCCAGAGACCGCCAGGCCTAGCCCATTTGGAACAACGTCTGACGGCCTCCCAACGGCCACATGGTCTGTGGATGACTAAAGCCATCGATCGCCAGGAACAAGAGGACTACTACCGCATTGGTCCGGAGATGGAAAAAGCTTATGATGCGTTGCCCTACCTGCTAGATGGGTCCTGGGTGTCCAGGTTTCATTCTCTGGAACTGAAGTCTTTGGAACTGAAGTGCAAGAAGCAGTCGCCATGTCGCAACGGGGTGACTTTGGCAAGGACGCCATCCGCGACGGCGTCTATGTGACTGAGGTGAAGTCGACGGAAGTGTCGCCTACACGGCCTGCGAAACCGCAATCGTTCTTCAAGTCTCTCCGAAAGTATAGAACAGCGGTACTATGGTGTCTCTACATGCTCTGGTGCGTCCTCGCCAACAACTATGCAAAGACTGCAGGACAATCTGTGCTTGGTATCCCGCAGTTCAGGAAGGACTTTGGCAATGCCTACAATGGAAACTATGTCCTTTCCGCCAGGTGGCAGTCCGCATACTATGGTGCCCCCCAAGCAGCGTACATTCCACCTGCCTCCAAAGCCCCGGTGGAGCTGTCACTGATTGTTCTCTCGCAGATCCGTCATGGGAGCCTTGAGCGCCGCCTGGATTGCTGATAAACTCGGCCGCCGTGCGTCGCTCGGCTTCGTATTCAGCGTCAGGCTCCTCTCGGTCACTTTGGAGTACATCTCCACCACCAACGAGGTCTTCTTCGCCGGGCGCTTCCTGGGCGGCTTCTCTACCGGCGGGACCAACTCGATCTGTATGGCGTACATCGGGGAAGTCACGCCGTTGCCACTGCGTGGCGTGCTGACGGCTGCGGTGCCGATCGCCCTCATCACAGGAGCGTTGTCGTCCGCGTTGATCGTCAATTTCACAGGTGATCAGTCCACGCGCTGGGCGTATCGAATCGCCTTTGTGTCCGGCTACGGTTTCATGGGCATTGCCGCGCTGATGCTCCCCTTTATGCCGGAGTCGCCATGGTGGCTGGTCAGTCATGGCAAAACCGAAAGGGCCATGAAAGCGCTACAGGAGATTGGCTTTACCGACGACGCCGAAGCCGAAACCAAGATGGCCGAGATCAAACGTGTCCTGGCAAAGACCGAAGAAGAGACCTCCGGAGCGACATACGCCGAATGTTTCCGCCGCTCCAACCTGCGTCGAACAGTCATCGCAGCGATGCCGCTGACCATCCAGACTTTCTCCGGCGTCGCGTTCGTGGGCTCGTACAGCACGTACTACCAGCAGCTCGCCGGGTACAGCGCCGCGGCCAGCTTCAAACTGTTCATCGTGCAACAAATCCTGTCCGGCGCGGGCAACGTCGTCTCATGGTTTCTCGTCGATAGTGTCGGAAGACGGCGGTTGACGCTGTGGGGCATGATCGTGTTGACCACCCTTCTTTTGATCACTGGAGGTGAGTTTTGTCCCAGCCCTCTCTCTCACTTTGTGTGCGTATGTCTGTGTGTGTCTCTCGCTCTTTTCTGACACCACCTCGCTCTAAATCTAGGGCTCGCCGTCTCAGGCACGCCCGGCGCCATCAGAGGCACCATCGCGCTCCTCCAACTGTTCTGCTTCGTGTACAACGCCACCATCGGCGCAACGGCCTTCACCATCATGACCGAGATCCCCACGGCCCGACTACGAGCCAAAACTGTGTCCATCTCCGTGGGCTTGCAAAGCGCTCTATTCGTAAGTGGCGGACCGAACAAATCAAATCATCCCGCATTCCTTTTTTTTTCTCTGCCCCCCCCATGATCCCGTATCAAAACTGGACTGACGGAGCGTGTGTGTGTATGTGTGTGCGAGCAGACGATGTGGGGGTTCGTGCTTCCCTACCTGTTCAACCCGGACAAAGCCAACCTCGGCGCCAAGGTCACTTTCATCTTCGGAGCGCTCTCCGTCCTGTCGATCGTGTATTTGTGGTTCTACCAGCCCGAGTCCGCGGGGCTGAGTTATGAGAGATTGGACGAGTTGTTCATCGGCCGGGTCAAGGCGAAGATGTTCCAGGAGAAGGACGTGAGTAGATCAGGCATTGGAGGCGGGAGCGGGAACGTGAGCAGGAGCGCCAGCGAGAAGAGCAGCGACCAGATCGTCTGATGCCGTGATATCATGAATGCCGAGTCACTGTATCGAAGCGCGTGTAGAAGAAAGATTCATCCCTCCATGTCCGACTAAGAGTATATCGTAATCTCCACCGCAAAGGGGTAAGCTACCCGTGTCACCGGTGTCTCGTAGGGCATCATACATAAATACTCCTTGTGTTGACGAGGTTTCGTTCCGTCCATTCCTCTCACGAAGAAGCTACTAAACCCGCCCAACGCCCCCGCCATGACCGCTAATTATTAAAATCAGACTCGAAAGCTACTTTATCTGTCCGTGTCATACAAACCCCTGCTGAAAACGTCCCTTCCCGCCTTTCGGGCTATGAAGACGGAGGGAACACTTTCTTCAGCAGCCCCTCCTTCTTCCCGCCTTCTTTGCCCACCGCCTTCCTTACCACCTTCTCCGAGACTGTCCGAGGAGGAGGCGCAAACTCCGTCTGCACATTCAATCCCTTCAATTTGGCCTGCCTGGCGCGGAAACTCGTGTCTCCGTCACCACGTCCCTGTCCATCTCCGAAGGGGAAGGTGCTCGTTGCGTCTTGCACCGAGACGTTGGTATGTGTGAGTGTCAAGGGGTGGAAAGGGCCGTGCTTGGACGTTTGGATCACAGGGTCCGATTGTGCGGGCTGCGATGCTGAGAAGAGCAGTGGCACGCCCGTGGCGGGCGTTATGGGAGTTTCGAGAGTGTCGGATGTCAGAGGCCGGGCGTATTGGAGTGTTGGAAGGGATATTGGGGACAGGGGGTTGAAGGATTGCGTTAGGGGATGGGGTCGTGCCTGTGGCTGTGGCTGTGGCTGCGGTTGCGGTTGCGGTTGCGGGTGTGGAGGGCCAAGGGTTCCAGAATGGGGCGCCGCGTTCAACGTGAGGTTTTCTCGCGACGAGGCGAGGTTCTCGCGCGAGATTTGCTTGACGAATTGGGTGTATGTTCGTGACAGGCTGGATTGGTTTTGATCCTGCTGCTGCTGCTGCGGTTGTGGCTGTTGCGTCACGTTGTTGAGGTAAGCCGCATACGCCTGATGTTGTTGCGAATTGAAATCAAATGCAAAGGTCGCCATCTCAGTGCTATTTTCCCTCTCGGTCTCGGTTGCAATCGTCGATGGCGACCCCTTGCCTTTACCGGCGTTCAGAGTGCTGCCGCCAATGGTAGACTCACTATCTATGCCCTTGCCCTTCATGTTTTGACGGGCTTGTTCGCGCCACGTGCGTCGTTGCATGTGTTTCCTGAACAACCAGAAGACAGCAAACGCGAGGCCGATGCCGCCGATCACACCACCGAGGATGGCACCCGTCAAGCCCGAAGCCGCAAAACCGGAAATCTTATGCTGCTTTGCCGCTGTCGGGATGGTATTTGGGCATAGAGGCTCCGTGAAGACGTACGGTGCGTGTGGCAATGCGTTGGCGAGGTGAAATGTTGGTGGCTCAGAGTCGTAGTTTGCAATGAAGTAGACATTGGAGAGGAAGGCGCTGCCAAGGAGACTGACCGTTCCGTTTGCAGTGGTCCCGGTGGAAATGGGAGAGTTGTTTGAGACGTTCTTCAACCAGCTTGCTTCGTAGGTGATCTCGAGGCCGGAATCCAGCGTGATTGTCAACTTGGAGTTGAAGTCATCAGGAAGACGGAAAACGTTCAGATCGTCATTCGAGGGTACAGCACCTGTTGCTCCCGAGAATTGCTGGAGGACATCTCCGGGCAGGTTGAGGTGGTATTGCGAGGTCGTGATGTGAGCGTCGAATGTGCCAGTGAGCAAGTCTGTCTTGTCCCCATTGGACAGGTCGGTCAGAGTCATCTGCTGGACCGAGACCTTGAAGGGGCTGTGGGCTGCATCCTCGTGCGCTGGAGTAATCGTGTAGTTGTGCGCGACGCCATCAAACCGACCTGAGTCATAGCCACCCAGTGTAAGAGAGCCATTGATCGCACCATTGGACTGCTCATAGGAAGTACCCATGTACAAGCCAAAAGATCGCGACGAGATAAGCTGATTGTTGTACAGGTGATCGAGGAGGGTGCTGACGGGCCCAAGGCCCATGAGGCCCGCGGGACCAAACCACGGCGTTGCACTGGATGAATAGTTCGAGAGTATCGTGACTGGGAAGTTCGCTATTCGAGTGATGTTTGCCGGCGACGGATCAAAGTAGTGTGTATAGAGATTAAACGTGTCGACCGCCGTTTCAACAATTGTTGCAGGTATCGTTCCATATTCATCGAGTCGTTGATATGATGACGCAGAGGAATAACTGTGTGGTTGTGGTCAGTTCATGCTCCCCATGGAATGAGTCTACCGCTTACTTCTCAGACAGATCTGGCGAGTAGAATCCATGGGCATGATACAAGCAATCAGCGAACGGACTGTTGCTGCAGTAGTCAAGACTGGCGACTGTCGTTTCGTTGTTCGACAGTGATGGCCAGATGGATTGATTTTGCGATAGAGGCGATCCTATTCCGCTGAAAAGGCCATATTGTTCATTTATACCACCGTCCACCGCCCTGTCATGGAAGTCGACATAGATTGGGACAATCGAACAGCGGTCCAGCGCGGCAACAACCGAGACAAGAAGAAGAGAAGCTCCCACGATGGTGGCCATAATGCAGGACAGAGACAAAAGAAACGATCACTGACTCAGCTTCTCGCCGGGTCAAATGCCGTGATGGCGAGGCTGAAGTCCAGCAGAAAGGAAATTCGTTAAAAGGCAGAAAACGAAAATCAGAGAAAAGCGACACCAGAACCACAGACAAACAGAAGGAAATGACAGAGATGAGATCAGGCGATACAAGAGAGAAGCTGATGACCATACAGTCAGTTCGTACATCCAAGGCTTGCGGTGGTCAGCCTGGCCGGCTTGTCCTGCACGGCAAACACGAGCAAAGCTGAAACGGGCTGGGGTAGGACGGCTCTGTTACAATTGACGCCGCGCTGGGGACGGAGGATCATCAATGCATTCATTGTTGCCGTATTTGCACCAGGCGCCTTGGAGAAGAAGGTCGGAGCAGCGGCCGGCCGACCGTGAGGCCTGATGTAGAGGGCCAAGCATGGCGCATGGAAGACGTGCAAGTAGAGACGATGGAGACATTGGACGAATTTCCATTTTTAGCAGAAGTGCGTGAGCGGCGAATCCTGCTTGGCGCCTGTCGAGGCCCAATCGGAATCACGCACGGCGGCTGACCGGCAGCCGTCCAATCAGCAGAGGCATTCGGCAGGCGGGTCGGATGGCCAAGCTTTGTATAGCCACGCTTCTGACTTGGACCTGGCCACTGACACACTACGACGACTGATTTGAGATCTAAGAACGCGTTCGCTCGACTTCGGAAACTGCCGCCTGTCATATGCTAGATTTGTCCTCCAAATATTTTAGGGTTCATATCCGACACTCGTCTGCCAGGGACCCCCGTTATCCAATCGAGGCGCCTTGCAGATTCGCGCTGTCTAAATGGCAACCAGCTCGTGCTAATTTGCGAAGACCGCGTGCTGGTCCAGCCTTCAGCCTTTGGGCTTCTTCCTGACCAGACCGGCGGACAGCGTATTGATTGCTGCCAGTCCAGCGGACCCTGCCCCGTTGGATCGTGTCGCCGCATCCTCGATAACATCGGCCTTCCTCTTCTTGCGAACGCCCGTAAGCACGTTGATCTGGGCAGATGACGCATCGACAGCCGCAGCGGACTCTGCCAAGACTGGGGTGGCACATCCCAGGACGGGCCGCCCAAATGATGTGGCCCCAGATAATTCCAGAGCTTTGTCAATCCAGCCTCTACTGGCCGCCGCCGCCGATTCTTCTCCGGTAAAGTCAGTCTGCAGCAGATGATCCATCAACGTCTGGTATTGGGTAGCGTCAAATACGATCTCGCCCCGTGTTTGCCTGATCACAGGAAATAATGAGTCCTCTGCTACGAGAGGCGCGGCAGAAGCGTCACTTTGGTGTTCGATAATCTGTAAAGGTGTCGACCCCGTCTCGTCTTGAATTGGTGAAGACGGAGGTGGTGAGTTGAGGCTCGGGAGTGTATCGAGGGTCGATGAAACCTGCGGTTCTAAATCCGGAGCACCGTTCTCCAATTGCTGAGAGTTGCCGGGGGTAAGCAAACTTGGCTGCACAGTTGGCTTACTCGACTTTTCCGTATACTCGATCTGCCGAAGCTCACGACGAGCTGCATATTTGGCTTGGTCCTGGGAGAAGACCAACCACAGAAAACCAACCAGCCTGCCAGCGGAGCATTCCTGCCTATAAGACATAAACTCCCAGAATTGAGCGAGATCCTTCACGCTTCTCCAGTTCCCGCGCTCATCCACATATTCGCCATCCAGGTCGTCCAGAAAGCGTGCCTTTGGATCGTCTGGTAAACGGGGGACCAGGTGCCGTGGAGGCAACGATGCATCAGCTACCATGAGTTCGACGGGGTACGAGTTGATCCATTTCTGGACTGCTGGTGGATCTGCACGAGTCGAAGGAGGAAAGAATGCTTTAGTCTCGCCTCTGTCACATCCAGGAACCAGAAGGTGAGCAGTGGCCGTCGAATTGTCCCTGGGATGCCGTAAAATCTTGTCAAAGATCCGACACCACCACTTGATTAGATGCCTGTCGTCCAGAACGTGTTTCCCGGCATTTTCGGAACTGCCAGGGAATAGGTATTGCTTCTGCGCACGCGCAAACAGTGAAAGCACCACGCTTGAGCTAGCCAGGCGAGGTTCGAGTAGATACTCCACGAAAGTCGACGTGATGACAGAAACAATCGAAGGTGACCCTGTTGGCTTATCCACACGAGCTGAGAACCCCGACGAGTCGGCTTTGGAGACGAATAAAGTGGTGCGAGACTTGGTGGTGAAGATCAAAACTTCGATCGCGTAGATTAAGACCTCTTTGATGCCGTCACCCTTCTCAGGTGAAGACACTGCGAGAAAATGGGACTCACAAGAGGTAGGTTCCTCCGCATTCCCAGGTAATGGCGCAAACAGAGCCGATGTCAGTGTGGGCGGTGTTGACACGTGGTACGCGCGGAGACTCAAGCCTGAAGGCAGGACTGCCGCGAGTCGGAGCGGCAGTGATTGGTTTCCTACCATCTATGCATGATAATAGGAGAGGCGGGTGAGCTCTTACGACGCGGGGCTGGCTATTGATAAGAGAACCGTGCGACAGAGGGCGACGATGTGCAGCCGGTGAGGAGGTGGAAGTCAAGAAAGCAACAAGGGATGCACGCGTGTCTTGAAGAGGCTTAGTGTAAAACTTATTGGCCAATAGAAACAGGCCACGCTAGTCTGCAATCGATGCGAACCATGAGGCAAGGCAACTTCGCCTCAGTCTCAGCTTCCCCTCCTCTGTCCTCCCACCAGTTTGCCTGATATAAATACCAAGAAAGGGGCCTCCAAATCTGAGCCTGTCCGTTGCACGTCAGAAAATAGAAAGCCTCTGATTCTCAAATCTATCCTGAGATTGCGTGCTTTCGTGTGGTGAGTCCCCGCTTGACCATGCCTCAAAATTGGCAACAGCACCCGAACAACGATGTCGAAGTGCGATCAGAATCCACACTGCACATCACGCTGTGTATGAGAGGAGGTCCTTCGCAGGATGGCTCAAAAGCTAGAACAGTCCTTTCCCTTCCCCCGCCTGAGGCCGCAGCGTTTCTGCCCATCCGAACCGCTTCCCCAGCGATGCACAGTGAGATCGCAGGTCGTGGACGTTACTGGTGTGGCACCATGGACGTCATAAACGCAGAAGCACAAAATCCACTCCTACCATCCGTGCCCATCCAGCAGGAGACGCCTACATTCACATTCGGAAAGCCACCATTCCCATGCGGGTCTGCAGTGGAATGCCCGCCTCCTATGATGGTAGAAGAACGGGTGAAAGCAGATCCCGGAGAGGTGATGTTCCCATCTTGCGACCGGTATTCGCCTCCCCCTCGGCCAACCAATGCTGCGAGTAGACCTGAATACGATGACGCAACCATGGAGGACTTTCGCCGACACTTGGGGGTCATCGACTGCAGGGGGAGCTACTCGGCACCTTGCTCGAACCCTTCCCCTTACCCACCTACAGAGGGGTCCCAAAACCAAAATCATGCTCTTCAGGACTATCAGACGCAATTGATGCTATTGGAGCAGGCAAAGAGGGAACGCGATATGATGAGGAGACAAGAAATGGAGCATAGAGGATGCTATCCGTCGAATATTCAGCCTTACCATGTACCCGCGACAGAGGATCAGGCAAGCCAGCAGTGCCAAATCCAGCCGACAATGATGGAAGAACAGGAGAAGGAGCTTGAGCAAGCGAGGCAAGGACTTGGGGAGAACACTCAGCAAGCTTGGAATGTCCCGTCAAGATATTCTGTGCAGGCTGACCACCAAAGGCAGCTGATGCTACTGGAGCAGCAGAACAAGCATAGACTGATGCAAGCTAGGATGAACAGAGCTGCCTACACGCCCGAAGAACGGTCTCTGGCTCGTGAGCGGTTCATGCGGGAAATGTTGGCAGAGCAGGCACGATATCATCCGCCGTCTTCTGGTTTGCCAAGCGTTCCTTTCAGGTGAAAGGTGGTAGTGAATGGAACGTGGACGCGCACAGAAATGGTACGCAGGACGATATTCGGGAACAATTTCATGCCTTCTGTAGGAAGCGAGAGTTGCTGTGGTCTCAGTCATCAGACTCTTCAGTGAGAAGTCTTCGAGGGAAGGTCTGAGCTCTAATACAAGCATTGGCCTAACTTTGCATCCATTTTGTTGGTGGAAGTTTCTCAGGTAGATGTGAATGAATAAGGGTGAAGTGACAGAGCCATGAGCAGTCATTATTTCTTCACCGGGAGACCTTCCAAATTCGATCTGGGTGGCGAACCCAACTTTAAGCCTTTCACTTGGCTTCAAATCCTCATCACCGCGCAATCTTTTGTCTATGCCACCAATGTTCATGACTGCTCTTTTGATGCTGGTAGATCTTTCTGGTCGGTAATGAAACGTGGACGACTGCGCCACAAGTCTGCCGTTGATGCTATCCGAAGCCGTTGTTACATGAGTATCACCGTGTAACAAACCATCATGCTGTAGCTGACCTCCAGGCCATTGTTGCTCGCTTTCTTTCGTTGCTAATGTGATTCTCTTTCCAGTCCCGACAAACCTGAAGAACGCGCAGAAGACAGTTATCGGTCAGACGAGGACGGTGAACTCAAGATATACGACCATGAATCCTCTCCCTCAACAGCAGCGGAGACGACCGACAAAGAAGTAACACCGGCACCGTCAACTAATCCCCCACTCCCTACCGGCGAACAACCTCCTCCATTACCCAATGAGGCACCCCCTGACCAACCCGCGGACGATGGCTGGGCGGCAGTATGGGACGATGGTGTTCAAGCATTCTATTTCTACAACCGCTTTACGCAGGCAACACAGTGGGAGAACCCAAGAGTGCCACAACCCTCACAACCACGACAGCCGTCAGGGCCGCCTGGAGTGGAGAATTACCCGAGCTCGGTAGAGGCTTCGCAGGCTCCGCCAGGTCGCCAAGTTGGAGGCTACGACCCTGCCATCCATGGCGACTATGACCCCAACGCCGACTACGCCAAAGCCTACGAAATCCCCTCCACAGAGGATGACGGCGTCGGAGGTTTGCCAGGTACCAATACGGCTGAGTTGTACGAAGCCACGGGAACATTCAACCGCTTCACAGGGAAATGGCAGCGGGCGGATCTCAACCCGGAGAAATTCACAGACGAGCAAAAGAGCAAGCGGCAGATGAATGCATTCTTCGATGTGGACCTTGCAGCAAACAGCCACAACGGGAAGAGCTTGCGCGCGGAACGTCAGAGTCAGAAGTTGAGCAAGGCAGAGTTAAAGGCGTTCAAGGAGAAACGCAGGGAGAAGAAGGAGGAGAAGCGGCGGGCTTGGTTAAGGGATTAAAGAGTGTTACAGAGAGGATGATGCTGAGCGGTCGATCGGGGCACCACTCGCACGAGCTCTATTCTCTGATTGTGGTGCAATTCAGTAGTCCCATAGGTTCCCAACGGCAGCATAGGCAATGGCTCTAAAAAGCGGGACATGCGGAACTCGAATTACTTTTCCGGCATTGTTGACACAATGTTATTTCTTTCCTTCGATTAAGGATACTTGCTCAATAGATGCGACTGTCCGCCATCTAAGCTTTTCCCCTCCGTCATGCCATATCCATGTTCACGGACATTTTTGCGGCGGTGTGTATCGCCTGGTACGTTTTCATAGCCTGCGTTTGCGGCATTGGCTACGTCTGTTTGTGCGTCTTTCACCCGGCCCGCATACAACAAAGAAATCGCTTGCTGACCTTCTCTGTAGATTCCGCTACTACCGTCAAACTCCGCAACGGGCGGTAGTCCTCTCATTCAAGTCGAGGGAAGACGTCCCGAATGTCACGGTCATTCGTCCTTGTAAGGGCCTCGAGCCCTACCTCTACGAGTGTTTGGCCTCGACGTTTCACCAAGACTATCCTCGGGATAAAATAGCTGTTCATTTCTGTGTCTCTTCGCGCTCCGACCCCGCATACGACACGCTCGAGGCCGTCGTCAGAGATAACCCCGGCTACAATGCTCGCATCTTTGTTGAAGAGGAAGACGATGGGTTCGATAATGGAGACAAGGAAGAGAGCCAATATCGCAAGCTGCTGGGACCCAACCCAAAGATCCGGAATATGAGCAAAGCGTACCGTGAATCAGGCAAGGACCACCTCATCTGGATCCTCGACTGTAATGTCTGGGTCGGCCGAGGTGTTTGTGCACGCATGGTGGACCGGCTTTGCGGATTTACACCACGAGGTCACGCCCCAGCAAAACCGTACAAGCTGGTTCACCATCTGCCCATAACAGTGGATGTCGACGCATACTCGGCCATCAATGGCAGCGGTGACAGGCAGTTGACAGCCCCTTCGTCCTACGACACTGGGACCTCTGCGACACCTGCCTCCCGGAGTACACCTGCCACTTTGGCTCAATATGGCGGCGGCCGTCTCGAAGAAGTCTTCCTCTCCTCCTCACACGCTAAGATGTATGTTGCCATCAACACCGTCGCAGTGGCGCCCTGCATCATAGGCAAATCCACAATGTTCCGGCGGTTACATCTCGATTACCTGACATCTCAAGCCGCACTCAAGGAACGAAAGCGCGACCCTTTAAAGGAAGCGATCCCACTCGAGGCGAGTACAGGCATCGACTTCTTCTCCCATAACATTTGCGAGGATCACCTCATCGGTGACCTACTGTGGAAATCACCCCTTCCTGTCACCCCCGATCTCCCAGGGAAGATGCGCAACCACGGACTCGTCTTCGGAGACCTCGCCATCCAGCCCATTGCATTGATGTCCGTGACCAACTACGTCTCTCGCCGAGTGAGGTGGCTCAGGGTCCGGAAATTTACCGTCCCGGTTGCGACGCTGGTCGAGCCGGGGACGGAGAGTTTTCTGTGTAGCGCAATGGGGGCCTATGGCCTGACGACGTTGGAAGCTACGAGGAGCTGGGCGGGGACCACGTGGTATGCATTCTGGGCTTGGTGGGGGTTGAGCATCCTGTGCTGGATGGCTGTGGATTGGACGGTGTTCCTGCTTCTACACTCCGGCAGGACTGTGGAAACGAATGTCGGAGACGGAAACGTACCAGCGTTTGCGAGACCTCTCTCAACGGGCGTGACGGCGCGAAGGCATTTCAGTACCTGGATGGCCGCGTGGCTCGGTCGCGAAGCGCTTGCGCTGCCCGTTTGGACGTGGGCGATCTGGGGTGGCACGACCGTCGCTTGGCGAGACGGGAAGTACTGGGTCGGCCTGGACATGAAGGTCCACGAAATCACGGGCCGCAAGAACGACACGAAGAGGACGAACGGCCACGCAATAATAGATGCACAAGTGCCAATGACTACCAAAGAGAGGATACAATGACTAGAGAACAGAGGATGCAATGACTACAGGTATCTTAGATTCTAGAGTCAATCAGCCTCCACGAGCGTTACAACAGTCTTGAACCGCCCTGGCTGACATCGAGTCAAATCGTACCTACGCAGTAAGACTACGCCCAGTGAATATTAATTCACCACCGCTACTCCCACGAATGAGTCCGCAGTGCAAATGGATCTACGTAAGATCGACTTCGATGCTTCTCTCTCTTCAAGTCTGAACTCGGTCCGAAACACACAATACACTTTACACAATAAGGTACACAATACACAATACACAATACACGAAACACGATATATCGTGTCTGATCTGATTTGATCTGATCCGATCTGTCGCTAAGTAGACGAATAGCGCTGCACGAGTCTACGGAATACGAATACGGCAACGTCTGTTCTTCGGCTACCGCAAGTAAGGCGTACACACTTGGTTACTCGGTTCCTTACGGGGTATTGACCAGCAGCCACCGGAATACTGAATACATACTAGCAGCTATCCCAAGAACGCCTTGCCATGCCTTCATGCCGCTAACGTGCCGAAGCCCTTGCATTTCAGCTGCACGATGCTCATTCACTGGACCGTCGAGGCTGTCGAGACTGCCGTGGTCACAAGGTGAGTTGGCATGCTGGGAATGCTCGTCCCCGTCCTCCTCCTTTTCTACAGGGGGGACATTATTTTATCGACGCCTGCCCGGGGCGAGGGTCTCAGTTCGTCCCTTCCTCAACTTCAGCGAATTGTATTTACATCGCGCTTGCCCCAGAACTCAGGCAGGCAACTATACTGCCGTTCTCAGAGTCGGAGGGTATCTCCCGCCCGAGTTGGATCTCTGAGATATTTCCCATACGCCAAATTCTCTTCCTCTCGACAAACTCATATCCCGCACTGATAGCTTCCCTCCGTCAAAGATCATACCCATGGCACCCTCATTCCGTAACCCCTACTCTAATTCATATAGCCACGACATCCCAATCCGCTCCATGGAACGCGACCCCAGCAACAGGCACCTTACACAGCAAGTCAGCGACCCTCACGACGAGCTCAAAATCTGGGATGCCGCTGTCACTATCCCCCGGGTTCGAACGGGTACCACGCTTCTCAACCAGCCGGTCTTCAAAACACTAGTCTTCCGAAAGAAAGTGTTCAACTCCGATATCTCCATCTGGAACTGCACAAAGGACTGTGAGACCCAGGAGTACTTCGCCGCTTGCTCGGGGTGGAAAAGGAACGTCCCGGATATCACCCTACATTCTGTTGTTGCTGGTCAAGATACTTCCGGGCCCATCCTCGGAGTCGCCCATTTTCGCTACACTCGAAGCGTTAAGTTCGGCATCGGTGATTCACAGAACGACCCCAACAGCGTCCAATGGGAAGAGATGCGGAATGTTTCAAAGATGCTCGCGAAGAACAAGTATGACTGGGATTTCACCGAGTGCCCGGAATGGAGCGACATTGACGCCGGCACACATCCGCCCGGCACAAGATGCTTTAGGTGGCGGCGCACTATCAGCAACGAGGATGGTGTCGAGAACAAATTGTCCCTCAAGAACTACCGGCTGACAGACGAAGACACCGGGGCCGTTGTCGCTGTCTTCGTGGCGAGCACCTTGGGCAACTTGAGGAAGAAGGGGGAACTGCGGCTGTTCGAAATGCTCAGGCCTAAGGTCGAAGTAGCCGTGGTTCTGACGTGCGCGAGCATAGCAGAGAAATTGAACAGGGATTAGGCAGGGAGCTGCATATGCGTCCATGAAGCAACGCATACCATCTCTTGGACCTCGGTCTTGGGTCTCCCGGAAGTTCAGATTGATCTGTTTGGCTGAGACGTATCTTTACGCCGTCATGTTGGCAGCGTATGCTCACATGAACAATTGAGTTTGCGAGGTTTCACTGTCGCTTGGAATCCGTGGAGTTGGACGATGCGTACGAGGGGCTGGATAAAGTCATTAGCTCCAAGGCACGAGCATTTAAAGTGCAACTACTTACCCACATCATCGTGGCTTCATGATGACAGCAAGGCTCAGTTATCTCCCTGGTCACAGTGTCGCCGTGATTGCCGTTCCCGGGGATTTTGCGGTATCGTATCTCAAGCCTGCCGTCCTTGGATCGATCGACGCTGTCGACTTTGATTCGGTGCACTTTCATAGAACTCTGACTATACGACTCCTCGATCTCAACCACTGTCTTAGCCACGGCATACGCAACGCAGCTGTTCCAATGGGCTTCAACGACTTTCAGTTCCTGTAAAGCCTCAAGCGCGCTCCGGCGAATGTCGTGGACTCGACACAATGTGGCGATGAAGTACAGTGGCGAGATGAATCCCAAATGTGCCTTCAAAACGACGTCGCTGTCCCTGCGCTTGTCCATTGCAGTATGTCCGCTGCGCAAGAATGTGCGCACTTGCGCGAACATGATCCGGAAATCCGCAGCCGCACGATTGTAGGCGTTGTCATTTTCCGGCGGAAGGGTCTTCATCACGAGCAGAGCCATGCGGTGGTGGGCGAGGAGTAACAGCTGCCAGTCTTTCAATAGGGGATCATCTAGGTCTAGACTGGCTTCGGCCCTCCAGCGACCGAACGCCCTCGACCATTCGGCGACGTACTTGCGGACACCGGGGACCATGGGTGTCGAATGGTGGGGTTTCCCGAGCTCAAGCAGGAGGACCAAGTAGACTGCTTGCTGGAGATGTTTGCTTGCATGAGTCAAGTCGTCGAATTTCTCTGGCATGTGTGGCAGAGAATATGTTGCACCGGTCGTCACTGGAGCCACGGTCGACGACTGGGTAGCTTCTTCGCGCAGTGCATAGGCTTCTGATTTTGCCAAAAACCCATGGATTATGGGCTCGATAAACTCAGCTATCTCCGGTGATATTTTGATCTGTCTCTTCCGGGTCTCCCTGATGATTCGATGGCCAGACTTGAGGTGGGTAAGACCGGCAGCGGACGCACCCATCAAAAAATCGCAGTGCGCAAAGAGGAGGCAGGAGACGAGAACGATGTCTAGTGGGAGCGAATTCTGACTCTGATTGATCTCGGTGATAGCTTTGGTATAGTACAAGGTAAACGTGTGGTTCTGCCACGGCGTGCGTTTCGTGAGCTCGATCCATTCGTGTAGACTGCTTAAAGCGACCAGGCTGTGACGGACGCAAGCCTGATCTTGACTGGCTTGAATAACCAACCTGTTCCAGAAATTCCAGGACGAGTTAGAGGAGTAACGGACAAGTGCCTTGTCGTCGACGAACGAGTCCATCATTTCAGCAAAGTATGAGGCGATACGAGGTGCAGTGCATTCAAGGAAGTATTGGGTCGGTCGATTGAGATTGGGCTCATCGTAGAAATGAATAGGATTGCCGCTGTTGAACCAAGGCACGATATCCTCAGTCAACTGTTGTTGGTCGTGGGTGGGTTCGAACGGCCAGGGCTTGGGTTGGGCGTAGCCATCGCACACACGACCGGCTTTCGCGCATCGTCGACATCGAGGATGAGTCTCATCGCCTAAAAGTTCGAGCCACGACTTTGTCAGCCACTTGACACGGAAATGCGAACGAATCACAACATTGCCGGGTGGGTGATTTGAAGGATTGCAAACATGGCGGGCGCGCTCGATACAAGCCGTAACAAGCAGCGCTATTGCGTTCGATGAACCGACAGAAGACGTACATTTGACTCTGCGACGCCTGCTTTGAGGAGGTCAGCCAGATCTAAGAGGTCGCGTTGGTTGCAGAAAATAAGGATCGAGAGAGAGATGATGGAAGATGTAGCAGGAGGAGGAGCAGGAGCAGGAGGTAAATGTGGCGGGGAGGAGAGGAGCAAGCTGCGTAGGTTCGACTTACCAGGTTATGCAACCCGTTCGTACTTTGTGATGGCTTCGCTTCAACCTCGTAGGTGACCTTTCTCCTGGACGTTCTCGAGACTCTTTACTCTCTTCTTGTGCGAGCACCGCTTTAGCATCGGCGTCTTTTGGTGCTTCAGCTGCTCTGACCGCTTTGCCATAGCCGCCGGTCTGCTGCCCTGCGGTCAACAGATGCGGTGGACGCCTGTCAGCGACCACAAAGCTTCGAGGTACCATCCTGTAGAGTCGAGACGGTACATTGGAGCACTTTTGGAAAAGGGAGGTCGTGGACTAGGTAAGATTCCTTCAACCCCCGAGCTCCAGCTATAAGACGCCCAGTCCAGTATACAGATGCATAAGGACTTTCACCAATAGCCCTGCCCCCTTATACTACGGCGAACGCTAACCCTGCATAGCAAACATAAGCCGGCTAAAAGCGTGCAATACTGTAGTTGACAGGCATTGGAGGGGCATAGAGTGGTGAGCCACGCTTGCACAACTGTTCTGGAAGCCGAATGGATGGGCCAGTGGTGGGAAGGAAGGAAGGAACAAACACGAGCTTTCTCATACGTCTTCAACCCGGGTCTGCCGAATCGAATGCTCAATGGCCGCTCAACTGATTTTGAGTCTTATCCTCAGTGTGTGTCTTTTTCAGCTGCCCCCGGCCACACCGCGTCAATTAGTAAGAAACAGTTGTTGTTCTGCTCCGCCTCGAGGCCAGCTATTCTAGTGCGACAGTGGGCGATTTCGCGCAGCGGCGGGCGGTGTGAGGTATAACACGCGCACGCAGTTGAGCGCATACGGTAGCCTAGTGGATTCCTTCGCATGGCTCGGCCAAGCAAGGTACGGGGTGTGGGAAGGGACATCCATCATCATCGATGATGAGGGACGGCTCTAGAGGCGAAAAGCTCATGGATGTTGCAAGGGCTTCGCTTGCACTCTTGTCACGGAGCCGCCAACCCACCGAGTCAGTGCATTCCGCCCCTGTCACTCGACCTGTTTTGACCCAGCAAGGAGACGACGCCAATGGATTTGCGTCGAGCTGCCCGGGCGCTGTGCTGCAGCTATTCCAGTCATCATTTGTCCTCTTCCTCTCGCTCCATTCCGATCCTGGTCGGCCTGACCTCGAAGTTGACGCTGTCCGTTTACTGATCGCCAACGATGTCGGGGCATCGGGGCACGTCGGGCCATCAATAGAATAACTCGGTGGCTCAGCCCTATCTAGTGTTATCCTAGCACAGTAGCTCTCGATTTAGTTAAGGGAATGAATGATCTCGGGTAATGCCCACAGGCACCTGTACCCGCCTAACTGGGTGCCCCTAGCGCCTGCCCTCCTGCTGCTCTCGCTACTTGAACCTGACTAATCAATCCCAAATTGGTTCTTGCTTTGCAACATTTTTCGTCCACTTTAAAACCAACCGACTCGTTCACGCCACCGGCAGGTGATGTGGGATGCATCTACGTACATACCTGTGCAGGTCGAGATCTCCGCGATGCCATACATGAGGCGTGTCGACGCCAGCCAATCGCAATCCAACTCTCCTTACTTCCCCTGCACGCCTGCTGCTGTCTTTCCCATTACCAAGCCGCGATGCTACAAAAGAACGTTGCAGTGGGCTTGCAAGCGATGCATGAGGTCTGAAAGCGTCCGTTCAGATTCCGCCTTGGCCAAACTATCGTCCTGAACAGGCATCTCACGAGGCACTAAGAGGTACTGGACTGGACTGGATTCACCCACGCCTGCGGCAACCGTTACCTGCACTCAACCTCACACCCAAATAGTAATATGGAGTCAGTTCAGAAGCCGACGCGAAGCTCTATGACGTTGACGATATGAACCAGACCGACGGAATTGGACCGAGATTGAAATCAAAAAGCTGCAGAGAGATTGCTTCTCAGACTCTGGATCTTCCCCTGCGGCAACATTTCGTCATCCTTTTCCTGTTGCCGTATGACTCACGTATTAACCCACGACCTGGTGAGTGGTTCAGCGGTTCCGACGCCCATGCGAACACGACGGCGCGATGCTGGTCTCATGGCAGTGAGTCAACAGGCCTTCTACCCAGTTCGGAAAAGCATATGCAAACAGCGCCAATCAGTAGAACTGGCGGTCGTGCAGTTCTCGGACCCGACAATACGGAGTACAGTATGTCGAATCTTTGTGAAGAGATGTACCACGGTTGAACCCAGGGTCTCATGCCCTGTCGGTCTTGATGAGACTGGCATGGACGAAAGTATGATAGTCAAGCCTATTGCCAACCGCGCACCCCTTGCATAATTCCGCAGAAGTGTACGAAGCATCTCCAGGCGGAACCGAGGGCCAGCCTGATAAAAGCCAGCGCGCTCTGCTTGCCTCTCACAGAAGCAATCGCCCCGACCATAGATACCGACGAAATAGGCGGCCGCAGCGCGTCGACGTGCCATTTGGGTTCAGAACACCACGCGAGGTGGTTCAGGGCTAGGGCTGAGTCTGACTGCATGAAATACGCGCGGCCATGGATTCTTAGAGAGCATTGCCCTTGCAGATCGCGCTTTGGGAGCCGGCGACTCTCCAGACCAATAATCTGGGGAGGCGTAGGGCTGACTCAAGTATACTACAGCTGCATCACCGGTTTCTCCGTCTTGGGTAACGGGTTGGGCGGGCCTCAGATCATACGAAGTACTCCTGCTGCTTTGAGATGCGGCAATACAATACGCAAGCCCAGCCACGTGGCTTCCCGCATGTACAGTAAGGACAAGCAGTACTAAGATCATCTTGCAGGTCCAGCACCTGCTGTACTGTACTCAATATCGACCCAAGTTGGGTTGCCGTTGACCGTTGCTGTCAGTAGTTGCTCTGCCTCCAAAGGTCGCCGGCAGCCCACCTAGCTATCACTTGTCGACCAGAGCAAAGGCCTCCTACTTTCAACTCTAATAAGGGCGCTGTTCCAGGTGGAAGGCTTGGCCGCCCTGTCGTAGGCTAACCCTGAATTGGGCCGCGGTAGGATTGTCAAAACACAAGTGGACGACCGCGTGATTGAAGCAATCTGTGTCGATGGAAATTGTTTTGCTTCTGGAGGTCGCCGTTGACCTGACCGGCTATCATGCAGTGATGGACTCCATGCTTTCCCGATCCTTGATACCGCTGAATGCTCTGTTGTACACGCCGAACGCCCATGCCCAAGCAGTTAAACCGTCCACCACAACCATAGTAGACCCTTGAGGTACTCCACGATTTCCTCACCACCAAGCTTGCTCTCCCCGTATAGCCGATCCACAAAAGTGATCGGACATTCCTCCACCTTCAAGCCCATGGCTTTGGCACGAACCATCATTTCCATCTGGAACGTATACCCCTTACTCTGAGTCTTCTCAATGACCTTTACCAGCGCTTCTTTCTTGTACAGTCTAAAGGAGCCCGTCAGGTCACTCACACCAGGATTGAGTAGAAAGTCGGCCAGAATGTTCGCGCCTTGACTCGTCAATTTCCTTTTCAGGTCCCACCCGTAGACGCCGCCCACGAGCCCATTCTTCGATCTGTACCTTGTGCCCGTGACAATGTCCGCGCCCGTGTCCTTCTGGATCTTGATGAACTCGGGGATAAATTTAGGGTGGTGGGAGAAATCGGCGTCCATGATTATGACGAAGTTGCCCGTGACAAATTGTAGGCCGTGTACGTAGGCAGTCCCAAGACCCAGCTTGCCAGCTCGGGGTTTGAGGACGATGCGGTCCTTGCCGAAAGACTTTTGGAGCTCTTTGGCGCGTTCGAGGGTGCCGTCGGGGGAGGCATCGTCGACCACTATGACTTCCCAGCTAAGAAGTCTGAGGACAGTTAGCCTTGTTCGCGAGGTTCCTGTGACGCGACTTACGCTTTGCTGAATGTGTCCGACAACATCTGCACCAGGACAGGGAGGTTCTCTCGCTCATTGTAGGTCGGCAAGATCACCGAGTATTTGTCGCCTTTGACACTCATTTTGCTCAGCAGGACACCTGCTACGTTCGCAATTTGCCGGTTGGAGAGAGTCTCAAGGAACAGGAAGTTGTTGACAGGCGGTCGCGCAGGCTGAGGGTCTGCTTGTGGGTAGTAATGCGAGACTCCCACTGTGAACAACTGTCAGTTTTCGCAGCTTCAGGGGGGGATGGCTGGTGGGTGCGTGGTGATGGAAATGCCGAAGTCGAGCCGGCCGCATATTGTCCAGCTTCTTTCTTACGCAAAGGAGTCATGTTTGCCATGATCACCAGGATCCAGGGACTTCGACGACACTTGTGCAGCACTTATGGTGCATAACGGACGGTTATGGATATGATTAAGAAGACGACCCAAATGATTGTTTGAAACTCCGGAAGACTCTGAAGTTGCAAAGGCCGGAGAGATGGCTTCTGCTTCACACAGTCGCAAACCGTCAAGCCGCGCTGCTCTTCCTCGACGTACGACCAAGGGACCGTTGGACGCGCCAACAGATCCGCTCGCTGTACCTGCGGCTTCTAAGCAGCCTTTGTCGCCGCAGAGCGAGGTCAACGAACCGCTCTCGCGGACATCTACCACGGCAAAGTCGTCGACACCAACACGGCAGGAACAACCCGTACCTGCAGCCCAACAACCCGCCAGCCAAGCCGAGGAACGAGACCTCTCCTTTCTTCTCGACTCGTCAATCTATCATGCCCTTTCCCAGGTCGAAGTGCCCGGCCCATTCCGGAAACCGTTCCTTCCGCCTCCCAGCTTGGAAACACCACTGAGTGCATCTCTGCAACAACTCGACACCTTGCTCTCGCAATGCGACTTCCTCCGTGCCGCGCAGCTTGCCGGCTCAATCTTGGTCTCGGGTATTATCAGACCTACGGATGCAAAGACGATTTTTCGAGTCATGGAGATTAGATACTCTTGTTTAGAGCTGTCTGGTAATCTATTGATGGCTGCTCAAGAGGCAAAGGCGCTCGAAGACCTGAGCTCGGGCTTCTACTACGATGATCCACATCCAGATAAGGAATCCGAGGATGAAGGGTCCGAGGGTCGGACACATAAGGTACCCGAGCACATCATGCCGTTTGGTTTACGATTACAAGCGCTGCGACTACAGAGCGTCGGTTTCTCCGACCCGCGGAGAGGTGTTTCTTCGCTCTACGACGTGGGAATGGAGTGTAGAGAGCACTTGTCTTCTCCGATCACATCTCTGGAACAGAGGAAACTGTGGACGGAAAGGCTACGTGAAGTCTCTATCAGGGTGGTGAACGCACTGATCGAGATGGGCGATCTGGACGCTGCTGCCAGGACGCTAGAGAGTCTCAAGCCTGCCGAAGATGAAGATGTTGCGCTGTGGATTTCGAGGATGATCTTGCTGAGGATCAAAATGGGCGATATCTACCACGCCGAAAAGCTGATCCAGTCCACTGCTCTCAAGCCAGCTGAGAAGATGATCGTTCAGTCACTTCTGGCAATCGCCGAAGGTCGGTTGGACGAAGCCGCGAGGATCCTCTCCGAAAACGAGGCGAGCATTGATCCAGCTGTTGCAGCCGTGGCAAAGCAGAATCTTGCTGTTGCAAATCTGTACCGTGGGCAGATCCTAAATGCCAGGCAGCACCTGGAAGAACTTGTCGATGCTGGTCATTCCTTCCAGACTCTGACCGTCAACCTTGCTACCATATATGACCTGACGTCCGACAGATCCAGGGATCTGAAGACATCAATGGTTTCTCGAATCGCCAGTCATCAGCAGGAAAAGGCTCAAATCCGTTCATACTCGAACGCCGACTTCAAGCTATGAACTAGAAAAGCAGACCCTTATATACATACGGAACCCATCATCCCATGCCGGTAATCGAAGGCTTTGAGGAGTCCCTTGAGGTGTGACAATGCAGCCAGGACGATCAGAATGTGAAAGATCTGGTGCGAACTTCCCAGCGTATCAAATTTGCCGGGATACCATGCTTCTGGGATTCTGGCCTGTGAAACTCAAGTAAGTATCACTTTTGTATCAACCAAGGTGAGTACTCACGGCATACAGACCTGCCCCAAGGAGATAGAGAACACCTTGCAATACCAACCACGACAGACCCATCTGCTTTTCCATATCTTCTAAGCCGAAAATGCTCAATCCATCGAAGACGGGGAAGACTGCAGAGATGCCCATGCCAGCGAACATGAGCGCTCTGTATGGCCTCCACGCCGGAGTTCTGAAGCGTGGAAGGATCGACATGGTGGTGCAAGCGACACCCAACGAGCATATCTGCCACATATCTCAGTCTTACGTATCCATGCAATTGGCTGTATTCTCACCATGATCCAATATGTCCATTGTTTGACTGGGTGGCACCAGAAGCCATAGTATACACTTGGAACAAAAGACCCCGCAATCAGCAAAGAGATGCCGGCATAGTCGAGCTGATTCCAGAACCGAGCAACGGATGGAGAGTGGTTTGACAAAGTGTGGAAAGAGGCACTGATACCCAAGCAAAAAGCGGCACCGGCGAAGAAGCAACTCATAGCTATGACATCGGCCAATGAGGCGTGATAGTACCGCGGCTTCAGAACCTTGTAAAGCACAACGGCGAAGGGCAGACTCAGGGTGGCCGGGATCAAATGGCTCCAGATGTTGACACTCTCATTGTGCCAGTGAAGGACGCTTTGCCAGGACCTCGAATAGCTATAGGATGCTTGGCGATAGCTGGAGTGAATGTAGTGGTTGTCCTGTCGCCAGTGCGGAAGATCGTTCCAATGGACAAGGCTGTGCCAAAGATCTTCTGCCTTGTCTGATAGCTCTTGTCCACGAGAATCTGATGGGGAGGCCGGGGTATCTAGCTCGACCATCTTGAATGTGCTGCCGTCGAAATTGTGTCAATAAGCCACCGGGCCCCCATACCTGGGACAAGCAATTCAGGACGCAGAATCCAGAAGTGTTGGGGAGGGTGAATTTCACGTGACAAGCCAAATACGACGCCAAGAACAGGCTCGGCCCGTGGTTGCCTTATCGATAACGAATGACGCATGAACTAGCGTCGTTGCTACTTGCTCTCTTTCCCGTCTCGCCCATCAGCAGCAACCGAGCTCATGGCAGGAGGATAGAGCAGGAGCATAGGGCACTTGAGATGAGCTCTCGACAGCTATTGCTGGCATGATGGTGCGTACAGCCATTAGCGTTGTAAAGAATGGCACAAGCACATCCCACACTTGGGCGGAAATCGTCGGCACCATGGGACAGGTTGCGGCCAGTCAAGCAAGACCCGTTAGAGAGCATGGGCTTCGTCTCCAAGGGCGATAATAGGTGAGGGGACTGCTTGCGCTGAATTCGATGTTCCTAACGGCGGAAAGACTGCTTGACCTCAAGACGCAAGAGAGCTTCTACAACAAGATTGTCGCTCGCTATATGCAATTCTGCACCCAGCACGGTAGAGACCTCGATAACGCCTTCGCATCGCTATCGCTCGAGGAAGTTCATCCATCAACCACAGTCCCTGTCAGAAACCAGGCTGCCAGGGGAACGGAGCCTCAACCCATTCGTGCGCCGAGTCCTCATCAACAAGACTTTACAGTGCCCGCGTATGGGCAAGCGACCGCTGGTCCGACGACCGCGCCCTCAGCTGAACTCTCTACTATCCTCATAGCACTACGAAAACTACGAGAAGGACTCCTTGCCAGCTCCGCATCGGCACAAAACCCCGTCTTCTCCCAGCGAGTCCACGTCTTCAATGTCAGAGCGGCCGTCCTAGCACTTCATCCAGAGGGCTATCATCCGTCGCTGCTGCACCTTCTGACTGCACTGCACACCCCTGATCATCCTTTGCCGAGGTCTGAGCTGGTTGAGATGATCACCTACCTCGTTCTCGACACTGCGATTCGACAGAATGACCTTGTGTCGGCATACGCGTTGAGATATAAATATCAAGTGCGTGTCGGGTTCAAAAGCAGAGTTGTTGACAGCATCTTGAAATCAATTGTCATGGGTGATTGGGTCAACTTCTGGCGCGTGCGACAAAAAGTCGACGGTTACATCCGAGCGATCCTTCACTGGCATCTCGAATCACAGCGTAGAACGGCCCTCAAGGCCATCGGCCGAGCATACTATTCCTGTGACGTTAAGTGGATTCTTCAGAGCTCCACCGGCGGCGAGATGAGCTGGGATGAACTTGTCCGAGCAGAAGATGTAGGCTGGATGCGCGACGGAGAGAGGGTCATGATCAGGAAACCAAAGGCCAAGGCCGGCTAGGCCGTGAATATGGCGCAATTGACGCAGGTCATTCGCTTACGATCTTGAACTTTCGAAAACATATGCCCTGAAACAGTTGAAAGAGTTCGAAACAGTCTTGCGCGCATATGCAGAGTTCGGCTTGAGCGCGTGGTCGCTACCCAGCCCCCGAATTTCAGCCAATCATGTGCTGTTAGGCTGTCCCAGCCTCGCGGTTGCCAAGGCTGCGCGCTGAGGTTGCGGACTGTTTTCGACCATGTCCAGAACCCCAACCTCCTCATCAATGAATGCATCAACACCACATTACCGCGCACATGCACACAATGTCCGCGCACAGATCCTTGACGATAACCAACCTCTGCGTTTCCGCCCTGATATGCATAGGTACATGTCAGAGTACTTTTCCTTGCCATGTGTTTCTTCCTCTTCTGCTAACAACAAACTCTGGTTTTCACATCAAGTCTCGCCTACCATTCCAACGCAGATCTGCTTCTTCTTGATTGTGTTGTGCTATTTCCGATTGACTCTTCTAGGCAAGATGAAGTCAAGCACAGCATACAGTGCGCTAATCACGTCGTCATTACTGCTCCTCACTACCGCTCGACCAGTTATCCCCGGCCACATCGAGCGAAGAAAACCCGCCTCTTATTCCGTTGTTGCAGTAGGAGGTGGAACAACAGATGACGGTTCCCCAACAGCGACTGTGACCGACGCCATAACACACACAAAAACAGTGATGCAGACTCAAGTCTCCACAATCGTTGTGACTGCGTCCGACAAGCCAACAACAATAGTCTTTACCGTGACGACTCCGTCGCCCATCACAGTCACCGACGAATCGCCCGGCTCGACAGCTACAGAGATAGTGTCTGTAACGACGGAGGCGCCCACACCAAGTCAACAGTCTCCTTCAGATTCACCGGCGCCAGTCACCGCAACGGAAACACCAGCTCCAGCTCCTGCCACAGTTACGGTGACGCAATCACTACCCGCAACGAAACCATACGATGATGGGCAGTGGCATACCTGGTATTACTATACCGTGAGCTCGGAATCTCCCACCTCTCCATCGAACACGGAGTCGACTTCACAATGGAGTTGGACGCCTACAACCACAACACCTTCCACTTCAAGCACAGAATCGAGTTGGACGACGTCCACAGCAACAACCAGTTCGGGGTGGAATAATGAGTGGGTGTGGACTTCGAGTTCAGCTTTCGGATCACCAACAACAACATTCGACTCGGGATTCTGGCATAAGCCTGCCTGGACAGCTGTGTGAGCCCAGAGAGACGCCAGCAATCTGTATCATCAGGGCGGAAAGGAATGATTTTTTGCGGAGGTGGGATGGGATTCAAAACTAGCGCGGCGTTGGTGGTCTTTTGATAGATCTCATGGCAAAGATGAGAGTACGAGGCAACAGCCCAAATAGATGTACACAATAATTATTATAAAGTGTTCCGCGAATGACAGGGATAATGGTGCTGGGGAACGTCTCGTGCTCAATTTCTTGCCAAGCCACATCCGCCGGCAGGTTCCTTCCCAACTCAATGCAGTATCGCGAAGTCCGTTAAACGGTGCCTAGCAATTCTGCCATAGACATCTCCTCTACACCATTACTCACCTTGAGCGGTTGGCAACATCGGAGGCCTGACATTTGTAGCCCGTCACCTTTTCCGGTTGAGACTACGCGCCGTGCATCCTCGCTCACTGCTGGCTGCGAGTCGTTGACGCTGTCGCGATGGCGGCACCATCGCCTTCCACGGCGGAGGACCAAGGACGGTTGCTCGAGGAAGCTCTGGGCGTCGTCCGGCAGCAGTCGCAACAGATGCGCAAATGTCTTGAGACGCCAGGGAAGCTCATGGACGCTCTGAAGTGCGGGTAAGAACACCACTCGACTCTATTCATGTCGGCTGCGCTGACATGCCGATGCAACGTTGTAGGTCGACACTGGTGTCTGAGCTGCGCACGCCTACCCTGGGCCCAAAGCAATACTACGAGCTCTACATGGCCGTCTTTGACGCTCTCCGATATCTGTCCGAATACCTCCGCGACTCGCATCCCGTCAATCACCTCGCAGACCTCTATGAACTTGTGCAATACGCAGGCAATATAATCCCCAGATTATACCTCATGATTACGGTGGGCACTGTCTACATGGGAGTCGAGGATGCACCGGTCAAAGAGATCATGAAAGACATGATGGAGATGAGTCGCGGCGTACAGCACCCTATTCGAGGCCTCTTCCTACGGTACTACCTCATGGGACAGGCACGAGATTATTTGCCGACGGGCAAAGATGATGGCCCGCAGGGCAACTTGCAAGACTCGATCAATTTTATCCTGACGAATTTCGTGGAGATGAACAAGCTGTGGGTGCGGTGGCAGCATCAGGGACATTCCCGGGAAAGAGAGCAAAGAACCCAGGAGCGGCGAGAGCTGGAACTGCTGGTTGGCAGTAATTTGGTCAGATTGAGTCAACTGGTCGATTTGGAGACATACAAGGCTACCATCATTGCTCCACTGCTGGAACAGGTCGTTCAGTGTCGGGATGTTTTGGCTCAGGAGTATTTACTCGAAGGTAGGAAGATATTACTGAGGACCGGGATAGTGTTGACGGATACCCAGTCATTACCAAGGTGTTTCCCGACGAGTACCACCTCCACACCCTCGATCAGATGCTCTCGGCCATCGCCCGGTTGAACCCACATGTCGATATGAAGAAAATCGTGATAGGTCTGATGGATCGGCTATCCACCTACGCACAAAGGGAGTCTGCCGAAGGGGTTTCTGAAGAAGACAAGCGGAAGGCTGAAGAAGACGCTGCAATCCGCATGCTCGAAAAGATCGACTTAAACCAAGACTCGAAGCCAGCTCCTACAGTTGTCGAGCCAGACACCACCACCACGAACGGCACAGATCCAAAATCACCTACAGAAACCGAGACGGCCGACTCGCAAGCAGCAACCCTGGCCACTCCGACAACCCCCGCGGCTACAAATGGCGAGAAGGCGGCCGGTGATGGAGAGGTCAAGCTGTTCGAAATCTTCTATGACCAAGTCGTTAGCCTTGTCAAGACGAGGGGCCTCCCGATTCAGGATACCATGGCTCTACTGACTTCGCTCGCGAACCTGGCACTGTATGTCAAAATGCACAATCTCGAGGTATCTGAGCTAACATACACAGGAACATCTATCCAGACCGGCTAGAGTATCTCGATCAAATACTTTCTTATGCTCGGGAGAAGGGCGCCGAATACATGGATTCTGCCGACCTCCATTCCGCCGCGACGCAAGCCAACATGCTCAACCTCCTCCTTTCACCTATTAGGACATATTTCTCCCTTTTTACAGCGCTGGCTCTTCCCAACTATCTCCCTCTTTACTCGTCGCAAACGTATGCCACTAGGCGGGCAGTTGCCGGAGAGGTGGCGAAAAATATTCTGCGAAATCGAATCTCGATCACCACTACACAGCACCTGGAAGGAGTCATGTCACTGCTGAAAGTCATTATTAAAGAGGGAATTCAACAGCCAGCCGGCTATCCTGGATTGAACCGCCAACGGGGCGGCGAGTCGGACGAGACGGTGGAGGAGCAAGGCTGGCTTGCGAGGATAGTGCATTTCATCCATGGACCGGACAACGACACGCAACTCAAGCTGCTGCAACAGGTTCGCAAGGCCTACGAGGCTGGTAATGAACGGATAAAATACACGACTCCGGCTATTATCACTGCGTCGTTAAAGCTTGCCAGGAAACTGAAGACCCGCGAGCACTTTGACGACAACTGGCAAAATCAGTCTTCGGCACTTTACCGATTCATGCACCAAACCCTGTCGCAACTCTACACCCGTGTCAATCCTGCCGCCGCAGAGCTGTGCCTTCGTCTGTTTGTTTCCTGCGGCCAAATTGCCGACCAGTGCGGCTTTGAAGAATTTGCGTATGAGTTTTTTGCGCAAGCGTTCACCATCTACGAAGACAGTATCAGCGACTCGAGGGCGCAGTTCCAGGCTGTTTGCATCATTGCTGGCGCATTGCAAATGTCAAGAGGATTCGGCAAGGAAAACTATGACACGCTTATCACGAAGGCTGCGCTGCATGGCAGCAAACTGTTGAAAAAGCCGGATCAATGCCGTGCAGTCTACCTGGCCAGCCATCTCTGGTGGGGCACAGAGATTCCTGGACGGGAGGAAGACCCCAAGAATGTTAGTGGCAATCGAGGTGATCTGACTGGATGGAGTGCTGACGTGCGAGAACAGTTCTACCGAGACGGCAAGCGGGTACTGGAGTGCCTGCAACGGGCATTGCGTGTTGCCGATGCTTGCATGGACACTGCTGTGTCCGTGGAACTGTTTGTTGAGATCCTAAACCGATATGTCTACTATTTCGATCAGCAGAACGAGACGGTACGTATCAGCGCACGCATCGATTGATGTGAAAGACTAATGATTCGTGCAGGTTACGACCAAATATCTCAACGGCCTGATCGAGCTCATTCATTCGAACTTGTCAACCACCAACTCGGAGGGCAATGCTCAGTCACTGGAGAATCCTAAGCGCCATTTCTTCCGGACGCTCGAGTACATCAAATCACGGGATTATGAGGGTGTGGTTACCGAGGCGAGACAGTGATAATCGGGGATGCTGAATGCTTGAATCTGCATTGCAGAATCCCTTTAGGCATAATGTCAACCGCCTTTTGCAAGGCTGATTCTGCTACACCTGTGCTTGCTGCAGGAGGCGGCTTTCGTGTCCATATATTCGTGTTTTCCAGCCCGCAGACAGACGTGATCTGACGGTGCTTTTGGACGGTCTCAAAACATAATACGATAGCACAGTGAGCGCCTCGTGCCTTGTATCATTTTTGGACGTGTTGGAGTCATAGAAGTCAGGACTGCACGCCTATTGAGCGAGCGTGCGGCCGCACTGTCTATAGAGCGCGTGAATGGCAATCCGAGAGGAAGGCAGAACAAGGGCAGATAAAGCAGCAGTTGGAAGACATGAGACCGACCTCGTGTCCAAAGGCCGCCACGATTGGTATTCGAGAGACTGGCTGAACCCTGCTACTGTAAACCCATCAGAGACGGAGGCCCATGACCGCCTTGACCTTTCTCACGCTGCTGGCCAGTTCCAAAAACCCCAGAGTCCAGAGCCACCGCTTCCTCCAGCCTTCCCTGACAGGCAGCCTCTCCTCCTGGAAGAAGGCCCTCGCATAGTCGCACGGGATGCTCTTGCCATTACCGAACACATCAAGCACCAGGGCGATCTCGGTGCAACCAATGCCGTGCTCTTGAGCCCCATACTTCAATCCCGGATTGTCGTCCAGTTGCCGTTGAATGCGCCGTTTTCTGAACGCGGCCAAGTCTTCCATGGTGAGAACTTTGCCATCCGCGGAGCTTGCCAGGAGATCTTGGACCAGATCCGGTTGGAGAGCGACGCTGCCTTGGTCCTGTTGGCGGTCGCGGCGAGTCAGCGAGATGTCGTGCTCGACCACTCCGGGAATGGCAAGCTGGCTGAGATCGAGGACTTTCTTGCCCTTAGCGTCGACCTGGCCTCGTCTGCGCATGCCGAATGCCGCCATGATGATCCAGGGGTTCCGAATCAGGGCCCAGAGACGTGCCAGCAACGAGGGCTGCTTTCGTAAATGAGCGGTCTTGGGGTCCTGGTGCTCGTTGAAAATGGGCTGGGCGAAGATCGTGCCGAGTGCTCTCGAGAGGCCGATCTCGTTCATTGCTGCGTTGAGTTGGCTGGCGGGGATGTTGCGGCCGTCGCGGTTGATGTAGCCGTGATTTGCGAGCGAGTTGATCAGCGGACACGGGCTCCGCAGGTCGCTGGGTCCCGAATGAACGTATGTACCTCTTGGGAGACTCGAGGAGAGCAGCGGTGTGCTTTCGGAGGTGGAAGCGGCGTCGCCCATGGTGTGCGGAAGGGTCACAAATCTTCGATGCAAGAGTCCAAACCTTCAATGCGAGAGTCCAGAGCAGTTCAAGTCGAACAGCAGAGTACTGTAGCTGGTTTTCAGAGTCGACGCAAGACCAACAGCCCATACGATAATTACCCAGACTCGTACTCATCCTTCAGCTCCACCAGCAGCGGATTTGGTTTCACGACGTGCATGATTGGCAACCGCAGAATCACGTACACAGAGGGGACGTCTACATCGGGCTACGCGAAGATTTGACAGCAAGCAGATCCCGAAAGAGACATGAAGCGTGCATGAGCTGAAATGCGGAGAGCGGATCAGGGCGTCGAGCTGCACCGGTTCAGCAACGGCGCCCCGCTACAAGCAGCCTTTTATGTCAACGTCCGAGACCTTGTGCCAATAACGTGCTCGTGCTTTCGAATGCAGCCGTTCGAAGGGACTGCACGACCAGCAGGCTCGCATTTGGCTGCCGCAGCGTGCAGGTCACTCCAATGAAGGGCGACATGTCTGAGTTTGAGTCTCTGGACTTGCGAGTCTCGACGCAAGCCACTGTTGACGCACAGCAATGATGGGGATCCCGAGCATGTGTGAACATACATCTACATGGAATCTCCCTCCCTGGCCATCTGGTACTCCTGCTACGCTCCGCCGCAGCCAGTCTCCCTCAGCATGCCGGCCATCAGACAGACGAATGGCACGGCCAGCCCCAACGGCCACCCTGTGTCACTTGGCAAGTTGCAGGATGAGCTGCTTCAACTCAATCTCGAGATGAAAAATCTGAAGTATGACGACAAGTATGCCAGATACCACGGCGACAAGCTTATCGGCGTAAGTTGGGCTGCTTACTCAAGCCATTGCAGCGATTGATCAGACTGCAGGACAAAGTTGCCCGCAAAGGATTCATCGCGAACTGGGAGAATTCGGTGGATGATTTCCGTCGCATCCTCAGCTTCAAAAATGTGCCGGCCATTGGGAAAGTGGTAGGCAAGCTTCTTGCTGGCCACGGCCTCGACGTGAGTAGCTATTAGCTCGCCACTGGCTATCCCCGGGCTTGTCTTGGATGTTGATGCTCGTGGACTAGATGAAAGCCGGAGCGTCGCTGGTGGGAGCACTGTCCGACGACAGCAACAGACGCAAGGCACTCATTGAGAGCCAAGTCAAAGTGAAATACGACAAAATGCTTCATCCTCCTCTGACCTACCTCGGAGATGCGTTCCAGTATCGTCAAGCAGACGGCAAGTTTAACAACGTGCTCAATCCCCATCTTGGTCAAGCTGGCGCCCCCTATGCCAAAACTGTCCCGTCCAAGACGCATCCGTTGGGGGCACTTCCTGACCCGGGTGATCTCTTCGACCGACTAATGGCCAGGCAAGAAGGTGGTCGGAACAGTCAGTCTGGACTCTCGGCGATGCTAATCTACCATGCCACCATCATCATTCACGATATCTTTCGAACCAACGACAACGACAAGAATATCTCAGACAGCTCGTCTTACCTTGACCTATCCCCATTGTATGGCTATACGATGGAGATGCAGAAAAAGGTCCGAGACGACAGATATAAGCTCGGCCTCCTGAAGCCAGACACATTCGCCGAGGACAGACTCTTACGGCAACCGCCAGGCGTGTGCATTTACCTGGTCATGTACAACCGGTACCACAACTACGCGGCCACTCAACTTCGACGTATCAACGAGAACGGACGGTTCAGCGTGCCTGATAAGTACCAAGGCACAAAGCTTGAAGCGGTGACAAGACGGTTCACCGGCTTGCTTAGAGTTGAGGGACTTGACGAGGATTGTCAGGCATACAATAAGGCTTGGAAAGACTATCAGGCCAAGGCGCCTCCATATGGTGCCGACGTGGTCAAATTGGCCACGGAATTGCAGCAGCTCGACCAAGACACCAAGCTCGATCCGGTCACTAAGGAACAGAGAAAGCAGGCTGCACGGAAAAAGGCAAAGCAGCGAGATGCTGAGGCCATGGAGGAGTTCCAGAGCTCGAAGGAGGCCGCCGAACTCGAGAAGCGTGCCAAAGCTCTGGAAGCCCACATCAATCGAGCCAAGGACAATCTTAAACTGGAGGCTTTCCAAAAGTTCGACGAAGACCGTCGCAAGTTCGAAGCCGGATACGACGCGGCCTGGGATAAGCTCGACGATGATCTGTTCAACACCGCGCGTCTGATCACCTGCGGTTTGTACATACAGATCTCCATCCACGACTACCTGCGGGCTTTGATGGGATTCCATCAGTACAACACGAACTTCACCTTGGATCCTCGCATAGACATCGACCACAAGAATGTTTCCCGCGGAATCGGAAACCAAGTCACGGTCGAGTTTAATTTGTTATACCGGTTCCATTGCGCCATCACGCAGAAGGACGAGGCCTACACAGAGGCCTTCCTGCATGACAAGCTGCATTTTGATGACCCAAAGAACATTCCACTGGACAAGTTCATCAGCACGATGGCGGCCGCCACAGGCTACTCGAATGCCTATAAAGTCGAGCCTTGGGAGATCACGTTCGGCCTTGATCATAAGCCGGAGCTCAACTTCCAGCGAAATCCCGTCACTGGTCTGTTCGACGACCAGCAAATGATGGGTGCTCTCACTTCTGCAATGGACGACCCGATCTCCAACTTCGGACCTCGAAACATTCCACAGTGCTTGAAGCCGGTGGAAATCATGGGAATCATGCAAGCACGCAAGTGGGAGGTTGGCACGCTGAACGACTTCCGAGATTTCTTCGGCATGCCGAGACACGAGACCTTCGAAAGCGTCACCGGTAACATTGAGATTCAGAATGCCCTGCGAGATCTGTACGATCACCCGGACAAGATTGAACTCTACCCCGGCATCTTCTGTGAGTCGGACGAAAATATGGGACTCGATCCCGGACCCAGCGACGTCGATTCGGCTCTGTGGGCTGCCATCTTCTCCGACGCCATCACCCTTGTCCGCTCGGATCGCTTCTACACGGTGGACTGGAACACCAATTCCTTGACGTCCTGGGGCATGAAGGAGGTTACGGAAGACAACGATGTCTGCAAGAGCTCGGTCTTTCATCGCCTCCTGCAGCGAGCTTTTCCGGGCTGGTTTCCGTACGACTCGGTACGGTTCTTCCACCCATTCTACACGGCCCAGCAGAACGCACTGTTTGCCCAACAGCAGGGGTACGCCTCCGAGTTCAGGTTCAAACCTGAAGGCGTTGACGAGGTGTCTGGGACGCCCCTCTTTGATGTGACAGGGTCAATGCCGCAAAAACCGTGGAAGCCGGTGTACCTGGCCGACGTCGACCGCATCTCGATTGTCTTGAAAGACGAAACCGGAGATTTTATGCATCCTGCGCTGAGAGATCTGGCCAATTTCCCTCCCGAGATCCAAGAGGTCTTGAAATCGAGAAAATCCAAAGGCACGAAGAAGACGAATCCAGCAGACCGTGTGCACGAAGACACAACAGCCATCATGAATTACTTTACGGATATTATGCACTATATTGTCAAACGGGAGTCGATCACGATGAACAGTGCGACATATCAACTCGATGCCGCCAGAGAGTAAGTGAGGTGTGGCCACCTCGCCCTCCAACGTACTGACGGTGAAACAGTTTTGCTATACCCGTCACTACCAGATATGTTGCGGATTTCTTAGGTTTTGGACACCTGATCCGCAGTGAAGATAACCCCAGAGCACCTCACTCAGAGAACGAGATTTACCAGCATATCACGAATTGTCATGTTTTTCTGTCGTATAACGCCGATGAGACCAAGCTGTTAAAGCGACGCAAGGCATTCCGATCGTCGATGCTGTTCCTATACAATCTGACTTTAGATGGCAACATCTACGAAGCAAGCAGGTGGAAAGTGTCACAGGCCTTGTTTGGAAGGAAGACGGACAACCCCATGATCAAGCTTGGTTTCGAAGTCGCGCAGCATGTGCTTCAGCACGAGAACAGCGCCGCCAGGGCTGCCGCGATCTTGGTGTTTGTTGGACTGCACACTGCTTATAACTCCGTACTTGCTGTGAGTGAGCTCTACGCAGACCGTATTTCAGTCTAACTGACTCTTGAGCGTAGTTCACATCGGTCCTCAACACCTTCGTGAAGGAGCTGTATGAACATGCAAACTCTGACGGAGCCTCTTCTACCAGTCCCACGTGGTTGGAGGTTCAGAGACTCGCCTTCAACGACGATGCCGACAGCTTCCAGAAGCTGACGAAACTTGTGTTGGATGCCGAGCGGACCAGCATCCGGCTACCGATCATTCGGACTGCGTTGAAAGACCGCGACTTCGGCACGTGGAAGGTGAAGAAGGGGGACACTATAATCTTGGATATTGTATGTTCTGCGTTATCTTTCTCCACTGACTGATTCACTGACGTGGTTTTTTTTCGCAGTATCGGGCGAATGTCGAGGCAATGGAGACGGCCAGGGCAGTGGGCAAGCCACTGACCGACACTGATTTCCTGAACCACAAATCCAGCGTCACCGAGCAGTTCGCAGACTACGACCCGAAGCACCTCGCGGCCATGAGCGTCACCGCGATGATCAAGACGGTCGCGCAGATGAAGAACGCCCGCCGCGGCCACGACGCCCAAGGCCGCGTCAAGAAAGTCAACCTCGACTCCTCGGCCGAGGGATACTCCAACTTCATGGCCCCGATGCGCATCACGAGGATCTCGAACCAAGTCAAGACGATCAGGGAGGACACCGACGCCATCTACACCGACGACATCCTCCGCCCGGCCACGGACACGTACCTCACGGCCGAGTGGGACGAGTTCGTCCCCTTCCCGAATACGTGGAAGATCCGCTTCGATGGCTTCGGCAAGTCAGACTATAGTGGCGGCAGCAGCAGCGGTAGCAAGGACAAGGACAAGGACAAGAAGAAGCACCCGTTCGGGCTCCTCCGGCAGGCCAAGATCGATGCCGACGCTCTAGCGGCCCCGCCGTTCTATCAGCCCCAGGGAGCGAGCCATCTCGGGGGTTCCTTCGCCGATGTTGCGTGCCTTTGTACCGCCTCGGGGAAGGAGTGTCAATGTAAAGAGAAGGCGAAGACGAAGGATGCGGACAAGGATGGAGCTCTAAAGGCCAAGTTGCCGGCCGAGCTTGAAGCGTCTATATCAACGGGATGTGGTGTTGGTAAGTAATAATTACGTAGGCAGGTAGGTAGGTAGGTGGACGTGAGCGAAGCAGGTAATGAAGGGTTGGTACGAGATTCTCAATGGAACCGTGATTATTGTTTAATCGAAGCGTCGATTACGAGGTATAGGCTTGGATATACTACACAGGTCATTAGCCATCAATACAGTAGGTGCGATACCTTGGCTTTGCAGCTGACTTGACAGCGTCGATATCTCGAGTACGGGGAAGAGTAAGTGTAGAAGTACAGTACAGGCGGGTGAGTCCTCACTTGAAGCACGAGTCTGCTCTGCACATTTGGTGGGTGGTTTGCGACTTGAAGCCACAGGTATGTTCTGTTACAGTAACAATGAAAGGGACAAAGAATAGGAGAATCATAATGGTGACAGTGACAATGACAGTGAAAGGGACAGAGAAAGGGAGAGCCAGCCCTATTTATCTATCGTTGATGGACGAGACATACTTACCGATACTGATACTGATTTTGGTAATGATACTGATACTGATGTTACAGTCGAAGCCACCCCTCGCACCACGACCTGCCCTCACGCTCCTCTCGTACTCCGTGTACCGTTCAATCAATCTCGACGAGCCGTCGCCCCCGTGACACTCTCGATGCCCTTGCTCGCATCCTCGTGGATCCCATCCGTCAGGTCCGTGTTTTTGATTGCACTAGACGCTCCCGCATCGAAGGTGCTTGCCTGCCGACTCTCCGTGCTAGTGTGAGCACCGCCAAACACACCGCTCACTTTATCCCTGACGGTGTCGAGCAAACTACCACCACCGCCGCCGCCGCCGACGCTAGACTGGCCTGCCGCGTGTTGTACTGTACCCTTCAGGTCCTGGAGGTGGTGGCTGGCGGAGTTGCCTGCGCTCTGGGCCCCTTGTCGAGCATCGTCGTACAGCTCTTGTGCCTTGGTCTCCGCGGTGCCCGTCACCGAGCTGCCGTGCTTGGCGTCGTAGCCGAGCGCCGACTGGCCTCCCGTCGAGCCGGCAACTCTGTCGAGCAGGCCGCCTTGGAGGCTGCCGCCTAGGACGGAGCCTTGCTGTTTGGATTTGAGGTCGCTGCTCGCGTCTTCGTAGATGCCTTCGGTTTGATCCGTATTCTTGGTGGCGCTGTTGATAGTTAGCGAGTGTAGCTAGAGAGAGACAGCGAAATAGCTGGATAGATGCTTACGAGGAGGCGCCCGCGTCGGTCGTGTTTTTGGTGGTGAAGCCGGGATTTAGGCTGGACATGGTGGACGTGAGGATTGTTGCTTTTCTGCTGTTATTGCGTGTCTTGCTCTTGGGCAATTGTTCTTGACGGCGTGAGTATCGTAGGTTCCTTCGACGTTTGGCTCTTTTTAATCGAGGCTGTGCTTGGGATGTGGGTTAGATACAGTATTTTGTTCAATCCGGCATCGCACGAGTATATGACGGCATTGTTGTGGACATCGAGTCTGATGTCACCGATACATCATATCATTGTCGCGGCACGATTTGCGAACCTCGGAAGATCGTTCCAGAGGCGCCATGCTCCTGTTTTGTGCCTGAAGAGTAGTCTGAAGAAACAAGAAGGTGCTTTTAGCAGACGTTGCTGTCGCTCACACCACATCCGATGGGGAGCCGACTCAAGTTTGCTTCTCCTGCTTGTATCATCACGGATGCCTGCTCCTTCAGACTCCTACTGGCGACTTAGTGGCCGTGAGCTAAATCTCTTGGCGCTCGTAAAGGCCGGGGGTCTGATTGGCGGAAGAGTTCGGCTCTTCAAGGCTTCCACTTTGCGTAATAAGTTCTACCCACGATCATCTACCATCCATTCTCTCTGCCCAACATAGTACAGTGCAGGCTTCACCGTTACATCTCGTCAAAGGCCTTGACTCCGTTGGCACGCCACCTTGCGGGCGAAAACAACATCGGTTGAAGAGATTGCTCTCGGCCTGTCGCAATGTCACGCCCTGACTCGGTATCTATGTTGTTTGAAGGGCGCTCCGGGCCAGATCAACTTTGGCGGCGACTGGGTCTCCGACCGGCTGTGGCTATCAACGACGACCATTTCAGCCTCGCGCTCGTATAACAAGGCCTCCCGATTCGATGTTGCTAATCTGGTTCGCATGGATCTTTCAATCAACCAGTTTCACCGCGATCCGACGCAATACTACTTTTGAAGGAGTCATTCTATGTCGCTTACTTAAAGGCAATAAGAAATGTATTGATTCACCATGTAATCCTCCAGCTTTTCAGTGTCTACTTCTCCTGTCCGCGCCCTTCTCAATTGGTTTCAAGATGAAAACCCTGTCCATTGCTGCCATCCTCGCTGTGCTTGCTGCAGCTCCCGTGCAAGCCCAAAAAGTCCAGCTCACGGATTGCAGTCTCCTAGGTCCAGTCTATCCTCTGCCGGCCGATCTCAGCAGCTCCAAAGCAATTCAAACCGCCCGGAAGACCTTTTCGTCTCTTCTCGCCCAGGCGGTACAAAATGGGACCACGGCTTGGGGCCCTTTCGATTCAGTCAATACCTCCATCAGCGTCGCTGTCTTCTCCACGCAGTCACAGAAGCTCCTGGCAGAATTCCACCATGTTGGTTCAGCTCCTGGCAGTAAAACACACCTTACCGGTGGGAAGCTCGACGGAGACACTCTGTATCGAACTGGAAGCGTGGCTAAACTGTTGTCCGTCTACACCTTCCTCACAAAGCTTGGAACACGGTATTGGTCGGAACCGGTGACCAAATACATACCAGAGCTCGTACATGTACCAATAGACAATAGCGTTCGGAAGATCAACTGGTCCGAGATCACTTTGGGTGCGCTTGCGGGACAGATGAGTGGGCTCCCGAGAGATTGTAAGTTTAAAGCCACCGAAGCAGCGCCAGACCTCTTCCATGTCAATAAAGAAACTAACAACTCTCTAGATGCACTTGGTGATCTGTCCTCTATGCCCGGCTTAGCGGCCTTAGGACTCCCTGAGCTGAACGCCTCGGAAGCCACGACATGCGGAACGATCGGTCTCCCAGCGTGTTCGAGGGAAGGTACACAGCGGTCTTCCCGCGCTAGGCACGGTACCATGCTTACCAATTGTCAGAATCCATACGATTGATGTTGGAGCAGAGTCCAGTTACTCCATCATGGCAGACTCCAGTGTATAGCAGCGAAACCTACCAATTGCTGGCCATGGCATATGAAAATATTACTGGAGAGGCCTTCGTAGATGGCTTCAAAACCGGCGTCGTCGAGCCTCTTGGCCTCAAGAGGACGTTCTGGACGTGGCCTGGGAGTGACTCCAATGCCGTCTGGGCCGATCCCCTGGGCACCAATGCATTTGAAGCCAGTCTGGGGCTCGAAAATGCGTGAGTTTAGCATCCTTGTTTTGCGATCATTTCACGCTAACGAGCCGTCTAGGGCCGGCGGTGCATGGGCATCCCTACACGACTTCGCACAGATTGGTCGCTCGATCCTACAATCTTCCCTTCTTCCTCGGTACATCACCAGAGAATGGCTCAAGCCTAATAGTCATTCCAACGACCCGTACTCGGCCGCTGGAAAGCCTTGGGAAATCATGGGCATGGATCTGTCGGTCGAGCCAGGCTCCAAAGCGACTCGGGTAGTATATGTATACACGAAGAACGGCGGACTAGGCGGTTATAATGCAGAGTTAATACTCTCACCCGACCACGACATTGGCATCGCCGTCTTCGTTGCTCGCCTTGATCCCTCGAGCGACGGAGAAGGAGCCCCCACCTTGTGGACCATCAATGAGCTCGCAACTCAGACCTGGATCCCCGCGGCGGAGGCAGCGGCGCGTGAGGCGGCTGGGGCGAACTTGGCCGGCACCTTCATCTCCCAGGACGGTCTCAACTCGTCCATCCAGCTTTCGATTGTGCCGAACTATCAAGGCCTGCGAGTCACACAGCTCATCTACAACGGCACCGACTTTCTGCAGGTTCTGGCCACGGGTCTCGGCTACGCGGGAATGAGCATCCAGTACATGAATGCGCGGGATGACGGACAACTTGCGTTCCGGGGCATCTTCCAGTCTCAGAGGCAAGATGGTCCTTCGACCGGGGTGTTCAGGCGTGATTGCAATGCGTACTGGACGGAGGTGGACACGATCAAGTACGGAAATGCCGGCCTGGACGAGTTGATCATCACAGTCGACAAAGCCGGCAGGGCCACAGGTGTGGAGATGCAGTTCTTCAGAACGACGTTCTCGAAGCGGACGAGTTAGATTAGGTATAGAGTGGAGCAGTGAGATGAGAGACGGGAGGGTGTACCGTGTGATATAGAAGATAATTTCAATTCAAATATTGTGTTTCCAGTAATTGACTTAGTTCCATGGTTGACGGTAGACAGGGTGTTTGTTCGAGGCGTAGCAAGAGCTACGGCGTAGCTTCATCATCGGTATGTGCTGGGTCTAAATACAGCATCGACGCCACCGACATGCAGACCTGAATTCAGGCGCCCCGCAGTGCTGTATGGATGCGTGGTGCATTCGGGTTTCTCGTGCTGTATGTACATATGTCGGTAACTACAATCAGTCAAGGGGCCGAACAGCCAAGCCTGACACATTCCGCATCCTGTACGTCTAAGCGTTGCATATCTAACCACGCCAAGGTCAGGAAGGAGCTGAGGAAGCTTAGGGCAGACAAGTGTGTGTACGAGTACGTGCGAAATCGTTTACGGAGTACAGTATATTCTTTGTCACACCACAGCTTGATCTTCGTCTCCGCCACCATAGAAGAATCGTTCAACATGAACATGGTAGACGCTCTATAATTCAAGGTTACTGTCGACTGACTGTTCTGGTGTGGCCTAGTCCTACACGGCAGTCCCAAGGCTCCGCCCGCTAGGACGCTATCCTATCTCGCGCGCGAGGAAAGAGAAAGGAAGAAATCAGCATGACATCCCATCGCCAAGCCCATTCCAAAGTCCGCACGGGCTGCCGTACGTGTAAATCCCGCCGGGTCAAATGCGACGAAACCAAGCCTGCGTGTATGCGTTGTGTGAAGGCGAAATATATCTGCGAGGGGTATTCGATCTCGTTGACGGGGCTCGAGGGGCAGCAGAAGGTCGAGACTGGGAATCAACTTCACCAACTTCATCCTCAGCACCAGCACCCGAACCAACTTCAGAAATCGCATGATCTGTGTCAGGGTCATGGTGTCGACCACCACGACCACCACCCGAGACAAAGGGACATCAGGCCTACGGACTCGTCGTGCTTCTACCGGACTCTGCAAACGCTGGCCGATCTGTCGGAGCCGGATTCGCAGGCCTATGACTTCTGTCGTCGCAACACGATGCACGATCTGGGGACCCATCATTTGGCGCGGTTCTGGACGTGTACGGTTGTGGCGGCTTCGCATGACGAGCCTGCGATCTTGCATGCGCTGTTGGCTCTCTCGGGGGCTCATAGGCGTTATATGGCACGTGCGGGTGAAGGTGCGAGTGCCAGTGCGGGCACTATAGCTGCTGCTGCCAAAGAACTTGCAATGCCAGCTTACGCGCATTATGGCAAGGCGCTGCGCCTTCTTCGCGACAGGATACCAGGAGCAAGTACGGGTGAGAGTGGAAGGGCGGACGAAGTGCAAGTCGTGCTGATGGTGTGTTTGGTTCTGCTTACCTTTGACATTATCGAGGGCCGATACAATGAAGCGCTCGTCCACCTCAACCATGGTCGCGAGATCCTCAAGGGGGTGGACAAGACTGCAGATGCCAGCATCGCAGCAGCAGCGGCCACATCACCCCCAGGAGATGATAAAGCCCCGGCCGCCGTTAACTTGTATCTGCCAGAGAAGGTACACTCGACGATGGACGAGCTGTCTTATTCGTTTGCCCTCATGGACTTGCAGTCCATTCACTTCGGGAGCACGAGGTTGCAATTCCAATTGGTCGATACTCCAAAAAACTCGGATTATACGCAATACTCCATGATGCCGGAACAGTTCAGCACGGTCGACGACGCCTGGCGAGCCATTCTCTTGCTACTGAACGAGACGTATCGGTTTGCCGCCGCCGCCAGGACGCTCTCCAATCCTGGTTATAGCCATGAGTTCGTCATCTGGCAGGGTCGGCTCCTCGCCCGGCTCAAACAATGGAAGGAAATCTTCGATGACAGCCCGCTCCGCAGGGCCACATCACAAGGCACATCTGGTGCCATAGCGTCCGAGTACGACCCTTCGGCCACCTTGCGTCTGAACCACAGCTACCTGACTGTCATCGTCGGGATAGCCTTGAGTTTCGGCGACGAAATGGCGTCGGATCGTTTCCTGCCGCAGTTCTCGGCAATGGTCTCGTTGTGCGAAGAACTCGTAATCAGGTTACCCACCGTCAGTTTGGACGCGAGCTTGATCCCGGCTTTGTATACCACGGCGTGCGTGTGTCGGCACCCGGGCGTACGGAGGCGAGCTCTTCAGGTGGTCTCTAGGGCGGGACGAGAGGGACACTGGGACGGCCGGCAGATTGCCATCGTCGCGGGGCAAAAGATGATGCTGGAAGAGGAAATGGCCGGGTACAGCCACGACGCCATGTCTCCGATGCCAGAACAACCAGAGCTTCTGGCTGAGATGATTCCGCGGACCGCACGGTGGTCTGAGACGTGTGCGGATTTCGTGGACGACGAGTACGCCGTGTTGCAGCTGGTGTTCAGGCGGAAGAGGGTGGTGGAAAGCCAGTCCGGACCGGGACTGGGACTGGTACTAATACCAGAGGGCGATGGTGATGAATACGAGACTCACAAGAAGCTGGTCCGACTGGGCCAGACTTGTGCGTCTGATGGCCCGTGAATGCAGGACCAGGTTTACGTGTTGAAAGCATAGACCTGGGTGGTAAGCCAATGCTGACCAGTAGCCACGAGGCACGACGAGACCCAGTAGACAGTCACGACGCACACGGCACCCCTCTTGTTGATGATAGCGGTCCTCGGAAATCATCAGTGCGACCTAAGGAATTACCTAATGTGCGCCAATGGGTATCTTGTCCTTGTAGAGCCATACCAGGCACGCAGGCCAGCCCGTCTCTCCATCAAGCTTCCAGAACCGTCGTGGACACTAAGACATAAGTATACCCTGCAGTAGGCTAAACCGCGAAGTCCTGCCTGATTTGATCTGATATGGTCAATTGGTTCTCTCGGCTTGAAGCGATCAATATACAGCAGTCTAGCTGGCAAGGTAGACAAGATGCTCAACAACAGCCTAGCCCGCTCGGTGCCCGCATCTTGGCGACAAACATGCCCAACCCCTTCCTGTCGATTTCAACGACCATTGGCGGCATTTGGCATTGAGATGCAGTTTTTGTCAGCCATCGACATCCATCCATGCATGTAATAGCCGTGCATCCTCCGTAGCCCGCGCGTGGCTGAGTCGAAGAGAACCGGGGAAAGAAGAAAGAGGAGGGGGGGGGGAAAGTGAGTCAAACAGGGAAAGACGTTGTTTCCCTTTTCGGAACATCGCTGCACCACCAACCAATTGTAATTCAAGGGTGGACCGTCGAACGCTGCAGGGAATGCGTTTGCCAAGGGCATGGCAACCCATGCATGTATTGCTTCTGCATAGCGTGCATAGCGTGCATGTCGATGGATCGTGTAGGATATCGTAGTCTCTGCTGCCGCCGACCGAGGAGATGGGCGGGGCCATCGGTCGAGCGAGACTCGGATACTGAAAAATGCAGGCCACGCAAGGAAGGCGCAAGACGTTAGCTGGTTATTTATCCTAGCCCATTCTCACACATTCCATACCCGGTACGCTCCACAACGCAATGAGCTTGTTACAGGCTCAGACTTAACGCACGAGCTTGTTACAGACTCAGACTTGGCCTGCGTGTGATGCGGTACGACACCCTCCCGCACGATGGCTGACTTGGGACTCCTCTCCCCGTAGGATAGAACAGCAACAGCGGCATTAGTAATTTGTCATGCGTCTCCGTCCGGTTGGAACCCCCTCCTCCCTCAACCACGTTGCCGCATGCATGGTGCCGCTGCATTGTGTTTGTCCGAGGAGGTGTCCTGGAATTACTTAATGCGCGGAGAGGATCCACATGTATAAAAGGGGATCAGTCATGGAGGCGATCAGGCTGAAGTCCCCTGATATTGTACAAGTCTGCCATTCCGAGGCCATCCATCAATCCTACCTATATCCTATATCCCATATCCCGTTGAGCGATCTTTCATTCTTCCCAACTGTGACTGTCTCGCGATCCACGGGCACCGAGATCAACCAGAGCAGTGACGGCCGACAACGGACAACCTCAGCCGAAAATGGAATACATGTTCGTAATGTCCCCCAGCCCGGCCACTTCACGCTCCCAATCCCCCTCGCAAGCCAAAAAGGATCACCAAAAAGTAGACTCGATGATCAAATCGCACGCCGCGCGCATGGCGATCCGGTGCCGGCTCAGAGATGCGGGCGCGGGGAAGGGGACAGGGATCGGAACGGCGCGAATGCTGACGCCTGAGAAGTATTCCTCCTCAGCTGGGGAGAAGCTCCGTGAGAGTATGGGTGTCGGTGTCGGTGTCGCTATCAGTACCGCACGGGCACATGTGCGACAGAAGCAAGCCCGAACGAAGGACGATAATGCGAAATGGCGAGTCTATCGTGCTGGAAGGACCAAGGCGTCGCCGTGGAGCCAGAGTTCCGAAGACACGGAAGGAGACGACCAGCAGCAGCAACAGCAGCAGGGCGATGAGATTGCTGAAATTATACAAACGGAATCCATCCCCTCGGCCTTGAGCATCATATCGCATCATGTTCCCAAACATCTGAGGTTAAGTGTCCAGTTCTGTAAGTAATCAAGCATGCCTTGTCCAAGTGAACCCAAGTGAACCCTCATTCTCAGTTCCCAGGGCAATATTTCTGGTCTCGGATCAGAAGGACTGCTCTAGAACCAGAACGCCCCCAAGGTGCTCTGTCTCATTCTGTCTCCGTCCCCAGCCACTGAGCTGACTCCAGCCCTCCGAGGGGGAATACAGTACTAAAGACATTCTGCCCAGCACTGCACTCGCCGCGATACCTGGCCATGACGCCCCACGACGCAACGCGGCGGCGCGCCATCTCCGCCTTCATTCTGCACAACGAGATCGCTTTCTTCGGGACGCTGTCGGTGGCGTCGGCGGTGCGCGATGTCCTCCTGTTCGGCGACTTCCCTCTCACACGCCAGCGGGCCACGTGCGAGCGCGTCATCGTGCACTTGTTGAGGGACGCGCTGCGGAGGGATGACGTGCCCGCCGAGTTGTTGGTCTGGGCAATTTACACGCAGACGGCTTTACATGTGAGTTGCTTGTGTTGTGCAGCGTCAAGTTTGACTTGTCTATCGCATGCGGAAAGGAGGGATGATGTAGGTCGTGCGGGCGGTGCGCCGGTTCGTTCTGTTTGGATCAGATCGGATCGGATGTGGTTGAATCTGCTCTTCTCGACTCTGCCTCTCTGCCCTCCTCAGTCCTACTCTTCCTATATGCTGCTGACCCACGCTCCCGCAGTGGCTAAGACGCGAATACGCCGAAGCCGAGTTCCACGCCAAAGCGATCCGCACGATCGCCAGCTCCAGTTGCAGCTCCAATGGCCGGGTCGAAACATCATTAGCACACCCGTCCTCCTCATCAGACACCGAAAGTTCAACGCCCTGGACCGTAGTCTCGTGAGTACTCGCTCCTCCTCGTCTGAGATTGCACCTGGACTGCGACTTTGATTCCCATCTCCATACATCAGGAATCTAGTTCTTGGCGCCCCATCTGACGAAACAGTAGATACCAAGAGTACGACCACGCGCGCCTCGCGGTGCTGGATATGGAGCGCGCGAACCCCTCGATCTGGGGACCCATGCTGTACCCGAGCCATCCCTTTGCGGCGGAAACGTGCGCCAAGCTAGCGACTCTCCCGCCCGGATTGACGGCCCTTTGTCTGACAGGGTGTATCAGCCATCCCGTCATTAACGCACTGACGATGATTTCTGAAAACCTCCGATCCACCAGTCCCGTGTCCACCCTCCTCACGGACCGGGCGCGCAATTTCGACATGCGGAACAGGATCAACGCCGCCGTGTGTATCCGGCTGTTGCAGTCGTTCGCGCTGTCCCGGGCCGAGCAAGTTCTTCTGCTCGGCGTTTCCGCGTACTGCTACTTCCGGGGCGGCGAACCCGCGACATGGCAGAACGCCGACGGTTTCATCCAAGTAGGCTGCCTCCGGCTTATAGGTCAGCCGGTACCTGACATGGATGCGACAGCAATGCTCTGGGAGGGGATGGTCCTTCGTGCTGCATACGGCTATGATACGCCGGCGAGGGAATATTCCGATGTCATGCTGCGGCAGGTCATGCGGTGCAGGCCCGAGCTTTTCGCCGAGCGATACCATGTTGCGGAACGGTTCTTCTGGCATCGTGGGTTATCCGACATCTTGGAGCGTGTACCTTTCTGATGGTTTGGCATGTAGGGTGTGTGACTTGAGTGGGAATGAGGCGCGTGAACGCTATGCGCTCTATAGACGCCAGAGTCACTCAAACTTAGACTCTGAGGCATGAGGTTAGATTCTCCGTCGTGAGATCTCATTGTAGAGTCATGGGCAATAAGCAGTCGGCACCAGGATGAGTGGGTTCCTCATTGCGGTTGGGGACCTCCAACGTCAGGTCACCGGTGCTGACGAGCACTTCAGAGCTGAGATTCTGGCGGTACTCCGAAGAGAACTTGTGCCAGGCCGCTCAACTGGGCTTCCGTGACCGTCGCGTCGAAATTGGAAGGAAATGCTCAAGGATTGGGGGCTGGTGTGGACGAAAAAGACCGGAGTGTCGATCTTAGCTCCACTGTAGAAGATAATAACTTGGTGACATGCTCTCTCCATATGCAACCATGCGTATTCAACAGAGGTCTTCCCAACTCATACTGCTCGTTGAGCCATGTGTGCCTTTAAAGCTTCGGCCATAGCATTCCTTCCGAGGCGTAAAGCCAAATCAAACGGTGTAACACCTTGTGCATTTCTGATATCTGTATCGATGTCCTTCCTCCTCTTGAGCATGAGGCCCATTGCGGCCAAATTATTGCGTCTCACTGAAAGATGGAGCGGAGGTTCCATCTTCCGATTTCGAGCGTTAACATCGAGATCCACACGGTCAAGAAGCATCCTCAGAATGTCAAAGTTTAGACCCTCCACAGCTTCATCCATAGCTCTATCCATAGATAGATGTAGCGCCGTTGATCCGTGCACGTTTTTCGAGTTTACGTCAACGTCCATTCGTCGAAGCAATTGTTGGACAATACCTGGCTGTCTGGAGTAAACTGCGACACTCAATATGGAATTTCCCGCTCTGTCTCTTGAGTTGATATCAAGATCTTCCCGACGAAGTAGTTGCTCAACTATGGTGACATGACCGAACTGCACAGCCAACATGAGCGCCGAACACCCTTGCTTGTTTCTTGAGTTGATGTCGATTCCGTCCCTATCAAGTAATCGTTCCACCACGCCCACATGATTGAACTGCGCAGCTAACATAAGCGCCGAGGATCCTTCATTGTTGCTTGAGTTGATGTCGAGATCTTCCCGATGAAGTAGTAGTTCCACGATGCTCAGGTTGTCAATAGACGCAGCCAACATGAGCGCCGAAAACCCTTCCTTGTTTCTTGAGTTGATGTCGATTCCGTCCCGAGTAAGTAGTAGCGCCACTGTTTTCTCGTCCCCTTGGGTAGCAACCAAAGAGAGTGCGGTGTCTCCGCGAGGGTTTTGGAAATTGATGTCGAGATTCTTCTGTTCAAGCAGTAATTTGACAATCTCTCGTCTCCCAAGGAGGGCAGCAAGCAATAGTGGCGCAGGATGGTCTAACCAGGTGTCGTTCCGGAGTAAGGCTTCCGCCCGGAGTAAGGCTTCCGCTCCAGCACTTGTATTGACGTCGACGTCTCCGCGTGCCAGCAACAGCCTGACTATCTTGACCCACTCTTTTCTAATGGCCGTCATGAAAACATACTGTAGACCTCCCACACTGTCGTGCAATAGGAGATCTGGCTGGTTCAGCAGTAGCTCAATCGATTCTTGATCTCTGCCGGCTGCTGCTATGGAAATAGGCGCCCATCCAAAAGCATCCGTCACGTGGTTGTTCACTCCACATTGAAGAATGAGACGAAGTAGTTCGTGATGATGAAGCACGTGAGGCACTACCAGCACCGGACCATAGAATCGACCCTCCAGCTTAAGTGCCTGGCCTTTCGCGAGGAGGGAGTCGAAGAAGACCTGGATTTTATCAGAGCTCATCTCTGACGATGGTCGCACGAATTCCTCAATAATCATGCGGAAAAGTGCACCATGCGCGTTGTTCAGGGTCCAGTCCAGAAATTCCGCGCCCAGTTGAGACCAATGGGATGGGGCCCAAGGAAGCGTGACCAGGGGTACTCTGTCATCTATCAACCGAAGCCACAGATGGTATGCGCCCTGTTCTCTCTGGTCAAAGCGTCGAGTGTGGAACAGCCAGAAGTCTTTGGCGTAGGCGAGAAACGGATGTTCAGGAGATCTTGCTCCATTGGAACTCTCGGCTTCGGCAGCGATCTCCTGAAGACGAGCTCCCAGCTCGAAATCCACGTTTTTACGGCTCTTTAAGAGCTTCAACGCAATATTCCTACCTGTGATTCTGGGCAGGGTATTTCCCACGATATTCGAGGTCATGGTGTGGGGTTGCACGGTTGTTCGATTCTTGGCCCTCGTGAGCTGGGTGTCGAAAATGCCAAGATTGAGATATGTGACGCAAATTTCGCCCATGATGAGATCTGACGTTGACCATGGGACGTGATAGGCGGCAATGGCTGGGTCACCAGACACAGAGGTGATATACTGTTTGACGCTGTGGTGGGCGAAACGGACCGAGGAATCTTCCTCGTCGACGACTAGAAGGCTGCCACAACCTGCTATGGCTTTGTGGATGTCGTTCACCAACTTCTTCGGATCCCAGTTTGTTTCCCCCGGTTCAATGCTGATGGCTTCCCGAAGTTCGTCCGTGGTCAGGGGCCTCTGAGCTGCGGCAAGAAGCGCAAACATCTTCCTACGCAAGTCCGGGTCACATCCTTTCTCCTGGTCTAACTTGTGCAGAATTCGGTCAAAGATTCCCGGCAAATCTCTCGGCAAACACTGCAAGGCGTTCAGGATTGCTTCGTCAGTGAGCTCGGCGCATATTGATTCCAACTGAAAGACGACCCAAAGAAACCTGCGATACATTAGGGGGTGCGTCTTCAATCGAAATCAGAGGAACTCACATCCCTTGACTCCCTTTCAGAAGAGCATCCCTGACGGATAAGATTATGCTTGGGTCACCTAAAACGAGTTTGCCTGTTTTGAGACGGTCTTCCAGCGCAGTCTGAATGTATTGCGCAATTTCGGGATTCTCGTCCGACAAGGAGAGTTTGTATTGAGGTGGGAGGATTGCACGATACCTTGGGTGCATGTCAGGCCGGCTTGAACAGAACACATGGAAGCAGTTGCCAGAAAATAACGCCGTATGTAGGCTTTCCAGCAGCTTGTCCAATTCCCCTTCGGTGCATTCATCTAGCCCATCGACAAAAACGAAACAGTGGTGACCCTCCCCAGACAGGAGTGTCAGGAGGTGTGTCACCATCTCATCCTCATCGAACCGGCTTGGGTTTTTGGAGGCAATGGTGTCGAAAGCCTCTTGGTTCAGGAAACTGAGTAACTGCCTCACAAGGCTGCCAAGTATGGTCCTGGCGTTGAGCGACTCTGCATCGTCATAGCCGCAGAAAAAGTAGGCGACAAACGCATCCGGATATCTGATAATTGTTTCCTGCACCAAACTGGCCGTGCACACCGTTTTCCCTGACCCGAGTTTACCTGTGCACCATAACACGTTCGGTGAAAGTTCTTCGGCCCATTGCTTATACGCGGCCTGGTCGAAGATCCAAGAGCTTGTTCCCGATTTCCGAGCTCGTTTCCACGCAGCCTGATGGTTGTAAGTTGAGCATGCATTGAGGATTTGCAATTTTCTTTTCTGGCTCTTGAGTTTTCTGGCTGCTTGGATTTCCTGGGGAGCTATTATGCTCGACATGGCGGCGCGAAAAGATGAGGCTTCTTTGACCTCATTACTGAGCTCGTGGTGTGATGCCAGTGAGGCCTCCTCACGGATTAAAGCGGCCAACTCTGCCAACTCCCTCTCGCATGGGCCGAATTCGGTGCGAAAGGGGTTGAGAATGGCCGACGACAACTGAGCGACGAACGGTTTCCTGATGAACAGGACGGCCTTCCGGCACACAATGACAATTGTGCAAAAGTAATCACATAGGCCTTTTTGCAATCTGGAAGACTTCGGATACAACAGACCATACTCCTCAAATCGGGGACAGGCTCGTCCGACTCTCATGAACAAGGCTGACAGGTTTTCAAAGTATGACGCGAATGAGGACGTGATTTGCAGCGTCATCTTCAATGTACCCCAGATGGCGCTGGCGAGAAGACACTGGGAGCCGCCAACGAGAATATCGACGACGGTTGAGAACTGCTGGACCGACTCCAACACGCTAGTCAAGCGGGGACCAAAACAGCGGCGGCTCCTTCGATGGCTGTTGTTGCGGTCGATGGTAGCAGTGACTTTCATCACATCCGACACGCTAGGCGGCTCTCCCGATCGCATCGAGCGAAACTCTGCCTTGTCGCTGTCTTGTAGAGTCGCCTCATACTCGGACAGAGCCTGAGCCAGCCTTATTTCCGGCTTCAAGGGAGCGGCGCGGTGAATAAGAAGCGCCATGATATCGAATCTCTGGCCGTCGGCACCAATCCATCGCAGGACTATAACATTATTTCTTTAAATGCTTTTAGGAAAATTGAGGAAAGGTTGCGGGCAGGGCGAAGGTGTTGGAGTGAGGCTGACGCGCCAAGCCTCCACCAGCTGCAGTTCTCGACTTCATGCTGCCCCAAGGCAAATTGTGGACGAATCAGGGCCCGCGTCTAGGAACTGCCGCTTGTCTGCCTTGCGTGGCATTGCGACAACCTTGCTCATTGCTTAACGAGATCGAGGAGAAGACTGCAGGAGAGCCAAAGATGAGTGAGTCGTAAAGATTCGACAATATCGCGAAGATCAATCCGTTGAAGAAAAACACAACGCTGACTGGTGGACATAGCGTGGCCTAAGAGCCTGCTTCTGAGAGAACGAGAAGCATTTTCGACCGCGTGCCGGGGCACTGAATGGCTGGGCATAAAGATCAAAGCGACAATGGCAGCGAGGAGAAGACGGGGACAAGGTGGGGGAGCAGGGCTAGCCATGCAGCCACGTCACGTGGAATCACGTGTATCAAGCTGTTCGGGACACATGCACTCCGCAGTACTCTCTACGCTGCACCACAAAGACACGACACGCAGGATTCTTTTCCGCCCGTGCCGCACTCTGGCCTTTCTTTACTTCCTTCGCCTTCCCAGTCGTGCCAGTATTCCAAGCCTGCGCTCCTACAAGAAGTCTCCGACCGGCGCATCACATCAACCCGCCGCGGATGGTCAAGCAAATGGAGCCGTGACCTCGGCATTTGATTCTGGCACTCAGTTTGTCTGGCGAGTATAGTAAACGAACAGGTAAACAGGTTTATCTCAGCCGCACGGTAGGGAATGAATGCTACTCTTACCGGTGTTGAAAGACTTTGATCGAATTTTCAGGGTCAAATGAATCCCTCATAAGAGTACGGATCAATTCTTCCGCCCTGACCAGTCAGTCTATCTGCGTTCCCTCACAGGTCGCGAGAATGTCGGAGCCAATTATGACGTTCTCGTACCAAGGGATTATCATGGTTCTTTGACCCAATTTTCGGTGCAAACGCCGTTACGGCTGCCGGCATGAGGACGACGAAGAGGTTGAAGAACGAAGAGAGAGTAGAAAGAATCCCACCTATCCGAGCCCAACGAGCCTAAGGCCAAGGAAGCCCAGGTGTTGCAGTTTGCGTGGAATAATTATGGTGAACTGGTCGCTGGGGCGCTGTTAGGTGCGCTCGATGAGAGCGAGACCCTTGCAGTTCACAGCAGGAACAAGTCTGGCTTTTGCTACCGAAAACTACCATAATATCCAACCCAGTTACATACCTCGCCACGCGAAATTCTGTCAAAGTACACGAACTTGCCTCAGCAAGCAGCACCCACAACTTGAGCTACCGGCCGATGTATTTGAGCTCCAACTTGCGGAGGATGGGATAGAGAATCGCCACACAGACTAGGACGATGTAATTGCCAACGTCTCCACCATATGCACCGATTGGTTTGGCAGCCGGCCCAATGAACTGAGACGCGGAGATGTCAGTATTGTCGGTCTCCAAGTAAGGGAGCAGGAAACATACCCAAGTTTGACACATGCCGATAAAGGCAACGCCGATCCCAGCGGCCAGAGTGGTACATCCAGCCAGACCCAATGGCATACGGTCCTTATCCTGCCATCCCTCCAGATCGTAGCCAATCTTGGGCCGGAAATAAAATGTCTCGATGGCTAGGACGAGTCCGAAACAGATCGTCCAGTATCCAATCAAGCTCAATGCATTGCTGATAATGCTATGGAGCACGTGTCTACCACCCCAGGCCAAACCGAGACTGATGGCGGCGAGCACAGTATTCCATATAAATCGAGGGACAGCCATGCAGTATCGGCTCCAGAGCTGGATCGACAGTGAAGAAGAGTAGAGGATGGCAACTTCGTTACCGACTGCAAAAGACGGGCGTGTCAGCAAGCATTGCTTCTCAAACAGCAAATGGAAGAGTATGTGAGACTGGGGCCGAACGTACTGAACGACAAGGTGTACATGACACCGACAAACTTTGCAAATCCCGAAGGATGCATGGTCCTCACGATCAGCGCACCAAAGCCACCGTGATCGTAAACCTCTGCCATTGCCTCGTTGCTGTTGACGATGCCACCCAGGAGATTACCAAGTATGGTCACAAAGATGGTTGGAAACGTCAATCCAATCCAAGTTAGAGAGAACAGCATCCACTTGTTGGTATTGGTCGGGTAATGGATGTAATAGTCCCCGGACATGGAGCACCAGGCCGCCGCTGCGCCGAAAATGATGGCAAAGTACGACAGCGCCGATCCCGTGTCGTCGAGCCCGGTAAGGTATGACTTTCCCGGCGTGGGCGAGAAGTATCGGCTGGCCAAACCGTACTCACAGCAAAGGAGGACGAAGATCAAGATCCAACCCACTGACTCATACAGGTGGATGATCCGGAAGCCGAAGAATGAAATGGCGTATGAGGCGACCAGGACGATGATAATTCCGGCAACGTCGCTGATGGTATCATCGCTCACTGCCCTCAAGAGCTGGCCGGCCACAATGCAATTGATCGTGCCGAACCCGACATTGACACAGATGTTCAGGAAGCCGCAGATCTTGGATCCGAAGATGCCAAAGGCAAACCGGGAAGCTGCGATTTGGCGAAGGCCCAAGGCCGGGCACAGAGTGGCCGTGAACGCAGGCACCATGGAGCCCGTTGCCGTCGCCACCACCGTTAGGCCGATGGACTTGCTGACCGAGAGGCCGAAGATAGGTCCCAGCATTCCCAGACTGAGGTATCCCGGCGACATGAGCATTGTGAACCAAAGCAGCATCATCTTCCTGCAGTGTTAGTCCAGACTCTCTCTTCGAGATGGGATCCTCATCAGGGGGCACAAGCTTCACATACGTTGGCAATATGGGGAGGACGTCGTTGGCTGTCAGGGATTCTTTCCGCGCCCATGCCCTCAACCTTGAGTTTGCGATCCATCCACACCTCGACTTCGCGCAGCTTGCGGAGGACCGAATTGCCCTCTCGAATCTTGATGACATCGAGCTCGCCGCGGCCCAGGTGCGGCGCTGTGTTCTCGACGACGCCGCTCTCGAGCGATGCGGGAGCCTCTTTCACCACCGCATCCTCTTTGGGTTTGTAGGTATCCATGACGGACTGGATGATAGGTGATCGGGCCCGACTTGACCACTTCCTTGTCCACCAGCACGCTTTGTGTTGCCTCCAAAGAGGTGCAGGGACGTTTATGTATCCCAGGTCGAGGCGCGCTATAACCACCTACGCGATAAAGATAAAGTAAACCACCATCGGCCAACACCGCGACACAGTCTAACACCAAGTCCATCCAACATATACCTAAATGTGGATAGTGAAAGGCTGATGAGAAGGGGGAGAAGCGTGGCGGAATTGCTCCCTGCTGCCCTACCTCTAGTACCGCGGTAAAACCCATCATGATAAAGCGATGGAGGATCCACAAAGCATCCACCACCAGCCTTGAGGAGTCCCGACTCGGGCCAATAGCGCAGTGCGAATCGTCTCTTCTCCATTGACAAGTCGGCACGAAACGGGGAGAACGACTTATCTTAACATTTGCTTATCCGTACCTCCCTTGGCGACCATGCCCGGATAGGCTATTGTGTGCGTCGGAGTGTGCTCTATCAGAGAAGCTTAGGAACAGCCTTCGCCAGTCCGGACATAAGCAGGTCGCGGGAATGGTCTGAGCCTTGACACGTCGAATCTGATGGTCGGCGCGGATATCGCTGAGTCTTAGGGAGCCACGTCTGGACCCTGACCACACCCCTCCGTTCCGACATGAAGGAGGGGATTCAAGTGGGTGCGTCTCAGATACGGAGAACAGTCTCCCATCATCGACGGAGATGCGCTCAATGCATTGCACGGACGCCACGTGTTCCCGTGCGGCCCTTCAAGGTAAGCTGCACCACGACGAGTACTCTAAGAGGTGGACACAAGAGCCTTATTCTTCTCTCCGACTTCCTGAATACTCTTCTGCACAAGGCACTTCCTGAACACTCTTCTGCACACGGGACTTCCTGAACACGCTTGTGCCCAAAGTAATTGCACATCGCCATGGGATCCTATGAAGAATTCACGCCGATCAAGGAGCGCAAGGCGATCCGGGACGAACTGCTCGCCAGCGATGACTACCCCTTCATCCAAGCACTGCCCAAGGTGGAATTGCACCTGCACATCGAGGGGACGCTCGTGCCAGAGCTGCGATGGAAGTTCGCGGAGCGCAACAACCTCACGCTCACGAGCCCACGCACCGGCCAGACGTACGCGAGCCTGGAGCACCTGAAATCCGAAGTCGAGACCTTCACCTTCTTCGAGGCCTACTACGACGGCTTCAACGTCCTCCTGACGAAGCAGGACTACTTCGACCTGGCCATGAACTACTTCGAGCGCGCGGCGGCCATGAACGTGCGGTACGTCGAGATCTTCTTCGACCCCCAGGGCCACACGAACCGGGGCGTCTCGTGGGAGACGTTCATGTCCGGGTTCAAGGAGGCCGCCACAAAAGCCGAGCAGGAGTTGAACGTCAAGGCCAAGTGGATCATGTGCATCCTCCGCGACTGGTCGGCCGAGTCGGCCATGCAGCACTACGAAGCCGCGCTGGCGTACCGCGACGACATGATCATCGGCCTGGGCCTGGACTCGGACTCGTACAAGCTGCCGCCATCGTTGTTCGAGGCCGTGTGGTCGCGCGCCCGCGCCGATGGCTTCTTCAAGTTGACCGCGCACTGCGACGACGGCGCCAAGGAGGACGTCCACGAGCACATCCGCGAGACGGCCTGCAGCATGGGCGGCTCCGGCGCCGACCGCATCGACCACGGCATCAACGCCGCCGACAAGCCCGAGCTGGTCGAGCTGATCAAGCGGCGTGGCTTGGGCCTGACGCTGTGCCCGTGCGCATACCTGCGCCACCAACCCGCCGAGCCCATGTACCGCAAGATCGCGCTGCTGTACAAGGCCGGCGTCAAGTGCATGATCGGCAGCGACGACCCGGCGTACATGGACGACAATTGGCAGGTCAACAACATGCTGCTCGTCAAGGCCAAGTGCGGCTTTAGCAACGAGGACATGACGAACTTGGCCAGGAATGCCGTCGACATGTGTTGGGGCCCGCCGGAGTTGAAACAGGCCATTTATCAGGAAATCGACCAAGTATGGGAGAAGTACAAGAAGTGAGGCTGAGGCAGAGGCAGGAGGGGGGCGGGAAGAGTACCGATTCGCATTATATCCAGGTGGATTAGAGAGATGCTTGAAAAATGTCATGCAGTGTGCTTATCTCGTTATCTTTGTCTTCCTATCATCCTAGAATGGGAAAAGAAGAGCACCAACTAGCATTAAATCCGGGTGGATTAGATAGATGCTTGAAAAATATCATGCAGTGTGCTTGTCATCATCATCATCCTAGAATGAGAGAGCCCGTGAATGACCCCGCGGTGATGGAGTCATGATACTCGCCACTCTTCCAGGCCATCTCCAGCGTCGTGGCCGCGACCTGGAACTGCCTACACCCGGAGGCCCGCAGCATGGTGTGCAAGAACTGGATCAACAACTGCCGCCGCCGCCCCCGCTCGTCGCCATCATCGGGATCTTCGAGCCACAGCCCGGCCTGGAAGAGAGGCCACAGAGACGCGTGACTCCAGGCGTCGGGCCGCCTCGATGCTCGCGCCGGTTGAAGCGCTTGCTCCACCAGCTCGCGCGTGTCGACGCTCACCGTTGTCGCCGCGTCGCCTGCGCCCTGTTGTTGATGCAGTCGAAACAGCCGGACCACGTACAGCTGGATGCCGGCATGCCACGCGCTGACCACGTGTGCCATCTGTTCCGAGTATTCGCAGCGGGCCGTCCACGCGGCGACGCGGCGGAGGAGCAGCGTGGCCTTGTCGAGCGCGGCCGCAGAGAAGACGCGGCCGCGCGGCTGCATCTTGTACAGCACGGTGATGTCGACGATGTATTCGAGCAGGTCGATCGGGCAGGCGAAGGCTTCGTTGCCCCATTCACGCGCCTGCGGCGCCGACTGGTACCGGCTGAAGACCCTTTTGAGGTCCGGCGACGTGAATGTCAGGAAGCGGTCCGAGGTCGTGGACCGCATGATGTCGAGCCTGTGCACACATACACACACACTATCAGTCAGTCCTTGCAATAATAATTCCAGGAAGTGCCGACCGAATCAGACACGACCGCTGATCGTGTGGGTGGGAGAGTTATAGTAGTTCCCGTACCATGCGAGCCGTTGTTCACAGTAGCTTCGATCAGGCAGTGTCGGGCCATGTTCGTCGACAAATGCCTTCGCGGCGGGAATGTGGGCGTCAAACTCGGCGCAGTCGCCCGTGCACATCTGGGCAGCATCACCAGGTCAGTCAGCGAGCCAGAGTCGGAACGCGCGAGTAAGAAGGTGTCCCTACATCGGTTTGCGCCATCATCAAGATGCTCATCAAAGTCCCAAGGTCGGCGGGCGACGCACTGGACTGGAGTCTCTGACGCAACAACTCGGTGGCCTTCAAGTGCCATTCCGAGCTTTTGGCCTTCAGCGCATCGTTCTGGAACCGGCATGCCAGGTGACACGCCGCCGACGCCGCCAGGGCATACCGGAGGGGCAGCACCCGGTCTGTCAACGGGTACACGTAGAGCAGATATGGGCTCTTCTCCGGGTTCGACCCGAGATAGGGGATCGCGCTCAGGTCAAAGGCAACTGGAGATGCATGCTGTCGTTAATTGACTGTAGATCTTCGCGGGCGGCAAATTCCCAGGGCAAGACATGATACGTCGTCGACCACTTGAATGCATTGACTGCATGGTGACGGATAACGTATAGCATCTGCCACCCCTGAGAAGACAAAACAGCAAGACAAGACTCACAGTAGTCGATGAAGGAATCCAACCCGTCCACTGGTGCTGGGACGATCCGCTCAACCACCAACGCCGCCGAATCTGGCGCGTTCTCTGACGCGTCCTGGCTTTGCCGTCGCCGGTTCCGTGGTGTCTCTATCTCCGGCGACGACCCAGCCAAGGCTGTGCTCGAGGCTGTGCTCGACGGTGAACCTTTCTCCAAGCCGCGTTTGCCGCGGGTGTCTTCGTCAAGGAGGACTGGGATCGTCTTCCCACGGAGCCGGCCGCGTGCGGCAACCCCAGCCCAGCGGGTCACATAGCCTTCGCACACACACGACCTGTCCTTGCAGCTCTGGCACGTCGGCAGGGTCCTATCGCATTTCCGGCCCCGACGCCGACAGTTGCGGCAGGCTGTTGGGTGGAAGTTAGGGCGACTCGTGGCGGTGGTAGTAAGCAGCATCAGTGGATCGGTGGAGATCACAATACCGGGACGGTGGAGGCGGGGGTATAGACGATAGGGAGCGACTGAAATGGCAGTGGGAGCGGGGAGCAGAGACGATAGGAAGAGACTGAGATTGTATGATTAAAGAGGAAGGTATTTCAGTTGCACACGAAAGAAAGGCTTTCTGTCTGGGATGGGCACCTCGAAGTCCGCACGGTATCAAGGCCTGATAACGAAGCTTTGGCGCACTTGACCGATAAGACACACGGTTACTTACACTCGCCATATCGTAAAGTCTGACCCATCCAAGGTCAAATCAGACTCTGCCGGATCTCCCCCTACAGTGCAAGTACAGGCTAGTGCAATAGACAATGGACAAGGTACTCCGCCGATAAAGACCTCTACTTCCCTTGCTCCTCGTGGACAGGCCCGGGCTGGACTCCATCGCGGTTCAGGGTCTCCTCCCCCACTAGGATTCAAGCTCACGGACGCACATTGCAGCCTCTTCGGGACTAGACGGGTGCTTCGATACCGATAGCCGAGCATCTTGGCCGGGCTCTGTCTCGACCTCATGAGTCGACAGACGCGCAACGTTAGATTGGGCGAATCAGGCATGTACGCAGGGGCATGATTCAGCCTCGGCTACATCTCTGGGCCAGATACGCCTATGTCTGACAATTTCAGCTTCATTACCACACACGCTGTATCCGTCCAAGGAGTGTCACATGCGGAGCACCTCCCCCCTGGCTCCTCCAAGACACGATCTCTACAGAATGTAGGTACAGTACACACATCGGCTGGTTGCATGGTGCAGCCAGTGTCAAGTGCATCACGCTATGGGCTGCGACACCATTTCGTACGTGTAATCCTCCGGGCTGAGTCCCAGGGCCTTGAGTTTCTTCACAAACGGATGCGTCGGCCGGTCGCCCATGAAGCCTCGGACATGCTCCTTGCCGATATTTCTTCGCAGGTTCTTGAGACTCTCATCCTCGGTAGGCACCAAAGCCTGAATGGTCGTCGACGGGCTCGGAGAAAAGAAGAATGGAAGTGAGGTCCGGTCGGTGTTGCCCTGAACAGATCAGCTTCCAGGACCATTTCGTCATACCGGGATCAGAGAACGTTCTCCCTCACCTTTGCGCAGACGCGATGGATGGTCGACCGCCATCGACCGCCGGAAAGCAGCTCGAAATAGCTGCCTGTGTTGACAACGAAGGCGTGCTCGATGACTGGGACCTTGACCCAGATCGCATTCGCATTCAAGACCTCCAGGCCTCCGATTTGTCCTGTATCAGCTCGATCAGCATTGCAACGTGCTCCTATAGTCGTCAAAACTTACGCTGGGCTAAAAGGGTGAATGCTATCGAAGCAGAGTCAGCTCATGCGTCCTGGTTGCACACTGAGGCGGGGGGAAGGTCATTTGTAGGGCGCGCGGGTACTCACCACCGTAGTCAGCGTGCGGATAGAGGACCTGTTTGTACTCGTCCGCGTCAGGTTGTGGTGGGTAGTGGTTGATGGTGATATCGGTGAAAGGCGTCTCGAAGAATTGGTCCAATGCGGTTTCTTCAAGCCCGAGCGCCAGTGAGAATATCCGAACCAGTTGCTTCGCGAACATGTACACCTCTGTGACTACCCAGAGTCATTATGCGTTTGCTGAAACGATGGTAAAGAGACCTACAGTAGCTGTAGACATTCTTGCGGAATTCAGGCAGTTCCTCATCGGGCCACTGATTGAGCGGCACCGTGCCAGGAGAAGCGACTTTGATGCCGTGTTGCTCCGGGTTTGTATAGTCGTTGCCCATGCCGAACGACTCGCGGGCTCCTCCAAAGCCTGCTCGTTTGTCCGTAGGATTGACCGGAGTGAATCCTTTCGCGGCAGGGCTGTTGTTGACATGGTATTTCATCTATATGGCAAGAGACTCAGCCATAGTCCAGAATCCATCAGCAGGACAGGCACTACCTTGACATCCTCTGGAAGGGCAAAGAATTTCCCTAATGCATCGAAGGCCGCGTCTGCAAAGGGCGCATTCAGTCACTGTGCCACGAGACAAGCGATTCGACGCCGGACGTACCCATCTTGTCACCAGACACTGGCGGGTTGACCAGGTAGAAGAAGCCTACATCTTTGGCGGCACGACCGATCTCTTCGGCAAGCTTTTTGCGGACTTCGAGGTCTGGCGACGATATCGGCGACACATCGATGGTCGGAATTGAGTCGAAAGTTGGTTTGGCCTTGTTCCCCCTCAATATCGGCCGACACTGGACCCTGTCGACAGACTTGAAGTAGACATAGTCGGGGTGCGAAGGGAGATTCACTTGTGCGGCCATCTGGGCACGACTTCGGATGCTCGTGAATGTGTAAGCGATACAAGAGGATGTGCGGCAGTGAGGTGGAAGCCTTGTACTGTCCAGCCGAAACAGACGTGTAAATAATGATCGAGAAGGTCAGTATCCACAAGATAATAAAGCGTACATACTGGATCAATGCGGTGGATGTTTCAGTCACCAGTCCCGTCAACTGCAGAGATAAGGCTTCGGCGTTCGCCGGCGAAGAAGACTTTCCATATAGGGTGGGAACTGGCGAGCTGCACATACCCAGTAGACTCGTCTCATGCCCTACAGACTGGAAAATGGGGCTCCCGCAAGACAAAGTGGCCCCTTATCATCCTCCATCCATGGTTCCAGTCACCGCAGAACAGGTGGCATCACCTAATCACAGTTTTCATTCTCACGTATGGCAGACCAACTTATGCCGCATTCTTATAATACTGAAAGGCATTGGCGCACGTAATTGTTGGGGAAGTCGCTGGGGTAAACGATGCGGTAAAGTGAACGAGATCTTCTCGAGTCGAGGGTGAAGGTCGTCTGTAACATCCACGCATGTTGTATACAGTGCCAACGCAGTTGAGGCACAGCCCTTAGAACGGTCGCAACTCCTCTTGCGCATTCATTATAGCACGTTCATGTTGCTTTTGCCTCACAGGGATCAACCGAGGTAGACTCAAGACGTCACTTGTGTCAGATGCGTTGTGAAGACATGGCCACGCACGCGAGTCATAAACGCACCTTGCCGGTGCGAGATGGACGTCGTGATATCCTCTATGGTGCATTTTCGAGGATCTGTCCACATGAAAGCGCCGCTGAAGCTGTCAGTAGGACCATCAGGAAGACCAAGGGAGCAAGGAGAGAATGAAAAGAAGGACGGTCAGTCACTAGCCTCTACCCACCGCAGAGAATGTTGACGTTGGCGGTGTAAATGACATCTCAACTTAGGCTCGAGAGAGGGTGAGTTCGGTGGCAGGTTCTATCTCCCTTCCCACCACGAGGAATAGCCGGGCAGAATGATCAGTTTCAGGTCTCCTGCTCGCTGACTTGACTTACCCTCTTGGCCGGCCAGGCTGTGAACACAATGCATCCAAGACAGTCCCAGCCTCACAGACGCCGTCGCCACAAGGATAGTAAAGATCGACCGGCCGAGCCGACCTCCCCTTGGAAATGCAGCTCTCTCAGCGTTTGCGCTCGGAATACGGAGTATGTCCATCCACCAGAAATGGCGTCGACTGCTTCCGCAACCAAGACGGTCAGGACCTTGAGCATGATGAAGTTTGCTGGTGCAACAGATGATGCACTGGCACTGATGCCGTGTTGCCAATAGTGTGGCGGTACCCACGAAAGTTGACCACTCTGGCACCTCACCCATATGTTGACGTCTTCTCCGTCGGATACTGGAGCAGAAGGACGAGAATGATGCCGGGCAAGCATTAGGACATTCCACAGAATGCAGAAGAAGCTGAGCCATAGAAAGCGCGAAAAGGACGAAATTCTGGTCGGGGCTTGAGCAAACAGGCTCTAAGATGCTCGCTCGCTCGAGCCGTGCGAGCATCCTGGTCGAGGGTGGTCACATACAGGAAGAGGTACTGTAGCCTGATGAGCGACGAGGCTCCAAGAACCACGATCAATGTACTGTTTGCTGCTGATGACGGCACCTGGATCGATGGCGGGCAGGTACGCAGGCTCGCAGGTATTCTAGTTGATGTACGAGGTACCACTTCCAACCCAACCCATAGCGTGTTCGTGCGTCGAAAGTTATCATCACCTCTGCGCTGTCTTCCGCACTCCGCACTCCGTACGACCAGACTACCAATAGTCGACAAGCACAGACAGGCAGGCCCAGCGCAGGCTCTGGCCAGGAGGTGGTGGGACACTGGAGGCAATGCCGCCGTGAGATGCACGCCCGCAGCGCATTCTGTTCGGTGTCTGTACACTGCACTGTATGATGACGCAATTTCGCCTGCCCGCCCGCGCCTCTGATTGACCGGTGTGACTGGGTGCAGCAGCAGCAGCCATTGACTGGCTCAGTGACTGGCACGGAAGACGAACCGAATCAATCATCTTGCGGGGAGGCCTTTGCACCGGTGGCGGGGAGGATAAGGATAAGGATAAATAAATGCTTGTCAAGTTTGTGTGCATACTCGGGGAGGCACAGAGAGGCTACGTACTGTACGAGCAGCCCGTATCGCATTGGAGCAACAGCAGCGAGTCCTCATGACAAACGATGTCACTCGCTAGCCAGGACACCGTGTGCGGTAGATGCCGTAGGGGGCTGGGGAATGGGTAGGTGGCTTTTAAGGGGCTCGCCCGTGTCCTCCACCTCCACTCCTTGCCACATGTTGTCGCCGCATGCTCCGTGGATTCTGCAGTACCTCGTACGGCGATGGTAAATGGAACACGCACTCAACGCGGAGGACCCTCGCTACGGGTCTCCCATCCGTTACATGTGTCAGAGAGGCGGATTGCAATTGAAGAATCGCTGGTACATACGAGCGGGTTAAATACAAATATATAAGAAGACACTGTGCAGCTGGGCGCGCGTGTGCACGCCACGCTCAACCCGCACAGACGATACAAGAATGAAGTAGGCAGAGAAAGCCACGAGGCCACTATGCTACCGGCTGTCCATGCTCCAGGCCAAACCGGAAGCATATCCAAACTAGCTTGCCTCGTCGTATACTAGGAAACGTTCCTCGTCAGTCATGACCATAACGCAAGATCGTCAGGATGCGTCAAGCAGTCGTCGAGTCATAAGGTCGTAAAGTCGTCAATACCTTCCCGAAGTCAACCCTTCGGAGAAGGCATTCGCAACGTAGTGAGCGCAGCCAAAGTGGTTGCAACGGGGCGAATCGCAACAAAGGGGCCGATAAGTAGACCGATCGAAAACAGGTGTTGTCTCCTCGTAACTCGGCTTCGTTGCGAGGCGCTGTCAATATTTTTGTCCTGTCTTCAATGTGCTCGATCTGTGTGTCGCCAGGGCCCCCGTCGCCAACGATAACGTATGTAGTGGTTCTTTCAACTGAAGATCGGTCCGTGGTCGCCGTTCTCCCAGGCGCTGAGATCATCCGCAGTCACGGGTGGCTGAAAGCCAATGGTGATGACCATTCCGCGAGTTCTATGCCCTGGACTCAAAGTCAGCTTCCTAGTGTCTGATTGAGAGTCCCCGGCAGGCACTTACTTTCGCTCTTGAGCGCTGTGGGAGGCCGGAACGTCGTTGAATACCGATCGGGTCTGAAGGACTCACCCACGGCATCGACAGCAAAGGCCGGAGCCGAAGAAAACGCGATGAGGCCGACGAGGATGCTCAGATCTCCAGCCAGGTTGCACGTGGGCCCGTCGCATTCCTCCGGTTTGTAGACGTCCGCAAGGAGATCTTCGAACCAGTGATCGGGTCCGGGCATGTGCAGCGCATACCGCTCCTTATGGTAGCCAACAAGTGCGGTGTCTGGGCTTTCAGGACAACTTCCAAAGGAAAGACGTCTCCAACTGTATGTCTCCGACCGCAAATCAGTGTCCGTGCAGTCGGCAGGCACGACAAGATAACCATGGCGTTCGCGGCACCAAAACATCGTGCATTGTCTGTACACTCTCGGCGGGCCAGCTCCCAGGTCAGTGATCTCGACTGTGCAGAGCTGCGGGTCCCAGGTCCACCAATCTGATGAATCTGTCTTGACAAACTGGCTTTTCGATATCGGCGGAGACCAGTAGAAGTCGGGGGGGTTCTCTCGGGTTGGTGACTTGGGATCTTCCGCGCACCGAATGTGGTCAATACGCAGGGAGAACCGGAAAGCAGTAGGCCGGTACGTGTCCGGCGGGTCTCGAGGCATGAGCAAGATCGGACGACGTGTTCAGTGTCAATATCGAATTTGCAAGCGATCACAAAGGTGCAAGACGGCCACAACGTAGATGTTCTCGTCTATGGGCACCCGACCGCGGTTGATAAAGGATGACGATGACCCAGAATAGGGTCGAACGATAGGCCTTGAGCGAGTAAGCGTGAGCGTGAGCGGCACCGAACTGCAGCGCCCTTGGCGCAAACAGACCTGGGCCTACCTCTCATTAGCCACGCAGTCAGGAAGCTGCCGCCGAATCACCAATTCGCTGCCGGCCGCGAGGCCCCTAGCGCCGCATCATGGCGTCAATTAGGGGGGGGGTACGACAATCCCACAGCTCGCAATTCCACTGCCGTTGGCGGATCAACTCTCCTCCCTCTATTCCACGCTTGGCACAGATGATCTGACGAGCTCGACAATGGCGAGACGGTCTGCTTCACCATCTTCAAAGCTCGACACAGTCGCCTCGTTGGCTGCTGTTCCTCCGGCTTCGCGCTGATAGTGGCGGCATCTATCTCGGAGATACATGTAAGTTCGGCACGGGTAGCTTGATGGACGGCTCCCTCGAGTGGAAGAGGACAGGGATAGTGCTGGATGGTGACCATTCCCGACATGGGTCCCCAAGGCCGGACCATTGGGCGGGTTGGGGCACTTGATTCGGAGAAGGCAGGAATGGAGGGAAGAGGCCCACCCGTCCTGTTCGGACGGCCATTGCCCCGAATGCGGCTCTGCGGCAAACCTCGGCCTTCCACAAGTATAAGTCTGTGGGCATCTTCGGGTGAAAGGTGATCCTTTGCTCGGCACTTCCTCCGCCATCGAAATCCCCGATGGGATTAGTAAATCCAGGTCCGCGGGCCAACCAATGAAAGTTGACCAGCCGTGACCTCAGCTTTGGGGAGGGCACGCGAGACTTGCCAGGGTGCCCAAGACTGTCGAAACTGCTTCCGGCACTGGCGGCAGAGAGGGAGGACAGAGCCCTTCCGAAGACGAAGGCGGTGGTCCTTATAAGTTGGCTTCGCTCACCTTTGGGGCACCCAGCAAGCATCAAGCTTGTCCGCCTATCACCGCCTTGCATTGCGTTGGCGTGGCGTTAGCGGTTTGCCTGGTTGCCTTCTGCCGCGCCCGATCACAGCGAGAGTCGCCCATGCACCTACCCAGGCCATGCTGGATGGTGTCCGGCTTCAGCTGATAGGCCCAAGGCTGCATGCAAAGACCTTTATCGACGAGTCAATCCAAGCAGCGCTCTGGGTGCTCAGAGGCATGCCTAAAACTCTCTCGTCACCGGTTTGCAGCCTCTAGTCACGCATACCTGTATGTGTCAGAGAAAAGACAGAAGCCGCGTGGCGCCACGTTTTCCAGCCCCGGAGTTCGTTCCTGTGAGTTTGAAGGGGACACTATCCAATCGGAGGCGACACGGGCCCAGGTTTGTTTGGCTCTTGTCGAATCGTTCATCGCTCAGTTCGGTCTGTTCGACTGGAGGAACTCGCCAGTCGAGTACCATTCGTGAAATGACCCACGTTGAGTGTCCTTCGCGATCCCAGCGCTGAAGGCTAGGAGGCTGTCATGGAGACCATTGTGGGAGCAGGACTTGCAGCTTCCGTGACCACTGCTCCGCCCGCCGGTTGCCCCAGGGCAGTCGAGAGGGCGGTCGTACGGTAGACTTTCGGCGGAGACGCAGCGTCTTCAAGACAGCGGAGTCTGTCTGGTCTCCGAGCGACATGGAGCGGCAGAAGGGGAGAAGGCAATAAGACGGTGTCGAGGGGCAAAACGAGGTTAAATTAGCATTTCAACTTTGACGCAAGCAAAAAGGCGGCGGCATCCTCCGTGGCGCCCAAGTGACGAGGCTGACGAGGCTGAATCTACACCGACACCAAACACATACAGCACGCCCACGGTTCTGCAATTCGTCTCGTTTATAGCCCCGCGCCGGGCAGATTGTATTCAGACAATATACACGAAGAGAGATATCAACTGGCCAAAACTCAAAAGCAGGACATCGTAACTGGACACTGGACACTGTACACTCTGGCAATAATGACGGGGCAAATTCGTACATGCGCGCTCTTGCTCTTGCTCTTGCTTTTCGCTTGCTGCGTGTCGCGTCCCTCCACTCCCACCATGCAATCCATCCATTCTAGCCCCGACTCGGGTCCCTACACCGTCTAGAAAACACCCGCGCAGCCCCAGAACTGCTCTACGCCAAACTGGCCGGGCTCCTTCCATGGCTCATCCTCATAACTCAAGAAGACGACCTGAGCACCCACTGTAGACTGGATACCCTTCAGGGCGGTGGCTTGGTTCTCTGGGCTGGGGCACGCAGCACCATTGCAGTTGCCCGCATGGGGCCAGCCGGACTCCAGAACAAACACCGGCTTGCCGGAGCACACGCCGTTCAAGATGTTGATCTGGGCCTGGATAAAGCCGCCGGCTTTGTCGGCCGTCACGTCGGCGTTGAAGAAGGCGTACAGGTTAGCACCGACCACATCAACGACGCTGCAGAACGCGGATGCGCTGCTGGTGTCCTCCCAAACAGAAAGCGGTTCGGTAGTCGTTACTGCGCCGGTGTAGCCAGCGTTCTTGAATGCCTGGGCACTGCTGGAGATGAATCCGGCGAGGTCGCCAGCAGAAGCATAGCCATTGAAGACGGCCTCGTTGCCGACTACAATGAGCTGAACGAGATCCCACTGAGCCCAGGCAACGATGTCCGAAACCTGACCTTGAGCACCGGAAATGCCCGTGGAGGAGATCCAGACACCGAGGATGAGCTTCAGGCCGTTGTCGCGAGCAGACTTGCCAAAGTTCTCGAGCGTGTTGCAGTCGGTGCTGTAGACACGAACAGTCGAGAAGCCTTTCTGTGCAATGATAGCCAAATCAGCCGCCACGGTACCAGCATCCTTGCAGCCACCCTGTGCAGTGTAAGGCGAGTAGGTCAGACCCCAGGAGTCTCCGTTGGCATGGATTCCACTGCCACCTGGAGAACCACTGCCCTGAGAACCACTGCCAGAGCCACCGTTGCTTCCCTGGGAACCACTGCCCGAGCCTCCACTTGATGGTGAGCCCCATCCACCGGACGCCGAGGCACTTGGAGTGCTGCCGGCTCCCCAGTTCTCAGTAGCGGTCCAGGCCCATCCTTCGGTTGAAGCGGTTACAGTCGCCGAGTCGGATGAAGAAGTACTCCAGTCAGCCCAGCTTTCATACGTCGAAGTACTGGTGGTCACGGTAGCAACATCTGGGGTAGAAGATGTCGAAGTCCAATCTCCCCATACAACGCTCGAGGTGCTGGTGCTGGTGCTCGTGGTAGTATTCGTTGCAATAATAGGCGTCGGATACCCTGGGTTCAGAGGTCAGTATAACAGGCAATTCCTAGAAGCTTAAAGTACTCACAAGTCGGAGCGCCGTAAGACGTGATAATGGAGACGACACAGCTGTGGGCATCCGCTGACCAAGCAAGGGCCGCGCTCGAAGTGCTCGCAGCAGCAACAGAGGAGTCCGAGGTAGAAACCCAGTCCGCCCAGGTCGACGATTCAGTGCTGACGGGCTCGACGTACTTTGTGGTGGTCAGAGTCGAAGCCAGGGTAATGGTCGTGGTTTCTTCCACGGCGGTCCAGTCACCCCAAGTGCCGGTTTCGCTGTCGGTAGTAGCGGGTTCAACCGGAACGCTGGTGGGCCAGTCGCCCCAGGTCTCGGTGGCCGTGGTGGCAGGATCAACCGCTGTCGTGGCAGATGCTGCCTTTGATGCTTCCCAATCCGCCCAGTCAAAGCTCGATGCCGTCTCAGTGTTGGTAGTGGCGGGTTCGACCGGGGTGGTGGCAGTCAACGATTTGGATGCTTCCCAATCCGCCCAGTCAAAGCTTGAGGCGGTGACAGAGTCTGTAGACTCTGGGTCGACTGGTGTGGAAGAAGAGCTGCTCCAATCCGCCCAGGTATGCTCGACAGACGCCGTACTCGAGGTCTTCGCCGGGTCGACCGCAAGGGAAGTGGACGAACTCCAATCCTCCCAGAGGAACGAGCTCGACGTGGTCCCGGCAGTAGAGCTGGTGGTCGCAGGCTTGACGGGGGTCTCTTTTGTCGTAGTGCTCGCGGTGGTCTTTCCATCTACTGGCGTCTTCGAAGCTGAAAGTGTGGTCGTGTTCCAGTCGACCCAAGTGTTGCGCGCGACGTTTTCGTGAAGCTTAGCATGCATGTGCTTGACATGGCTAGATGCGGAAACAGTGGTGATGACGGCTGCACCAGCAGCGGCAATTGTCACAGCTCTCATGATGACCGAGTTCCTCTCCTTCTCTTCTCGATTTCCCTATAATGGGTAATACTGGTGGTTTCCCTCCGAGATTTCCTCGTCTCGTGCGATGCTGCTGATGTGTAAAGAATGCCCGCGAAACGAGTGACGCGGTAGTTGGAAATGCTGAAACAAGAAACACAAAGACGACGCTCTCGGAAGCACTCAGTTCACCATGCGTAGAGCCTTGCAGAGAGGAAGGAGAAATGCATGCGAACGCCTTGATGACCAGCATATAGCATTTCGGCACAGTGCAACGCCAACCGGGGGTCGGCTTGTGATGGGGATAGCGCCATTCACGTCGAATCTCGTTTAGCGCGCTCCTGTGGGAACCCGGTGCTTGGGTGGCCCATCAGCAAGAAGTGCAACTTGCCAGGCTACGCAACTTCGGGCTTGGGGATTGAGATTCCAAGTCGAAATGGGCTCAAACGGGTATGGTTAAATCTCCATAGTCCCTTGTCCACTGCTTGGTAGCATGATAGGCTGCACAAGGGGAGTTCCAAGGAGACTCTGATCAAACACAATGTGACTTTGGCCATGTGTTTGACGTGTCGTGGCCGTTGTGCACTCGCACTGTGGGTGCCGGCTTGCCAGACCCTTCGCCTGTGAGAGCGTGGTTTCCTTCTTTACATAAAGTTTGTCCACCCGACTGGCAGCTCGTGCAGACACTCTGGCCATAGAGATAACAGAGATGCCCCGATACTCGAGTGGCCGACCGCTCCGGCATCAGAGCAAGGACGATCGACAGGGGATCCGGGGAGATTACAGTCGGTGCCCTGAAACACGCGAGCAAGCATGGCTTCGCGGCGCTGCAAGATGAGGTTGTGGATGTTTGTGGCCTATCAAAAGAGCCGAGACGCTTTGGGGGCGGAGACGGTTTCGTCAAGAGGAGGCTCAGAGGTCTCGAGGGGCGGTCTGGTTGGTGGGATGGCGATGGAATATGCAAGCAATTCGGGGGGTGAAGATCGGCTCGGGACTCGCAGAGGGGTGAGTGAGTTGCGAGTGAGGTGGGAGTGAGATGTGAGTGAGCTGTGACTGGTTCGCAGCCGCGAAAAGGGGTTGATCAATGTGATTACGGAGATTTACTACACCACCGCCAGGCTACATTTGGCCCATCGCAAAGCTTGGTTGAACGCCTCTAAGATTGCGGCTTCTGCTGTCCTCCATCTCGTGCCCCACCGCCACTGTCCGCGCCTAATCCTCGAACTCGACCTTGACCTCGAGCTCTCCCTCGCTTTCACGCCGTTCGTCGCTGCCCTGGCGTCGTGAAAGTTTGACGCCCAGCAAGCCTCCCGGAGTCTCTCCGGCAACAGCATACACGTTAAGCTCTGGTGCACCCACGTCGCAATCTACATAGCAGAAAAAAGCTCGTCGCTGACTCGATCAACCCTCGCCTTCAAAATTTCTGTGTGAAACTGGCATAACTTCTACAATATATCATGTCTTCTGGCCGTAATATCACGACCCAGGATCATGTATAGGACAACGAGGAGCGGAGTATGCAGAGAGCGCTCAGCACCGCGAAAATGCACTTTGCAGGCAGGAGCACTGCTGCTTGCCTTGGACTAAGCATGCCATTGCCGACTCCCTTCGTTGCACGTAATGTACGCGTCCCCAAGCCCTTGGAAGAACCACCTCGGGTCGGAGACTCGCCTCGAGCATTCATTATGCACAAGATGCATCCATGCCGAATTGTTGGCCGTCGTAGTGTACTGTATCAGGCTGAGTTGTCGTACCCAGTGAAACCTTCGCTTTTACCTCTCTCCCAAGCCGCCTTTTTCTTCTCCACGTCTTCCGCTCTCTGGTCTCTCATCCACGCCGTATTGCGTACAAACCGTTCTCGGAACTTCTCGCTCTCTTCAATCTTGCCAGCTTCGTAGCCCTTGGTCGTCGCCGCCTCTCGGACGAACCCAAAATCGCCCTGAAGAAGCAATTTGTACGAGTCGGGGCTGATAAAGGCAGTCTGGTCGTCGACGTGGTCAAGATTGCCGTACACTTCTTGGTACGCGGTCTCGATGTTGGCGTTTTGAGGAGCAATGTTACGTCTCAGGTAGGGCGATCGCATCTTGGACTGGTCAACACCTTCGGTCGCATCTGTCATGGTATAAGATGCAATATAGTATTGCCAGCGAGCTTCGTCTGTGAGTGAGTCATTGTCGAATGTGGCATCCTCGGTCGGGAACAAGCGGATGGTGCAGAGTCGGTCTTCTGGGGTCTGCAGGAAGGGTTAGTCATGCGCTCGCAACCACGGAGGCTTGCTGTGTGACTTACATAGCTGATGCGATAGAGCTCGGCATCCTTGGATAGGCGCTCAACCTGCTTCCGATACTGAATCTCCTGCTTTCTAGTTGTATCCGGACGCTCCCTGTCGCGTAAGAAGAGATTCGTGATTTCGACGCTTTTGTCTTTTGCATCTCCGCCGAGAATATTCATGATGAAACGCAGAATAGTCGAGACAAGGCGGTCGATCGTGTACAATTGCCAACCGCTTTTGTTGTAGTATCTTCGAAGCGTCTCTTCAAGGTGGCCCATTTCTACAGTGCCTACCAGGACTTCACCGCATAATTGCAGAATCTGTTGGTAGTAATTTTGTTGACCCTCGACGGCGTAGAAAAAGTAGTCAGGTCCCTTGTCGATCATACGCAACTCAATGGCAGGCTTTGTCCGTCCATCCAGGCCCCTGTATCTTGCGATGGCCTCTTGAACGTTGGGTTCATTGAGCTTGATGGCAAGCAAGCGGCTGTACAACATCTCGAAGAGCCTGAAGAAGCAGTAGATGTTGGCATTTGCATAGAGGTTGAAGGTCGTATGTGGATACGTCTCGTCCATAGCCAAGCGACGGGCTGATGTGTCGCTATTATCCACGTTGATCCATGGTTGTTGGGGCTCCTCGGGCACTTCGGAAGGAGCGGCTTCTTCGTCAACTTCCATCTCACTGTCAGCACCGGGCGCAGGAGTGGATTCCTTGCTCGCAGACGCGATGCTGTCCTCTTTACCGTGTCTTCGTTCGAGGGCCAGTCTTCGGAGGAAATCCGACTTTCCCTTATTCTTGCCTCTGGTAGGTGCGTGAATGTCACTCTCGTGACCGTCTGCGGCTTCGTCTGGTTCGCGCTGGGTTTTCTCAGTTTGAATCTGCTCTAGAAATTTGTCACTGTCGACACCAAAGAACCGGACCAAGAAGTCAATCAGCCAGCTGCGCACTCTTTCCTGTTCGCCGCTGTTGAAGTTCTGTTGCCGATCTGAGTCTAGAGAAGTCAGTACCAAACGAGTTGCGTCATTGACGACATCAAGATCCTCGAATTTGTACTCCAGCTGGTGCTTCTTCTCCGCAATACCATTGTCGCGGTTCTTCTTTGCCTCTTCGTATTTGGTTTGAATGTCACTAGTCAAGGTTTTCGGTTGGAAGTTCTTCTTGTCTTGGTTCTTGGAGTTTATGCCTTGGTGATCCAGGCTCTTCCAGAATTGTCGGTGGATCTGGTCGCGCCACACCTTTTCCCATTCTCGTTGGACTTGCTTCCATTCCTCGAGCTTCTGCTTGAGTCGAGAAAGGACAATTGGCAGAACGACAGTGGGACGCAAGAACATTTCCGTAATGACTCTCGCACCGGCTTCGCGACCGTAAATTTTCATGATGATGCGCTTCGGAATGGCCTCGCTGGCGCCGCCCAACCCAGGTGACAGCTGAAATGCAGCGCGGTCTGCATCTCCCATGACTGCGATTTGTTGCACAAGAGGCTCCATAAGTTGGATTGTTCGCTGACACGATTCAATATGGAAGTCATAGTCATGGCGTTCCTCCTCAATTCTGTGTAGAGCTTCTTCGTACTGATTCTTTCGATGTGCCACGAACCCGGAGTCTTCAGAGGCCCAGGTCGGATGGGACGCCCAGACATCGTTCAATACTTCATAGCACATGCCATCTCGTCCCTTGCAGGGTTTATCCTGGTCGCGCTTCGGTAAATGACGGTAACTGGGACCAAGTGCCCTGCAATGCGCGAGGTTGACACGGCCAGGATCTGGACGTGCGCGGGCTTCGATCACCTCTTCTTGCTCCTCGATGTTGAGGAAGCTCTTAAACCAATTCATCAGATCTGGGTTGCCGCCAATGAAAGCGCCAACTCTATCTCCCAAGGTGTACTTGTCGATGAGATCTTGAGAATACAAATTGATGAGTTTGAGGAACTCGGCGTAACTGGCACGGTTGCCAATCTGTTTCTTGGCACGGTCAAAGAAGGCGAGTTCTTCCTGAGTGGTGGATGAACTGGGGTAAGGCGGGAGAGGCTCAGGAAGCTGCGGGACCAGAGTAGGTGAGGTGATGACTGTGGTCTCAGGTTGGGGTTGACGATGGGCCGCAAGTTTGGGACGCTGTGATAGATTAGTCAAGGTCAAGAAGATGAGAATAGAGAATCAGAGGCGTGACTGAGAGCGAAGAGGAGGGGGAAGTCAAAGTGAATAATCAAGAGAGCATACCTTGCTAGCATTTCCAACCTGCACTGGGCCTGTTCGTGACCCATGGGCCAAAGACGATTCAATAGCAGGCTGCGCTGTAGACTGGCTGGTTGTAGTCGCTCCAGGTCCTCCTCGTCGTTTCTTGTTGTCTTTGCTTGTGCTCGGAGGATCAAATTGCCCCATAGGCGGCATCTTTGAGGCTGGTCGTGGGGTTTGTGCTTGAGGAACAGCGGCGCCGGCGTACCCAGGCTCACCGCGTACGTCGCTGGTCTCGATGTGTTGATTCATAGCGCGAGCAGCCTGGGCCTTGCCGTGAGCGGCGGACTCGGGCAGGAATTGTTTGAAATCCTCGAGCAAATCCGGAGCCGATATGAACAACTGCGTGACCTGAGCGTACACGTCTTGGATGGGTTTCGATTCCCGCTGGTAAGTTTGCAGGATCTCCAGGAACTGTTTGTATATTTCGGGTTGTTGCGCAAAGCGGTTCTGCATGAACGTCAATCAAATAAATACAATGTGCGCCCTGATGAAGAGATCATACATACCTTGATTTTATTCACGTAGCTTATGGCGTGGTTAAACTCGACAGGCCCTCCTCGCTTCATTTCGCCTGCTCCTGGGGCCCCGCCAAAACCAGCACCCTGCTGAGAGAATGCCGCACCTTGGTTTGGCCCAGGCGATACGGCAAGGGCCGGTCTCGTCGTACCGTTTGTCACTGCTGTAACGGCACTCTGCAGCGTCGAAACCCCGCGCTGCTCTTGACTCAGAACGTTTGCAGCTTCATCAGCAGGCGCTGACTTATACACGGGTAATTCAGCCGATCTTGCGCCTGGTGAGGCTCCAAGTGGTTGGCCCCAGCCATGCCTGCTCTCGAATGTATCAGAACGACCAACTGGAGCTTGTCCTGCGGGCTCAAACTGCGCACGTCCTCTGCTCTGCAGCGACTGTGTCATGGTGCCGCTGGGAGTGGTGACGCGGATGGCATCCGGATTCTCCTCAGTCCCGCACTCTATCCGGTATCCAGGCGGTAGAAAAGTATTGAAGCCTTGGATTAGTGCCGGATGTCCGTTGAAGAGGTTTGAGACTCGCTCGATGACGCCTGGTGTATCGATGGCCTGGCTCTTGAAATCTTTCATAATGTCCAGAAAGCGATTGTAAACATCCGGTTGGTCACTGAACCGGACCTTGACCTGGTCGAGGTAGCTCAGGGCATCATTGAGAATCGGTTGCTGGCCGTGCGCCATCTGTGCAGGGGCGGACATTGGGGATGGGCCGGGCAGGAAGGTTTGTCCTGGCTGTGGTGCTGGCGCCTGGGCCTGTTGATGCAAATACTGAGGTTGTCGTTGAGGCTCATGTTGACTCGCCCCGCCGAACAGACCGCTGTTGACGGAAGGCCCAGGGCCATTCTGTTGGATTGCGCCAGCACCTCCATTTGCCAGGAGACCATTGGGTCCATGAATCGAGTTCTGGACCTTATTGGCAACCGGCTGGTGTATTGGTATAGAGCCGGCATGACTCTGCACGGGGCGTTGTTGGTGTTCCTGATGGAGACGATCCATTCTCTCTCTTTCCTGCGCGTCACGCTCTCGTTCACGCATGATCATTTCCTCCCGTTGTCTTTGTTGCATTTCGAGACTGCTACGCTCTCTTTCTCTCATCTCATGCTCCCTCATTTCTCTTTCCCGCAGCTCCCTGATCTCTCTGTCACGTCCGAGATATTGAGGAGAGTGTTGAGGTATTGGATGTCCCAACGGGCCGTTCATCGGGTGACCTTGGGATTGGGGAGGCGGAGGTTGAGTATTGTATTGATGCCCTTGCTGGTGGCTTGGAGGGCCCTGAGTCAGGTCGGCAATAGATAAGCTGTGGCTTCCCGACGGTTGCGAATGGTGTTGATGGTACGAGGATGGCGGAGGCAAGACGTGGGGGGGAGGTTGTGCGGGTCCATTTGGTCTGATGTCGACGAGAAATGTCAGCAAAACACCGCACTCGGCCAGATTGTGGTGTGAATAGACATGTGAGCGGTCCAGTGATGGGGAAAGTACAGTGACAGAAAGCGAGAGATGCGTATGCCCATGTACTCACCCAAAGTTGGCAAAAGGTCTGCCTTGCGGCTGAGGGTCAGTCTGAGGAGGACCTCCAGGTCCCCGCCAGTGTTCTCCCGGGTTCTGATTCATGGTCAGGTGAGTTTAGTGCAGACTCGGCAGTTTTGGAGTGCTCTTTCTGCACATTTCACCAAAGAGACGTGCTCGTGAGGTGGTTGCTGGGTGATGGCGCACACTGACACGTGTGAGGTAAAGGGCGGCCACGAATGCTGGGCGCCAGAGACTGCACTGGGCACTAGGGAGCCCAAAAGATGGACAGATCGCACGCACCAAAGGCCGAGGCTTGAACAACGGTGTCGACAATGATCAAGAATGACCACTTTCCAGCAGGACGAGACGTGGACACGAGGATGGTTGATCAGGGGAGTTTCTCCAAAGCTGTCGCAACATGGGGAGAACCTGAGTGATACGAGAATGACGCTCGGCTCGTTACTGGTCGAATCCATACTTTAACGAGACTAGTGTCTTCGGTAAACCTGCCTCCGTTCGAATGAGCCAAGCTCAAAAAAACTTGCTGGCAAGACCCATCAGTCCAGACACACCGCTGCCACCACCTCCCTGACCCTTCATATACATTTGAAGTGCCATCTTCGCTGCCGTGTTAACCACGCTCTGCTTGTCTGTACCGCCCTGCACATTCCCCATGCCGCTTTGCTTGTCGAACAAAGCGGAGGCTTCCTGCATGGCCATTCCAATCATCTGAGATTGTGATCCGCCTCCACCACCACCTGAGAACATCTTTAATCTATTCATCTTCAGCATTAGAGATTTCGACTCAATGTTTCTTCGTGATGGGGGAACTTACGCTTGCATAGCAGCGCCAGCGCCTAAACTAGAGGCATCGTGCTGTTGACCACCGCCGGACTGCTGGTAAAGTTGTTGATGGCTCTGCTGCATCCGATCTTCGTCAAGGTCCTCAGACTGCGCGCTGTGGTGGTTGTTGTTGAGGAAAGATAGTGCTTGAGAGAACATGCCGGAATCTTCAGAGTTGCCCTGACGCTGAGCGTGTTGCATCACTTCATCCTGGTCATAATCGGCAGGGCCATTTCCTCCATGCCCACCGCCCGAAGGTCTCCCATAGCCGCCATCGCCGCCATATCCTCCTCGGCCTGAGTTGTTACCACGGCCTTCATCCTCGCGGCGTCGGTGGTGTTCTTGTTCGCCATACCCACCTCCACCAGAGCTGCCGCCGTAGCCATCATCGTTGCGGCGGTTATGGTGACGAGGTGGTTCCTCGCCATAACCCCCACTCTGTCCGCCGCCACCATAACCATCATCACCTCTGCCATACCTGCCACCCCCTTGGCCACCGTAGTTGTCATCGCCTCCAGCGCCAGCTTGGCGTCTTTCTCCGTAATCCTCTCGCCGCCGACCTCCTTGGTCGCCGTCATCGAAACGTTGACTCTGATCATAGTAGTTGTCACCTCCACGGCCACCCCCGCCGTATTCACGGGAGTCTCCACCTTGACGGTCGTAAGAGTCAGACATTGTTGGTTCGAGTTTCTGACACAGGTAAGTGTGTGTGAGTAGCAATGTATGGTTTGCTTGGGAAGCGTTGTTAAGAAGACCTGAAAAATAGCGGGGGACGTTTGCCGAAAGGCTTATGACTGCTTGACTGAAAGGTCACCAGTCACAGACGTGATAGAGAAAGGTCAAGCTCAAGGAAGCTGAACGAAAGCTGAAACAGGCTTAGGTTTGGTGGGATGCCAACGTATGCGGTGACGTCAGCGAAGCACAAGAGCGAAAGTACGCTAATATATTTCTGGACACTTCAGCGACTTGTGAAGTATGTGATGTGGGTACAAGGACACATCAGGACACAGCCCACAGATGTGAAAACGTGCCAGGGCTTCATTTCAACTAACAACACTAGTTGGAGACCACGGCGGACGTACTCTGATGTTCCCAGCACGGAAACACTCAACTGTATCAATCAATGCCAGGGAGCGACAAAAGAGTCCCGATGGAGCGGTGCGTGAAGTGTTACCGTCACCTATTGCCCACGTGGCCGCCCAAAAGCCGTTTAAGTTATGTACAACTACCGTCTAGCGAGGCCTCATGCAAACGGAACCTACAAAGAACCGTAAAGAAAAATCCATCCGTTTTTAAATCGACGGGATACTGGTTCTGGCAAGAGGATTAGTAGTTGGCGAATTCCTCTCTGGTCATGGTGAGATGGTGCTGAGCATGTCTCAAGACTTCCTCCAACACCACGGGAGCAGTGACACCCTTCAACAAGCGACCATCAAGCCCGGCGAACGAGTCTGCAAGCTTTGTCAGAAAACGACCCCAGGAAGTCGAGAGCTTGACTCAGGTAAAGTGTTGTAGTCGAGAATCAGTAGGACGGCAGCGTATTTGTACGGGTCAATTGCGTGGCTCAAGCTCAACATCATCACTAGGTATTTACAATCAAGAAAGGTCAAGGCAACTAGGCACCGAGGTAGTGTTGAGCTGAGGTGCTGTTTGGGGTCATGTATACATGCACTTGTGAAGCTATCTCTCTGCTTATTTACGGAGATCTACAGCCATCTTTATATCTCAGAGGCACCTGGTCCTGGTGCCGGGAGACCACCTCAGCTGGTACCAACAGTCACCTCGAAATGGTCTGTGGTGACCGAGAGATCCCCGAATAACCCTCGTCCTTGCCACTAGGGGGCTTCTTTACCACCAGGCCTTCTTGACGGTGCCTTCTTTGCCACCACGAGGCTGTGCGAGGCTGACTTTTGGGTATAGAGGCCGCAGTTGTGCCTCGTTTGGTGCCTAGTTCAAGAGGTAGAGTAAAGGACACCGAGTTGGTGACGATCATGGTTCAAAAGCAGTTCAATGGTACAAAGACGGGGATCGATTCTCATGTTTGTCTAGAACAAAGAGTTACCCATTTTGGCTGCATAATTTACCAGAGTCAGGCAGCAACATCTCCCCTTCACTTGGCTGCTCAACCGTTTCAAGCAAACATTAAGCTTGGCAGAACTGACCGCCTCAAGACTTACTTCTTGCCTGTATGTGCCGCCCATTCATGAAACTCCCTCAACCAGTCTATCTCTCGTCGAGGATACAATTCCAACAACCCATCAAAATGGAGTGTGCGTCCTGCAAGAAATCAGCCAGCGAGTCGGCTCCTTTGAAGTGCTGTGCAAAGTGCCACTCGACGCAGTACTGCTCGCGAGACTGCCAAAAGAATGATTGGAAACAGCACAAGAAGGTCTGCAGCCGCCTCGCCGCCGCCGGAAGTGGGGCAACTCCTGGGCCGTCGACGAGCACTTCCGGCGCCAACAACAGCACGGACGCCGGATCAAATGCTCCCTTCCCAAGCCTATCAGCTCCTGGAGCCGTCCCTCAACCATTCCACGCCCTTCACGAGAGAAAGTTCCTCCACAATCGACCTGAAGACGACGTCTACAAGCTGCTAGTTGACTGCTACCGCTTCCGAGTCGAGGATGACTACAAGTACGCCGGAGAGGTTGAGGGAGACTGTGTCTACGGGGGAGCTCCCAACAGCTACGAGCCTTTCAAACGCTTCCTGCGCAAAGCTGAGGGCCGAGACGGCCTGCTGCCCAGCTGGTGGTCATCGGCGAAGGCGAAGGCGTGTCTCGAATACGGCAAGAACAAGGGAAACTGGAGCGACTTGTGCTGTGCCATTGAGAAGCATGATGTCACAGAACACTACGGAGACAGCTTGATGCCAATGAAGTTGAGGATGCTAGGGGAGCAGATCTTGGGGACGGGTCCAGGCGGTCAGAGTGGTGCGGCCATGATGCAGCTCCAGATGCAGGTGGAACGAGGATCCATGATGTCGAGCAACCTCGACATCAGCCAGTCATTCCGTTAGAGCGTGCTTCAGCGAGCTGACCCGTGGAGTCGTCAGCTTAAGTGGTCGGGCGCTGGGATGCTTCGAAAGGGTTGAGCTTGAATTAGTGCTTGAGCAGCAGAGACAACGAGTTGTATTCTATTGCGTATTCATCTTCACGCCGGGCATCGTATGCCAGACTCGCAACTCGACTTTCCCATGGGTTTGTTCTCTCGATGAACAGTACGCACGATACTCGCACGGAGTCTGAGTGGAATGGAAGGATGTCGACGTCTCCGATGCCGGACGAGGTATGACGTCGACAATTTGTCTCTTCGATTATTCTGCGACTCAAGTCACATCTTAATTCCGAAATGTCTTCCTCGCCTCGTTCAAGAGTACAAGTAACTAGTCTGAGTTCTTCCCCAAAATCCTTCCCCCTATCTTGAATTCACGTACTCATCGAGACACCAACGCAATGTCGAGAGCGATTCCTTCACCACAGGCATTACGCCATATAAGGCGTCTCTGCGCACTCGAATCACCCATTGCCACAACCGCTGGAGCACAATCGCGAACACGACAGCACCAGGTGCGATGCTCACCGGGACAGCGCGCGGCCCAGATCCTGAATCATAGACGAACATTCAGCACATCACGAGTCCGCGCCCAAGAAGCGCAACCAGCACAATCTGAGGGTCACGCCTCGCCGTCCCCGCAAGACCCAACGCCTCCCGACATAACGAATTACTACACGCTATTTCCGCAAACCCTCCCCAATGGCCCTCCGCCTTCGTCGCCCTTCCCCATCCCTCTACCCCTCCTACGCAGAGAATTCCTCTCCCTACAGTCGCGCTACCACCCCGACAAGTTCCCTTCGGGGACATCTTCACATCAGAAGTCGCGAGCCCTGTCGAGCCTGCTGAATACGGCATATAAGACGCTCTCAGACCCCCTCCTTCGCGCTCGCTATTTATTGTTAGAAAAGTACGGAGTGGATGTGACGACTGAGGACAATAATACCCACTCTGGCCTGACGGACCATGAGACATTACTCGAAGTAATGGAGGCACAGGAAGCCCTCGAAGAGGCGACGAGCCATGAAGACATTGAGAAGCTGATGGAGGAAAATGCAGCCAGGCTACGGGAGACGGAAGAAGCCTTGGGCAGGGCGTTTGAAAGCGAGGATGTGCACGAAGCAAAGAGGGAGTGCGTGAGGTTGAATTATTGGCGGAGTTTGCAGGGAGGGTTGAAGGAATGGGAGCCAGGAAAGGACATCAGGCTCGTGCATTGAACGGCCTGCCTTGGAAAAGAGGTGGAAGTTGGATTCCCATATGTTATACAAACTTCTCGAGATACCACTCCGATCCATATAGCGCACTACTCAGTGCCACCCATGGATACTGGGACCAACCGATGACATATGTTTCAACAATCCAAACCACCACCCTGACGAAGAAGAAACACCAAGCAACCTTCCTCTGTTTGAGACCAAGGACCACGACACAATGGGTAACATCACAAACATCACCTTAACCTTTGATGGGACCGAACAAGCTGGAGACCCTCGGGAGAATTGTCGGTGCGCCGCTGGTCTCGCCGGACTTTCTCTCAAACCTCCCTCTTTGGCTGCCTGTGACCTCCGGGACCAGCTTCTATTTGGTGCTTTCGACCAAGGCGCTCTTGGCTTGTCTTTTGAGGACTCTGGTCTCTTCGTCGGCATGGGTCTTCTTCGAAGTCTTCTCCGCACGTTCTGCTTCGAGCTTTAATTCTTCAGCAACACGTTTGTCCCATTTGTCTTTCTGGCTCTGGGGCCATGTCAAGCTGACAGAAAACACTTCTCGGTCGGGATCTTCTAGCATCGGATTACGCCCTTGATGGCTTTTGGACAGCACCAGTCGATCGAGACCACAGAAGTTCTCGGTGTAGCCCCAAGGCTTGAATATCTCTTTGTCTCGCACGAAGAAGTTGACACCAAACTCAGTCCACGTATGCTTGTATTTGGACGCCGGCAGGAAATAGATATCGGAGAAAACGTTGCAGATCCAGTCAGGAACGTGTAGGACACTTTCCAGGACGATCGTGTGATTGTCTCGACTACCCGGCTCTCTCTTCAGTTTCAGTTCGACTGTCCCAATACCTCGAACTGCGACTTGGCGTTGATCAGACACAGTGAGGACATATGATTTGAACGCAGCGTAGGATGTGAATGCAGTACGGTCGATTGCAATGTGGACGTTGGATGCTGTTGAGAAGATCCAGTCATAGCACTGCTTCTTCTTCGGCTTCTTGTTCAGGAGTCCGAAAGACGCAGCCCGTGTATGCGTGTAGTTGTTATAGTACGAGCTGGGGTGAATTGTTGGTGGAGGCAGGTCGCCACGAGGGTCAAGCCTGAAAGCCATTGTGGTGGTGGATCAAGGAGAGGCTGACCTATATCTCCGAACACTCGGTCCAAACGGTGTCGAGCTAACGGTTCGGACTTGTATAATGGAGATGTCGTGGTGGTGGCGTCTCCCGTGTGCGTTATCGCCAAAAGAGTGTGCCAGCACCCAAAGATCCAAAAGAGTGAAGTGAGTAGGAAATCGGATACCAGGAGTTGCAAAGGCCAGACGACGGAAGAGATCAAGGTACTTCACGTAACATGAATTCTGAGTACTTACTGTCAAGCGCGTCCGGCTGCTCAATCACAAGAAGTTGCCATAACTCTCCAGGGAAACTCCCAAGGCACGGCAGTAGCTACCCGCAGCACAGCAAGACGGTCACATGTCTACCAAGACGCACAGGTAGGCATCGGCGACATGCCAGCAGCGTTTATTCATGGCCATCGCAAGAATAGGAGCATCGAGGAGCATGACAATCTCGGGGTCGCACAGTATAGTAGAAGTCGGGCGTTCTTGTGTCACCTGCGTTCAGCTTCGCCTATAAAGGCCTTCCCGCTTCTGTCATTAGGATTAATACTCCTTAAGGACTTTATTTCCAACTTCTCGGCTGTTAATGGATTAGAGCGACCAGCATGCCACCATGCCAACTTCAGACAGAACCCGCGAGAGAGGCCATCCCGGTACGTCCGCGTCAGATCGGCGAGAACCTCAACGACTGACACTTTTACAGGCCGATCCACCTCCAGGCAATGGCCGCGACCAACCAAGACCACGGCCGAGGCCAATATATCCGCTGCCTGCCCCTCCTCCTATTCCAAACTGATAGGAGCTCGTCAACAGAGAACGTAGATGCATCACAGTGACGGGCAAGAAACGGGAACAAAGGACGCTGTGTCGAACCCTTTTGAGGCCTAAGGGCATCAGGATCGAGTTTATTGCTGCCACATGATCATGTCTGGAATACATAGCCGGCAATGAAGACAGAGACGAGACTTGCCTCATGGTACTGTTGAGTTGCGCTGACACTTGACTGCGGAAATGGCTGTGAGGTCCACCGTTTGACGTGTGGTGAAACACAATGACCACGAGCGCATCTCTTTCCACGTGCCACGTCACTTTTTCTCAAGCTTGCCAAAAGGTCAAATTTGCTGCTTTGCTCACGCATCTCTTCCCTTGTTATGGCACTTTGTATAACTGTCTCCAAACGGAAGCTGCAAGCCGACTGTAGCAACGCTTCGCACCAAGGCTTGTTGACCTTCGCTTGACGACACGTCCAGTCGCCGACTCTCTGTAGGCAACCACGACCCGTATCCTGTAGTTCGACGCTCCGCACACGACTCGTACTTGCGCAAGCGGACGATACTAGACACGGCTCCAGCGTACCTGAAAACAGCCCAATCCTTGCCTTAGTATGGCCGCGTTAATCCGAAGCCTGGCAATACATCACACTCATCCTGCCCTGACAGTGCCAGAAAACAGACCGAAGGGCATAGACTCAACGAAAGGTCCTGAAAATCTTCCTGTTGGCCTGATCTCCTTAACAATAGGAACCGTGGCACGGTAGATCTGTAGCCAGACGAACCTGAATACACCATTCAGTCTTTCAGCAAGACCGGCCTGGGACGCTCAGAAGCGGCACATGAGAATGTGCAGAGGACCCTAGTCGACAGCGCTCGACAGCCTGAAGTATGGATTGCAACAGTACCCGGTGTCTATATCAGGCGCCGCGCAGCGCGTGACCGCTTGACATCCTGACACGAGTTTCGACGTGTGGGAAGGAGCTGAAAAGAGGACCAGATGCTGACTTTCTTGAGCTCAGACATCCTATCTTCCGCAATCACGAGAGTGCAAGAAGAAAACCAAACGACTTCAGGATGACCAGAGGAAGATGCGGAGCTTGGATGGCGGCCACTCTGTCCCTTTCGGCGAAAGGTCGCGCTGCAGCTGAGATGCTGTCAAACGCAATGGCAATGACAGAGGGCGGATCTCAGCATCGTGAAGCTGCCAAGGCCAACAAGGCCGCACATATTCACTACGCGCCCACGACACCACACCGAAAATCGAGCAGAGTCAAATCTTCATGGACACAAAAAAGGGAAAAAAAATGGTGAGCACACGACTCGAACCTCCGAAACTCCGCGTTGGAGCAAACCCGTCCCCTTCTAGGCCGACTCATGCATCATGTAAGACACAGGGTCGTTAAGTATGGTGGATTTTGGCTTTCAGGATTTGGGAGAATTGAACCTGGTGCACCAAGCTCGCAGCCCCCTTACCTGACACTGCAGAACACAAGACTAAGTCATAAGACCCCAAGTCTGTTCCTAAGGTGAACCTTCGGAAGTGTTCGTGCTCGGAAGCTCAAGACACTTGTTGCGTGTTCTGCAATTGTGAACGAATTTGTGGCTTTTTAAATATATATTCATTGAATTTGTTTTCTGCCGGACTCGACAGGCTTGCTATTCACAGCCTTGCTGGATTCACAGCCTTGCGGAAGAGCTCTGCGGCCTGGTTGGTTTCTACTGGCTCGACGGGAAACATGTGACCTTCAAAACGGGGCAATGTGCTCTTTTGCTCGTTCTGCACACCAGCGATCCCAGAGGCGTGCGAGAGGCAAGCAAGCAAGTCATCCAGAGACCATTTAGCATGAAGAATCTACGGCGCATGCTGCTTCAGGGGATCCGAGGACCTGAGGACCATCTGGTCGGTACTGTCCGGACGATTCTACAGGCTAACCGACCAGACAGCGAGTTTGGTCTCTCACCTTATTCTGTGGATGAGGACGTTCATATTTTGACAAAGGTGAGGACCTACAACAATTGAACGATATACAAATCTCGTCTGCTGCACCCCTGCCGCAGAGTAAGAGCACTCCCAATGCAATAAACGCAACGCTACCTAGCTATTACTAGCTTACCTTCCAGGTACCGCTATACACAAACTCAACTGACTTCACCATCGAAATGTCGTCCTCCAGAAACACCGCTCCACTCTCACCTATTGAAGAAGAGTGGACAGACGCAACGTCCCCCATCTCAGACGCAGCCACTCTAATCGGGGATGATTGGGAGACGTCCACCCTGGTCGGGGACGATTGGACCGCCGTGGCCCCAGAGAGTCCAGCCTTCCCACCCATGCCAATCACCGAGTCGAACCAGCCAAATCGTCGTACTCTAATGATTCCGTATGATGATGACCTACAATTTAGAGAGTTGGAAGTGCCTCTGGTGCCGGTGATCGGCAGCAGCGTGGACTTGAGCCAAACATATAGAGTCCAACACCCAGCTCCGCCTCCAACCCCCGTTATCAGGCCAGTAACCGACGGCAACACAGCGAGGATACCGCTGTTCCGACTGGATGGAGGATCGGCGCCATTTACCGTCGGCGGCATCGTCCACATTTACCGAGGCGTGGCCTATGTTGAAGGCCCTCGGCGTCAGATCCTCGCGCAACCCAAGCCACTCATTGTAAAGGAGGATCCCGCTCGTCGAAGTGTGCGGCAACCGCAACCGCAGCGACGTCGTGTACCACCCGGCGCACAGGAGAACCTTGATGATAGAGCTCGCGGGGAATATCACACCAGCATGATTCCACCTATACTGGGACACAATGAGTCGATGGATGAATTTGTTGTCAGGTTGCGGAGGCATATGCAGTACATCAGGGATTTCACGCGCAGTGCTGGATTGGATAGGTAATTATTGAGTTGGAGGCGGAGAGGCGGAGACGGCGGGTTCTAGAAGATCATCCCATCTGCAGAGGTCCCTGGATATGCAAGGCTGGCCTGTCTCCCTGTCCACATGGTTAGAGTAGATAAAGGGCATAAGAACTAGACGTGCTAGCTGCCGAGAGGCAGTTCTCCACATCGTGCTATCGGAGTGCTTTGCTTCGCGAGATATTGCTGGAACGATAACGATGTTGGATCCTCTCGCTTACGAGCTTACTGTGCCGCCCCGGGGATAGGCGAAGTGGGCATGGTGGTGGACTATCATTCCACTTTGGTGGCGACTCGGCGCTTTGGCCGAGGAGCTGTGAGGGCTGGGTGAGGGTCAAATGAGGGCCAGGTGAGGGCTGGTTGACCTGCGAGGGGATGGCGAGGGTCTCGAAGCTCCCCACGCCTTGGCGACTTCGACTTCCATCATACGCTTCGGAATCCTTCGTCCTTTGCTAATCTCATCCACCCCCATTCTGAGAATGCTTCTTATCCAGAAACGTTGAAAGCTCCTCGTGAAATTGCGGGCTTTGTTGTACGTAGCGACTTTGAGGAAAGGCCGAATCGAGTCACACGGGACTTGCTATCCCCATCGACTCTCCTCCAGCAGCGTCGCCTCATATCTTCCGGCAGCAGAAGAACGCTCTTGCCAACAGCGCCGGCCTGCGTCCTGTGCATGGACACTACAAAGGCCTAATTCTCTGCGGCCACGAAGCTCACCAAGGGGCCCCCCTCCCGGAGTTTCCCCGCCTGTCTCCCTGGGCTTCGCTCTGATATTCAAGTCTTCCACGGCCATCTTCAATACGCCAGCCGACTTCGTTCTTGCGTGATCGCACGCTTCGCCAGCATCTGCAAAGATTTTTATATGCAGCACCGGCCAGCCGTGCCGACACAATCAATTGATCCACTGACGACTGAACTGGATTACTAAGTGAGCCACACAATTCCTGGTGATTCGATCCTTTGGCGCGATCCTAAACGGGTAATGTTGGTAAGTTGCTTTGGAAGCTTGACCCCTCCTCCGGCGCTCTCGTTATCGCCCGGCGCCAGATTTCACTCGTCGTGCGCTCTGTGGGCTTGTCTTTTTTCTGTGCCGCCTGACCCTCCTCCGCGTCCTGAATCTGATATTCAGCCTCATTCCTAGGTCCGCCATGGTCACCATTTGAGCACACCGAGAATATGCCAGCTGGAGTTATCCACTTTGTGACGGAGACGGGGCAGAGTGAAAATGGGGTGCCGGGCAAGAAGAGGTTATCGAGGATAAATTCCCACGTCGCTCGATTCTCCCATAACCGACGTAAAAACAACAAGAACAACAACTCGGCCACCGTCAGTAGAACTGTGAGTGACGATATTGCACAAGCCGTCCATGTCTTTGTGCTAATCCATGCCACAGGCTTCTCCTCTTCAGGTCGATTTTGTCTTGGAGAGCCCGCGGACCGATGATTCCCGATCATCGAGCGACAGCCCCAAGAGCGCCACTTCATATCCGGTACAAGTTGTTGCTGAAGACAGCAAAGGCCCCAATGTATTCCAAGTGGAACTACCGGATCGTCGCCACAGCACGGGTTCGCCTGGATCGAATGGACGCGCCGATAACCAGTTGACACGACAAAACAGCGCGCCCGTCGACGTCCCACCCTCCACAGACGAAGATGAAAGCTATGGCAAAGAACTCGTCAGGAGGCATTCCGAAGAACCCATCTCATTCGGTCAAGTACCTCGCATAGGCTCCATGGGTTCGACGTTCCAGCTGGGAAATTCATTCGATCTCTACGAGAAGTATCTTCTCAATTACTGTATGTCTTCTCTCTCTGCCCTCGCTGATTTCGGTGGCTAATGTGCGCACTCTGAAGACTTCACAGAACTGCCAACCCAGATGTTCGGGTTCCACAGAGAAGCCCTGTATTGTCCATACAGAGCAGACGCTGCTCGCACAATACAGAGGTCTCCCTCGGCACTGCACTGGATCTTGGTAATCGCCGAGCAGCAGATGAACAAATACGCGCCTGAAGCGTCGAGGTCTGTCACGATCGACCAATCCATCCTGAAACGCAGAGCGCATGGCTACGGCATATTAAGGTCGTTGCTGAACAACCCCAACTTTGACCTCGAAGACGCCATCACGACTTTGAGGTATGCGATATCCGCCGAATGCTACGTGTTCCACGCGGACGCCTGCACACAACATCTCAGGGCGTTGGATTCATTTTTGCAACAACCAGGAATCCTGAACTATTTCGCGTCCAACATTGACAAGACGGCACTGTCCCTAGCTGGCTTGAAGAGGGTCTACGTCAATGCGCCCATTCAAATCAAATCAGCCAGTGAGTTCGACACCGTGAGGACAATGATATTTCTCGATCTGCGGCGCCTGCAAACGCTCTCGAGGCAGAACCAGGCAGAACTGATCCGCCATGCGACGACGGCCTATCTGATGCAAACCAACGACAACGACAACGATCAACTGGGGACAGGACTATATACCCCGAAAGCGGCTTCGCAGGAGTCTCTCCTTGGCCGTTACATCAATATCAAAAGGTCCACACTATTCTCCACCTACACCGCTCAGACCATGAACTCCACGTGCGATCCTGAAATCAAGTATTCACTCCAAGCAGGACTGTTTGCGTTGTTCTATGGATTGAACATGACGCTTGCAAGTTTTGGGAAGCAGAATCTCGCCGACAAGATCATGTTCCTGCAACGTCTCAAATCTGTTCTGGATGGCAGCTCGGAGAGAAGCTTGACCGCCAGCGCTATTATGGGTGTTGTTGACCGGGTCCGAGAGGAATACTACAACGAGTGTTTCGGAAAAGAGGAAATGGTTCTCAAAGAAGTTGACATGTGCACTTACGGGATCAATGTTCTGAAAATCTTTGCGTTGATGGACGGCAACGCTCGCACACAGCTCACGACCGCCGTGAGAGCATGGTTGCTGAGCGACATCAGTATGGACATCAACATGGAGAAGGAGGACCTGACAGAGGAGGATTTCGCTGCCATGGAAGAACAAGTCAACCGCGCTTGGTGGAAAGAGCATCTCACCTCCAAGGCCTCGCATTCGCCCTCGATGTCTCCGGTACCTTGACAAAGGCGTCCTCAGGTCAGCTGCCATCCGTCGCTCGGGCTTCGTTCGGCCGGTATCGCCCTTCGCTAGCTTCCAATATGCCTGCTCTGAAGCGGAGGGGCTCCGGCTGACCACTCATGCGGAAGAGCAGGCTTTCTGGAAACGTCAATCAGCCTTTGCCTAGGACGGCAAATATCTCCACCAATGCTAGCTCCTCGGAGCGGCAACTCTTCCCGAAGTTACTAAACATCCAGAATTGGGCATGCCAGGGCTTGAAGGAAGAGTTTCCATGACCGAAGCCGTGCCTACCGCGGGCACACGCGCACACGACCATATCCACGGTGGAGAACTGTTGCAGGTTGAAGGGACTATATCTCTCCACTGTGTACATTAATGGTCCCTGGACACTCCTCTCACATCTATCACGCCACGTGTGAATGGTGATTTGTAAGGATTATGCAGGAGAGATGCACCGGAGGACCCTTTTTGGGTCGCAAAGCCGAGGACATTGGCATAGGAAGTCCGACACGGTACGCTTCAGTCTGATGGCGCGCACATTCCACACCCGTTGCAGACATCACAATCCCACCAATACAACCTACCGGAGCAGAACGACGACCTCTCTCAAGACCAGAGAGGAGACCACGAAGACGAAGAGGATGACCATGAATCGAATTACAGCTTCACGTCCTTGACGCAAGGGAATTTCGGTTCCAGCCAACCCGATTAGCCGATTGACTCATCGAACAGAGTCGTCCCGACCGCGATCCAGCCTTGTCGCCTTGTTCCCAAGATAGCTTTATGACCACGTTACGTTATTCAACCCCAGGGGGAATATGACCCGTTATTCATAATGAGTGGGCGAGCGATGGCGGATTATTAGACGCCACGAAAAGTATATATTAAAAATTGCACAATTCAGTCAATATTCTATACTATAATGCCCGGCCGACCAATATTAAAAGTACCTCAGGCATCGTGCCCATCTGATATACTGTATCTGGGGTATCTAGCATATATACCGAGTAATATATCTGACATGTCTGACATTTCAGGAAATACTGTAGGGCAATTGGACATACATTCATCAGTAAGAGTAATACCAAGACCAATATCAAGACCAAGATCAAAAACAAAACCCGGAAGTAAAGCAGAAATGGTATCCTAGTAGAGTCTCGAATTTATCATCGTGCAAAGACGACGCGCACGCAAGATTTCCTTTTCCTCCGTGCCTGTGCGGTCCTCGGTCTTCGGTCTTCGATCTTCGATCTTCGATGCTCCCCCTGTCTGTCATCCATCATCCTACTGGTAACCTACCTACCGTATTCTACCTCTGTACAGAGTTAACTGTGTGTGTGAGTGTACGAAGGAATATACTGACAGCCATCCAGCCAACAAAGGGGTACGTTGGATAATTCCCATAGAGTTGCGGGCCCATTGGCTTATTTTATGGACGTACTGTAACAGTTACGAGGTACTGTACGGGTATTTCATGTCTTCTCTAATGGATGGATGGTTGGATGGGTATCTGAAGATACTGTGTCGCTGTTGGACTCTGTCTCGACACGCCGTACGACACGAGTACTGCAGGTATATTGCTTCATATCCAGAGCGTGAGTGCGTGCGTGTACGCGTTATGCCATGTTCAGATTGTGGTAGAGCTCGTGCTCTTCTCACATCAGCGGAAGTCGAGTTTGAATCGACTCGGCTCTCTCGCTCCCCAAACCACCCTAATCATCATCCACTCTGACCCTTTTCCTTCTCTCCTCTCGGTCCTCGCGATCTCTATCCTCCCCGGTCTCGAGTCCGTATCGTTTCTTCCCTTTGCCGGAATTTTCATCCTCGCCACCCCTCGCTCTGTCCCTCTCCTCACCGATAAGGCTATCGATCCCAAACGGATCGTCCTTGTCTTTCTCGAACTGAACCGGCCCGGCCTCCCGTTCCGCCACGTCCGCGCCTTTAAAGCCCTCCTTGGCCCGTCCCAACACTTCAAATCGATTACTCTTACTGATCTTGCCCATCTCCCCTGCTGCAGCGTCTTCGCCGTACTCCTCCTCATCTGCCCCGCCCGCAGTCGGCCGATAAATCGAATTAATCGCATCGTGCGCCGCGAAAAGCGGTTTGTCGTAAGCTTGATCCTCGTTGAACCCACTATCGAACCCACTAGTCTGGTTGAACAGCCGTGAATCGTACATCGTCTCCTTGTTTTGTGTCGGTTTCGCCAGCCCCAAGGCGACTTTTTCTGATATGTCGCGGTTCTGCTCGCGCGCCAGCATTTGCATGCGTTTTTCCGTGCCCATGCGCGACTGCCGGAGTTGGCGCTCGTTTTCGGCACGGCGTTCCCGGCGGGCGCGTTCCCTTTCTCGCGCGGATTCGTCTTCGGAACCACTTCGAGTACCTGCAGAGGAGTCGTCGGAATATGACCTCGATCTTGACCGCGATCTCGACCGGCGTAACGGTCCGGACTCGTTGTTGCGTTGCCGGTCCTCCCTTGCCTTCCGTGCCATCTCGCGGAGATGATCCTCCTTGGCAAGTTTTTCCTTCTCGGCCAGTTTCTGCTGCATTTGGGACCGTAGACGGACTTCCTCTCTCGCATGGCGATCTGCAGTAAAGAGCGCTTCTGCAAACTGTGCGAATTTGTCGTTGATCGTCACGTCTTGAAGACCTCTCCCGTCGGCTGCCAATCGCTTGTCCAACGGGACGGTGTAGCCCTTGGGGTTCTTCCAGTTGCTGATGGGCGGAGGGATTTTCCAGGCTTCTTGGTCTTCGGCTGTCAACTTGCGGGGCGGGGAGTGCATCACGGGCGGAGGTGGGGAAGGGGGACCGCGAGGGATCTTCTTATGCTTGAATTTCGGGGGCTCCATGGGATCTTCTTGTCTCTTGACGATTTTGAAGATGCGGTCGTTCTTCTTCGACGTGTCACCCATCTGGTTGGCGGGGGTGTAGCGCACATAGGTGGGTTCTTCTCTGCTGACGCCTTTTACGTTTTTGGGCCGCTGGGCCGCTACCGCGCCGGAGACGAGTTTTTCTAGGGCTTGTTTCGTGCGTTCGGCTGTTGCTTGTGCTTCTTCTTGGGTCGGGCGGTCGAGGTTGATGTCTCCGGCGTCGGCGCGCTGCCGTAATGGGATCAGATCCTTGAAACTCGAATGGATGATTCGACTCTCGCTGTGCCCTTGTCGCGCTATAGCGTCGTACTTCACTTTGCCCTCGGCATCGACTTGGATTGCCAGAGCGTTGGAGGTCGAGCCTGCTCCTTTCCGGCCCATGTCGTACGGGTATTGCGCGACAGGGATTTCGGGAAAGGCACCGCCGTCGCCAAAGTCTTCTGCCGAGCGAGGTCGCCATCCTGATCTTTGGCCGTAGGGAGGGGGCCCGGAGCGCTGTAAAAAGAAGGAAGATGTTAGCATGTACGTCGGAGAGGGATACGAGCCGAGTGTTGCGCGCACCTTCAAGACGATCTGAGATTCATCAATGACGCCCGGTCCGACAATCCGAGGCCCTTTCGGTTGTGCGTGGAGCGGAACGTCTTCATGTTCGCCGGTATATTTCGGCTTTGGCAACGATGCGAATAGTCCTGTCGCCATGGTGGAAAGATGTCGGGTGGACAGGTAGAACAGGCCGACGAGCGGAATGTTGAAGATGGAAGCAAATTCGATATCGCATGTACGGTGAAGCATGCGGCATCCAAGTGACATTGACGCAACCGACTCCAATTCCCATTTATTCTATTCCTCATCTCCAACTGGCTTGATTTCTCATCCTGACATCTGGAGACTCTTGCCTCGCGAACAGCCATCGAGATGGGTTGGTTCAGTTCTTCGGCGCCGACTCCGGCACAGCCCGCTGCCAGTATGTACCTTCGGCTCCAATGCGTCACCAGCGTAGAGGAGGGAGAGCTAATGTCTATGCTCTCAAGTCACCCAGCCCTCAACGCCGAATAACCTCGCCGCGGACCTGAAGCCAGAGACGACGGAGAAAGTGAAGGTACGCCGGCCAAATCGCAGAAACCAGGATTGAAATGTTCCTGCCTGATCCATTACCTCTGCAACCTGCGTCTCACAATGATTCTGACGTCCTCATGAACAGCCCTGCTGCGTCTGCAAGGACGAGAAATCCCGGCGCGACGAATGTATGCTCTTCTCACGATCCGATGACCCACAAGAAGATTGCAAGAGCTTGGTCTCGCAGTATAAGGACTGTATGGCAGGGTATGGTTTCAAGATTTGAATGAATGCATCAGACGTCGGTGGACGGTCAAACGTCCAGATGAACGCACGGGAGACTTGTACAGGCATGGTGGCGTTGTATTGCTCGAGTATCTGGAATGTACAGAACGGGTGGCCGCAACAAAGTTAGAGCACCGGCAGCATGGCATATACGCATCGGCTGGATGTTTCATTAGAGCTGGAAATGCAGTCCCTAGGGGTATCATTATCTTTGCAGCACTATGCATATATAGGCGCTGGTATAGATCTCTGCTCCTACAGAAACCCGGTCTCTCCATCTCGCACTAGGCGTATCCGTACAATTCATCTGTGGAAAGTCATGGGCCCCAATGCAGCACCCCTTGAACTGCACAGCACAGACATGTCTTTCTTCCTCAATCCCCATCCTCACTCATGGTATTCATAGACTCGCGAGCAGGCTCTGCATCCCTACCTCCATGTAATCATCCCGCCTAAGCAGGTAGGGCCGTAAATTCTCCTTGCCCAGATTGCCCAACACTGGCCCGCGTATTCTCTCCTTCAACGCATCAGGATGCAACACAAACACACTCGCCAACTCGGACAACACCTCCAGACTTGCCTTGAACGCTTTTCCTGAACCGCCCGGACCCTCCCCCGCTGCATCAAGCGCAGTACCGTCCTCAGACGTGGAATCCAATTCCCAGCTCCGCAAAAGCTGGACGTACCGACTCATATCCCTCGCCAGCATCACCCCGCCAATGCGATTGACCTGGTACTTGGCGAAATGTGCCAGCAGCTGTGAGCGGACTCCGACGGCGCATTCCGTGAGGAGAACGCTTAGATTCACGCCGTCGAAGCTCTGCGTCGCCGAGTCGTGGAAGGCGCTCAGAAACTTGCACACTTCGCCGCATGTGCTAGTCTGCGGCTGCTCAAGGGATGTGGCTTCGGCGTCGGCCTTGGGTCGGAAGTCCGCCCGGTTCTGATTCGAGAGGAGGCGGGACGTCCAGTTCAGCACCGCGTCAATGGTCGATTGTTCGATGTTGTTGATTTGCTCCTCAATGCGCGTGATGGCCGTGCGGGTGGCTTTCTCCATTTCGCGACGGGCCGTGAGGCTGGAATTGGCGAGCGGGATGAGGAGCGTGTTTATGCAGCTTTGCACGAGGTGTGTGATGTGGACGGCCGTTCTTAGGTTGGCGAGATACGACAGATCTGGTTCCCTCCTGGAAGACTCAAAGCTGCTGGCAGACTCCGCGGACGCATCAAGCGATACCTCGACATAATATTCGAGAAGATTCTTCAAAATCAGGTTCAGTAGTGCCGCGACGTCCTTGGGTGTCTCGCTTCCTCCTCCCAACTCCAAGCCGCGCCTCACGCCTTCGGCCAACCACTTCATCATCCTCTTTGCGAATTGCACGTGTAGTCTTCCGTCCTCTTCGTCGATTTCCACCACGTCGGTTGCGGAGGACTTGTCATCGGCGTTCTTAAGGCCGGCGACACTCAGTAGAATGCGCTTCTGTGTAGGAGACATTTTCTCCAAGTCCAAGGATTTCACGTACGCGTCGGTGGCCTCCCTCGCGCTCGCTAGTAGCTCCTGTCCACGGTTCCGGATTGCCGCGAGATATGTTTTCGGTTCTTTTTGTCGGCGACTGTGGAAGAGTTCGAATTTAAAGAGTAATGACTTGTACAGTTCCTGCAGGTTGTGTTTTTCCTTGTCGATATATGCAGAGCCGCCGAAGTATGGCGTGAAAAGCTCGTCGAGTTGTTGGTCGAGGAGCTGAGACGTCTGGGAGGTCACCGAGTCGGGGTGTTCTGTCAAGCCATGCGCTTTGAGGTCATCGACCAGGAGTGAAATGTAACTTCTTGCAGCTTGCAAGGAGCGTAGATATGCGAGCGTGGATTCTGACTCTGCTTTCTCGAGCACGAGTTCCAGGCGTTGTTGGATAGATTGTTGAAACACCCTCTGCACAAACTTTCCGAGGACTTGTTCTGGGTAGGGGAATGCTCGTTTGATGATGGCCGACTCCTCCTGAACCACGACTTTGACTTCGTCAATCAGGCTCTGCAGCCCTGGTTCAACACCTGGTACCTCCGCGTCCGGGTCCGAGAGACGAATCCACGTCTCCTGATCACCCCCGATCTCCTCGGTCAACAGATTACTCCGATCAATGAAAAATTGATGCTGATTTACAAACGCCGCTTGCACGCTCGCTCCGCCATTGAAGTCCTGCAGCACGATGGCGCAGTTCTTCATCTCCTCAAAATTCTGGCGGCGGTAGAAGTCGTCGAACAGTTTGAGCATGTCATTTTCTAGCGTCTCGATGAATTTCTCGATGACTTCGCGCGTGTTGAAGTTTCGCTGTTGCGTGCCGGTGACGCCGTTGGTGATGCCGCCTTGCTTCGCGGTGGCAGCTACACCGTTGGTCTGTCCGCCGTGGGATTTGGGATCGAGACGTTGGCTTATCCGTAGCAGTTGGCGTGCGATGTTAGCTGAGCGAATCTTTCCCTCGCCCGTGCCGGATCGACGCAAGTTCTCGAGTAGCGTGACCTCGCCGCGATTGCTCACTTCATCCCAACATTCGATCAGAAAGTGGGCGTCGAGGGCTTTCCTCCTCTGGCGATCGAGTTCTTCTATCCTCCGGCCCGTCTCTACGGCGACATTACCGCCCCATTTCTCGCCGCGGTCGCTCTTCAGCGATGTATCCAGCTTTTGAAAACTCTCGATGGTAGAGTTGAGTTTGCGACCGAGCGTCTCAGTGTTGCTTGCATGCTGTGCCTCTGCTCTCCTCACCGCCGCCGACAATTCATTTTCTCTCTGCTCGAGTTCACCCGAGAGTTCGTCGAGACGTCGCGAGGCCTGTTCGAATGCACGGATGAGGGGCTTCGGATCGAAAGGAGCGTTCGTAGGCGGGCCGTGCGAGCGGCGAGCGGAGGATTGCGCGCTTTCGGTGAGGGACTCGACGAAGTCTTTGGCTATGAAATCCTTGCTGGAGAAATCGTCGAGGCTGAAGATGGGGCCTTTGGGGAAGACGGTGCGAGTTTGGGTGGGCGATCCCGCTCGCTGCGACGAGCTGTAGTACAATGACGAGTCCATCTCGCTCGTCAGGTGCTGGTGGTCATATGTCCATCCTGGCAATTCGAGGGGGTCTACAACATGCTGCTGAGACTCGGATCTTCAGATGTGAGACGCGAGGTCGAAGTTGCAGATCCTCCGCGATTACTCGACTTAGAATTCTCCACTTCCTCCCCGTCTCCACGGTTGCTTGGATTCAACCACGTGTCTATGATGAAGGATGGTTTGTTTGTTGAACGTCAGCTTCTCTGGTGCACTCTAGCTATTTCTCCTTTGTTACAGCTAATTCTACTTTTGTCCCCATGGCGCCACGCTTGCGCATGCACTCTAGCCAGACACCTTCACTCGAGATATCCAAGAGCTTTTGTCAACCTCCACCAGTTCTGTAACATGACACATTGCTCGTGAGACTCGTCAATTCGCCTCCAATAGGCAGAGGCAGGCAAACAGCATGCTTGAGATTCCCGTCTCCAAGACCAGAGGTCAAGGTGCCAGGCCCTCTTCCAGCTCACCCTCGTCACGACCAAAGGAACGCATCCAAGCGCGAATAACATCCACAAATAGCGAAAGACATGCAGTATCCCACTAGAAGTTGCCCAGCTCGGCTTTTGTGCATCTTGTTGTTACATGGTCATCTTGATATCTCCATTCTCTTTCTCGCTTTCACTTGGCGCGAGGGTCTCGCTTCGCACCGTTTCGCTTCTTGATCCTCCACGACTCTCAGTCTCCATTTTTTCACCGGCAAATTCTTGTTGCTGCTGCGGTTGTTGGCCCTCATCCCTCCTCCGCCCAAGCTTCTCGCACCATCCTTCGGCGCTGACCAGAGTATCATTGACAACGCGGCTGACCTGAGTCATCATATCCAGTCCTTCTTGCGCCAGGACCATGACCCGTCTCCCGCTCCTGGCGGCCTCTGATGCGTTGGTGTTGGCAGACCCATCCTCACCGCCTTCCATATTGGCCAGGCTGAATCGCTGAGGTAAACTTGTGAGATGTCTGTGAACAAGATCTCGAGCGTTTTGAGGCAATGCGCCACCAGCATAGTTGGACACAATCCCGACGACGTGCTTTAGAGTCTGCAGAACATCGGCCTTCAGAGCTGCAATGCGAGCGGAAAGGGCTGCTTGCCTCCTCTCTTCTTGCGTTTGAGTCATGTTGGCAACGGACATGGTCGGCGGCTGTTCTCCCGGGGTAAGACCTTCATCCCACCTCTCGAGTAAATTCCTGAGGTTCTGAATCGCTTCGCCCAGGTGGCCATTCGCCCATCGGAGCCAGCTCAAACAGTACTTTAGACTTCTGATTGATTCTTCGCTCATAGCCACACCCAAGCCGCTGGTCGACACGACAAGTTGTTGTCGCCAGCCCGGTGGGGGTTGACGGTCATCGCGGCGTTGAAGGAGGACTTGTTGCTCGCTGTAGGGGGGCGAGCGATCGCCAGCATTGTAGGCGGGAAGAGTTTCGGAATAGGTCATCTCAGAACTTGATCGGCGCGTGCCGTCAGGGGCGATGTCCGAGTAGCCCTTTTCCACGTCTGCGTTCTTGTTTGGCGATCTCCCGTCACGCTTGGGTTGCAATGCCCAGCGCAGCCCGGCTTCAGCACCTGATATTCTGGCCACGGTTCCTGCAATGGGTAAGCCGAGATTTCTCTCGGTCCACTCCGCGCCGGGTATATATGACTGGGTGGTCTTGTAAGCAGACAGGGAGCCATCGATCAGTGGTCGTGTCCACGGATATTGGCTTGTGAATAGTCGCAGCAGGGGTTCAGTTTGTTGGTCACTAAAACTGGTATGCGTTTGCACGAGTGTAGGCGGCTGCTGATGGGACTGTCTGGGGGAATGGAATTCTAATGCCACATGTCAGTTCTACATCCAAGCGCATTCGCTGGCGTCCCTTACTCTGCGACAGGTTGTTGAGGGTCTCTGCAGCTTCCATGTCTTCAATCGACATGCCAGAGAGGACACTAGCCGCTCTGGTGGATCGGTCGTCAGATCGCATCATGTCGATGTCGATGGATGCTGGTTTATGCGAGTCGCCGGAGGAACGATGGGCGGAGAGGGGAGGAGAGAAGGGAGGAGGTACTGCATAGGGTGGATTTGGCGACTGAGAGTCCATGATGAGTGACGCGGGCGGCGTGGTCAATGGGAATGCTGGGCCAGCGCTGAGCGGTAACGGGCGAGGGGGGAGGTGTGAATTCTGGTCTTTCCGCACAAAAAGGTACTCCTACATGGTCACCGAATGTGAATTATGGTGTAGTAAATGCGAAATGTCTCTGTCAAGTGATGTATAGGCATAGAGAAAGCGATGACAGCAGTAGCTATAAAACGAGACCCTGAGTAGTGGTGTGCATGGCGGCGCGGGCTCCTGTGAAGGTGAGAAGAGGTGATGATGAGGATCTGCGGTAAAGATTGATCACATGCTCCAACTTGGAATTTCCAACAGCCGAACGAACTGTAACTCTCCTCACTTGAGCTGCGTCCCTGATTGGCTGAATCAGCTGTTAAGGCCCTGAAATCGGGCGGCATCCGCCCGCTGTTCCTGCGCCCTGGAACTCGGGGCTTTCACTGCTTGCTTCTTTGCTTTTTCCGACGCCCATGACAGGACAGAGTGACCGGGTGCGAGAGGAGGTCGAATGCTCGATTATTCGCAACTACGAGTTATCTCCGTCTCCTCTCCATCGCCTTGTGGGCCATCAGTCTGTTGTATCCTGCGTCCTCTTATCTCTAACATGTGCACCACTTCCACGCCTGGTTGCCACTGCCACATGCTCGCGATAGCATCATCTTCTTATGTCATCTCCACTGGCTCCAGTTTATCTCTTTGTAGTGCGGACAAACATGTGCTCCTTTACTTTCTGGTCGTCTCCCGTACGATTTCTAGTCATCCAGTCGGACGAACTCGGCTGGGAAATCGAGTGCCCGGCGAATCGTTGATCCGGTGAAATAATGGAAGCGTTGAATTAGCGATAGGCGAACCTGTAGTAACTGCCCTAAGCACCCGGATTGAGCCCTGTCTTGTATATCACACAGGGGCATTGACTACTGGGCTGGGTACGGTGCAACTGCCATACCGATATATAGCTTCTCGAGCTTGAGGCTCCCCGCCGCCTGCGGCACTCCTGCGGCACTCCTGCGCTCGATCGTCGTCGCTATTCCTCTTCCGCCTTTGTCGCCTCTCAAGTCGTGGTCATGTGTTGCTATGCAAACATTCCAGTTCCGCAAGCCTTGAGATACCACGACTGCGTGGTGGGAAGAAAAGCATGAGCCATACAAAAAATTGCTCGCCTACGCTGATCCATATCCCGTTGCCCAGCATCGTCTGTACCTGCACATTAGGCCCCGCACCAGTTCCAGGGCCCCTTTCTCAGCCCTCCGAGCAAACCGGCGATAATGAGTTCTTGAACCCACCGAACCGTCGGTACTTTTTCATATCTTGGCGGGCGTGGTTCTTGGATGTGAAAGCCGGTAACGCCGCAAGTTCTTTTTCCAACATTGCGAGCGGCGCGGGAGCCAGGTCGAGTGGGCTGGGCCAGGAGCGATGGCGATCGGATTCTTTCTCAATGGAGTGTCCGGGAGTTGTCTCCTAGACAGGGAGTTTGAAGGATTTGCCTTTGAGAACTCTGTTGGATAGACGTTAGCAATTTTCTGAATCGCCGCCTTTCCCAGGAAAGCCAGGTTCCTGCATGCTCCATGGGATTGACACTCACTTTGTATAGTAAACCCAGAAAAAGTCCGAGTACAACACTGTCTGAATAATTCCCGCGACGACGGCGATGGGGTCAAAATGTCCGTTCTCGGCAAAGTAGCGATATATCCAATTCGGAATGTAGAGCGCGCGATAGATCCCCAACGCAAAGAGGTAGTGGGTGGTGATGGTCTCCGCCTCACCCGTCCTCTGCAGCATGAACAGTTGAGGTAATATAGCCACCGATTCCAACCAGATGGAAAACGCCCAGAGGATTTCTGGAAGGGTGTAGCGATATGGAAAGAGGAGAGCGAGGACTGCGCTGCCTCCGGTGAGGTACGAGACGCGGAAGGTGTCGAGATTCGGGTCATGGGTGGGTTTGTAGTCATTGAGCATGACGTAGAGGGTGTATGCGGAAGAGGAGAGGAAGATCAATTTGAAGATGGTGTTCCAGGCGCTGTCGGTGAAGGTCCAGAAGAGGTCTGTATGCCACTTGGTCAGCGGTGGTGGTGGTGTAAGGGGAGTCGAAAGACGTTCGTACCAAGGTACCGGGTCAGGTAGACGAGGAAGTATAGCGCTTGGGTTTTGAAGGATATTCCTGAACACGACTATTTCGGCAGCGCGTCAAATTAGTCGCAGTCCTAAAGGGAGGTGTTCGAGACAGTGTGCTAGGCTAGACGTACGTTCGAGACCTTCATCTTGTGCAGCAGGATGAAGATCGAGACCAGATGCGACAGGTCCGCTGCACAGGGGAATTCCGTCAGTGACATTGCGCACCAATGATATGATTTGTCCAAAGGGTCATACCAAGTAACCGGAACAAATTCATGGTGGGCGACTCTCAGCGAGGAACCAGCAGCTGCGTGCTGCGCGGATCGAAGAGGTGAACAGCGACGGGATCGACCCCAGCGACGGTCGAGTGTGCGCAGAGTGCCTCGCAGTCGCGTCAAAATTAGAGTCAGTGTTTAGGCAAGCGATTGATTCGGAGCTGGGAATATTCGTGCAGCGATCGTTGGATGGGAGTGAAATGTAAGATGCTGATTGTAGATGCGCAACATGCCAGCCTGTTCAACAACTTTTTGGGCGGAGGAGAGACGACGCGCGCATTCAACGGGCATTCCTGATTGGCCGGTGGGCTCAATTTCCATTTCCAGCAGTGCGTCACTGAATCTCGCTCGCCGTAAGCTCCGATTTCGAGCTTCCCCTTTTTTCTCCTGAGGCTGGAGCCGGTCAGCCCTAATACTGGATGCTCGTACTCAAGTGAAGGCTCTCTTGGATGTGGTATATACGACGCAGTAATGACTCGTGTCTGATCAGTTTGGCAAGCAAGTGACACGCCTCCGCTGCGCTCGAGGGACAGTGAACGGAAGCAAGCAGGGCTGAGGGAAACCGAGCCTTGTGAGCGAGCCTCGTATGCAAGAATCCCATCAGGAAACCTCCGCCTCCTTCACTCCCACTCTTTGATGAATGTAGGTCCGGCAGTATAGTGCGACCAATTGGGGGATCTTCCAATCAAGTTCACCCATTAATATTCGAATGCATATATTTTGAACAACCACAAAACATGCTGCAATTCCTCATTGGCATCGGGTCAAACTAGTACCGGGCTAGAAGGCGTGTCAGAGACGAATTGCGACGACAACACCTTCGGTATCGAATCCACGCCGGATCACTGCACCAACTCGAACTACGACCGAACCGCACGTACGCACCACCCAAAAGGACACCCTCGTTTGCCTACTTGACTTGTCAAATCGGCGTTCATCAGAACGTGGATTGGGAGTAGACCGGATGGTTGGCCACCACCGGATATAGCCCAATCAGAGAACTTTCGTCACAACCTCCTGTTCGAAACGAGGTTGGGGCAGAGTTTTTGTCCTCATTTAAACCGTCTTTTCGGAATGTGGGTGGGTGAAACTTCACTTCCGTGCCAAGACCGGGTACGAGTGAAGACGAAGTGAAAGAGGCACGTTTCCAAGATTCTCAACGACTTCGGTTAGTCTGCGAGCGACTAGCAGCCTCTGTATGCTTTAGTGCTGCGCATCCTTGCCGGTGATAGTGCGAGGACCATCTGGGGCGATGCAGTGTGCCGCTGCTCACGGTAGGGTTTATGCGGAGCAGTTCCAAAGCATTCTTACCACTGGGGCGGCCTCGTGGCGAAGATGCGAGACATCGTCGGCTTTTCCTCCCCGAGACTCAGGGGTCAAGATCCAAGCGATGCTCAGCTTTTCAAATCGAGCCGCAACTCCATTCTCCTCACGCACACCGCAATTCAAGAAGCCTCAGGAGAGCTTGTTCGGTGGGATCTCACAATTTTACCCTTGGGGATTGATTTCTGGCTCGAAATTTGATGAACTGAACTACGTATGCAGGTCCGTGGCTTCAGTACTCCTGTCGACGCCAGTCTCTCAGGTTATGCCCAGGGCTGCAAAACTGCTATCTCCTCCACAACCCAGGCCGGATCCAACCAGAAACCGAAGACCAACGATTCCTTGTCCCCTGTGCTCATTGCGTCCAGCTTTCTAGGGACCAATGGCAATTGCAAAGCCGAAACCGAACAGCGCCTGTATTCCTTTCTCGTCATTCCACACGGCCTGAAGCGTTCATTCATCATTGTGACAACTGCGAAAGACTTTTCTGTATCCCTCACCCTGCGCCAGAAGTCCAAAACCATAATGACGAACTTGTTTGATCAACCGAACGTCGTGCAAAGTAGGCCCAAAGAAAATATCGGTGCCCAGGTGAAGACGCGCAGTCGTAGGGATCTTCGGTCCTGCCGGTCCGGACGCGGAAGCAAGAAACGAGGTATCTCATGTCCTCAGATCACTAGCGAGACGAGCCCATTCGATACTTGTTCTGTGAATTTCACCAAGACAAAGGCTGACTGCGTCGCCGAAAACACTGAATTTGCGCCACTGCTGAGCCTCACATGTAATGCGCGTCGACCTTGCTGTCGTATGTAGATCTTGTTGATACATGCCCATGTGGTTGAGACAGTGGTGAGGTTGTAAATGCGTTTGAAGTGCCATTAGTATTTCCATAGCCATTCAGAGAAGAGAAGTTGATACCCGGTGGGTTGGCATTGGTACAGCTCATGGGCATCTGCGACATGGTGTTGTACGAGTCGTGGCGACTGATGGTACTCTGTGAGGTCGTGGGAGACACGTGTGCGCTCCCCGCCTGCGGCTGTATTGGTTGCATCCAACGATTCTGCTGTTGAAAGATCGGGGTGGTCTTGAATCCTGCCGTCTGCAAAGGCAAGCTGGCATTGGTCGTAGTGATCCCGCTCACCCTCGAGTTCTTTCTCGATCCAGCCGTTGAGTACGTTTCCGGAGACTGGACCTCTGTGCTCGCTTTTGGACTCTTGACTGACTCCGGCGGCGAGTTGCGGCTGGTCCCCCGTCTCACCTGGCAGGTAGGACAAAGCTTGACGAACCGCGAGATGAGCTCCTTCGGCACCCTGAACACGCACAGTTAGCGTGCCCTCGCCAATGTTTTCAAAGGACCATGAAGCCCGTACCACGAGTACACCTTTCTGACCTGGGCAGAGGTCTTGTCGCGGCCACCGTGCTGGCATTGCTTGTGTGCTTTGGTCAAAATCTTGAACAATTTCTCTCGTACCGCCACTGGCTTGCCTTCGTGGCAAATCTTTTTAAGATGCTGGTGCCGGTCAGTTCGCTATACGCCCGAACAGATGATCGCGACTCACGTCGGGTGTTTTGCCCTCTTTTGGTTCCAGCGTAAACATCTTCTTCACCCAGAATCTGTGAAGCGGCATCAGTGACATCACGCCCTCAATCCATGGCCACCCCGATGGGCAGTTGAGCAACCGACCTGAACTGTGCTGATTCTATTGCAGTCGTTTTCTTGTCGATGAGGACATGTTTGATGTTCGCGGCTCTGCGAGCATGGATCAAAGCTTTGTCCTGTTTCTTGGGCGACAAGTCCTGGACATAGCTGAAGTCACCATATCAGCACCAGCTTCCACAGCAACGCACGCAACTCACCGTTTCATCAGTTCATCAAACTCGTGGACATCCGGATAACCATCGAGTGCCGGGACAACCGGCTCCGATAGCATCGTGTCTTGATTTGGCGAATCCTGGCACTCTGTACCGTCCATGGAGCTGTAGTCTCGAGGAGAAGCAAGCCGTTGATGGTGCGACGACGTCCGCTGTGTGGAAGAGCTGACATAGGGGGACGGGTAGGTACGAGATTGAGAAGGTAGAGTGGGGGGGATCCGTGTGTTTGCAAGAGAGTACTGAAATTGATGTCCAGAGGTGGTAGGCATATAGAGGGGAGTCGTTGAGGTTCCTTGACTTGGAGCATAGTTTGGTGAGTACGCCGAACATTGTGAATTGACAGTCTGATACTGAACCTGACCATTGCCGTAGAGGTAGCTGAGGCCGTTCCCATTGGAATAATGCGACATCGCGAGGTGCTGATTGTATGGGAAGGAATTGTAATCCTGACTGCTTCGTGGCGCATACTCGGTCATTTCTGGAAGTGCAACAATTGATAGAAGGCCAGTCAAACACAATCGAAGCGGATGAATACAGACACAGCGTTGGAACCACGGAATCTGTCACTGCTGTCAAAAAGGAACGAATATGACAAGTTCGAGGCTCGCAATTGCTGCCGTTGGCCTGTTGTTTCCCGTTTCACGTTCCAGATACTTCCGCCGACTGAAGGCAGTGAAAGAGCGAAGAAGAAGGGTAGTCGATAACAGGAGGAGTTTGTTCCAGGGGGCAAAGCTGAAGTAGCAGCAAAGGGGAAGGAGGTTTGGAGGTCAGAATCGAAGACGAATGATTGTTCAGTCGCTGGATATGAGATCAAGAATAGAGTAGAAGGTGGGATAAGATGCTGAGGGATCAACTACAGCAAGATGCCAACTTGATATCCAGACAGAAGGGTCCACGAACAAGCTAGAGGCACAACCTGTGTGCTGGACAACTCCCCACTGCGGCAGGGATTAGGGGCCCGCCGTCGTCCTTGTGCGGAGATGCAACCAAAGGGAGGCAGAACCAGACAAAGAATGAGGCCTGCCTAAAGACGAGAAGGATCCTGGAGCGGGGGAGGGCGAGGCGAAGATGGCAAAGCGGAGTGGGCAGAGCAAAGGCTCGTCCTGGAGAGGCTGCACGAGGAACATACGAGGCGTTACTCACAGCGAAGGTGGCAAGGCTTGGTCACTCGACGCGCTTTGTGGATCTGGCGGGATCAATCTTCGTCTCCGGTTGCCTCGACTTTGACCTTAGCCTCGCGGCGGTCGTTGCTCTCCTGCATTTCGTCATCGGATCGTGCCGTAATCGCCTCCACAGGAGTGGCTCGCCTTATGCACATCATAGGCGCCTCTCGACCTGAAGACAGCCATCGTTTCGCACCAGAAAGGCTGAGGGCCAGCATAAAAGAAAGACACATTCAGCCACCTTTGACGAAATGTGGAAGGTTGACTTTCCACGAAGACATCAACAGGGTACGCTCGCAGCGATCAAGCCGGCAACCGTAGACTGACCAGGGTTCGGGCGCTCAAGCAGAATGTGCCCCAGCCCGCCCAACTTGGTTTGCACTGATCCTCGCTGGCATACGGCCATGCAGACCTCAACGGCTAGACTCCCAGGATGCCGCGCATCAAAAGGGTGGCCTTGGATCGAGCCCGAGACAACTAGCCAAATCCGGTCTGCTGTATTCGAGGTAACTGTACCTGGTACGTCGATCAAGGCGCGCGGACCAAGGAGTCTGGATCCTGGGTCTCCAGTTTCTTTCAGGAGAGGTATTGATTGCACCGACAGGGGTGCCCGAGGGGGGCTTGTGAGACCTCCGAAGAGGCATAGACCCAGCAGGCACCAAGAGCCCGCACTCGGCAATCTCGTCTCAGTTCGCGAGGTTGAGCTAGCTATGGTAGCGTGCCCATCAGATCATAAAGAAGATCGGTTTCGAGTCATCAGCATGAGCCCACGAGCACACCGCACCAGGCGCGCTAGCTTGTGCATATGTAGTTTGCTATGGTCCATGTGAAGGGGAACTGCGGAAACCACGAGAAGTCAATGCCGGCAACTTGATCCCCGGCGCCACCAGCACAGTGTCGAGCCGCGCACGTGATCCTGGGTCACGTGCACTGGTCCGCAGTACAAATCCACGCGGTCCTCGTCGAGCGTGAAAATGTCACCGACATCTCCCCCTGAGCACAGCACTCGACGGCCACATCGAGAATTGCGCTGCACCCAGCCGACTCACACATCATGTGCATAATCTCGCATGAGCGACGTAATCGCGCTGAGATCCGCTTGTGACTTCGGCTTGAGCTCACATTTTCAAGAACAAACAATCACAGGCAGCTCACCATTCCTGCTGCGGGTTCGCGATGAGACCAGCTAACAAGCTAGACAGTACGGAGTAGCGAGGGTCATTCGCTCTCTTGATGTCCGATGCGCCTCCGACCTGAAATGCACGCCGCTTTCTGTCAAGCCTGCCCTAGTAACTGTCGAATCCCTGCGTCTGCAGCTTGCTCTGCCTCCCGGAGGCGAATGCCGGATCGCTTCTATTTGCTCCAATTACCAACCACCGATTGAGGTACAGAGGCAAACAAATTAAACCACGCGACCTTCGGTAGCCGCTGCGATATTCACATCGTGGAAGCCTCTTCCACACGAGATCTTATGCACTGGATCAACCACCGACATGACATGATCTCTGCGGGAGTACGCCCGGAGACCTTTCGCTGTATCTATTGATTGCCTGTCAGTAGCAAACATGCATTTCATTGCCACCATGGAGCCGAGTACATTGCCAATGCGTTGCCCAATCAGGAGGGACTGACTCGAACTTGCCACTGGGACATGCCACGTGGACAGACGCTCTCAGCAAATGCCGGGCGCGAGAGCGTCGCCAACAGTTATATCGACATAGTGTCACACACAACTAGCCTACTTGTGTCTCCTCCATGAGACGCTTAAAATGATTGGCCGGCTGTGTCTGTCTCGATCCGGTGGCGTCCACTGACTTTGTCGCCAAAGTTGGGTACGGCGCACGTCGGCGCTCTCTTGTTCACATATCGGTACGGAAGTCGAAGATCTTCTTTTCCAGATCTTGATGTCTTGTGTGTGGGGTCAAGCCACTGTCTCAGCCTGATACTATCTTTCTCTCCTTACTATTACTGGTACAGCTGCGAAGTACGATCCTTGTCTTCCCGCTTGTTTGTTTGCACAGCCGAGGAGGAGCTCAACACGACTCGTCACCCAGAACGACCATGGCATCTCTCAATTCAACGAATCTCGCCCACAATAAGCCGACCGGGGTGGCTGGTGACCGTCTGGCCGTCGAGATACATTGCGCTGGGGGAAATATGTTAGTCGCACAGCTTGATGGTGGGACTGAATCACTGGCCCGGCAACTGCTTATGGGGCCTCCTCCTGCTGCCCATGGCGATCGAGTGGTTCGGTTGCTTCAAGTCTTCCGCTTATTGGCTGTTGGTGGGTGCCCGAAGGAGGCTATGCCGCTGGCCGTAATACGTCTGGGACTTTCCTCACAGAAGCAGTCTGCGCCTTGCTGAACATCATGCTGATTGGTCTAGGGTGCAAAGTACCAGAGGGATATTCAGGTGTCGTATACCTCAACTATATGACCCCAGACTGTGCATGTCAAGAGTCGTATCCATCCTTCGAAAGACCTTCGCCCAGCCTCACGACCACAATCATACATGTGGCAGCCCGAGACGACGTCATCTTGAGGCACGATTGCTCAATAGGTGCTCAACACCTCGGCGCAAAAGCCATGCAGGGTCATCAGACTGCCTGTGCTGGTCTCCTCGGAGGGATGAGCGGTGAGTGAGGGCTGCTCGACCGTTTTGCACAATACGGGTTGTCCCACGTCTTTAAACATCATTCGCTCAACAATTTCGTCCATCTGAGTCCGTCTCGCTTCATGCAGGCGTCGCTGCTCAGAGAATGCCCAAATTGGGGAGACTTCGTCTAGTTTGGGCCCCTGGCATCCTCGGAATTTGCTGCTGGATTTGTTCTAGACAACTCGAAATGATTGTTGAGGTTTCTGCCTCGAGGGAGAACCAGCCCACTGTCTTCTGCCACGTTCGAAACCCAACGGCCATGTGAGTCTCTTTCTGCCAATTGTCCTGAAGGGTTACCCTACGTCCGTCCCCCAGATGCGGATGCCCATTGTTTGTGAGCTGTAAGCAACCCCCGGGGAAAGTTGTACACAGGATGGCCAGAACGACAGCCTGCCACAAACACAAGCCGAGCATTCATGAGCCACCGCATGGTCGGCCCTCTCCGATTTCCAATGATCTTCTGCTCAAATCCCGCTAGCTCGGCATCGAGGCGTAGCACAGAAGCAGTTGCGGTTTAAAGGACGCCGACGCCGGCGGCGGACTTGAGAGCAGTGCGGCAGGTGTACGACATGCACTGGCGAAACTCCCCCGGGATACCAAAGTGTTCTAGGCATGTGCACAATTGGAACTGACAACCTCAATATGACAGCCTTCAAACTTGATGTTGTGCCGAGTGCGACTCGCTGCAAGTGCCCAACGGTCACGCCGATCGGACCAAGTACGTACATGGCCAAACCGTTATAGAGACGTCGCGCCTCCGACATCTACTCAAACAGAATCGCCAAACCTATAGCAGACAGACTAGTCCGATCCTTCCCATTCACCCTTGCAGATAGAATCCCAGCAAGCAGGATCAGGACGATGTTCCAAGTCTTGCGCCGGCATATCATCCTTTGCTCACCATCCCATTATATCCCTGTTGATCGTCTCAGAAATCAAGCACCACCGAAGTCTGGAGCCTTTTCGCTTTTGCCTCCATTGTTTTCGCAGATCTTCCTGGCCTTTCCGTCAGATCGTCGCCCATAATTCCGGCACCGAGTCGTACCCGAGCGTTTCATGCCTTTCTTCGGTGTCGTTCTCTTGCCGCCCAGCGCTACAATTCGCAGCCTGTCCATTCGTGCTCATCGAGCTCGACGCCATACCCATACGCGAGAACAGCCCGTCGGCCTCATTCGAGTGTAGACCAGACCGATTTGCACCTGTTTCACGAATGCTTTCAGGCACCGGACCCGATTACGAGCCTTGAATTGTATCTGATCGCTGCAACAAGAAGAAGCAGGACACGTGCTAAATAAACGTAAGATATCAGTCCACAACGACAACGCCTCTGAGAAGGGGATATCCACTAGATATCTACCGGTTGAGCTTGAGGGGGAAAGCTTCGAGAGAAAGCTACAATCCCGAAAATGGTCAAGAAGATCAATGCATTTCTACAGTCTTAATACTGAGACGAAAAATAGCTGCTGATAACCATGGAAGAAGCAAGATGCCTTCTCCAAGATATCAAGGACATGACAACGCTTGGTCCCAGTCTCCGAGCCTGAGATGGTTCGAGGAATGCTCTGACCTTGTTAATCCTTGTAGCTCCAGTCCACAGGCTGAGATATCTGACCAACTCAGTTGCTCCAGGGCGGTCAATCTGCCACTCTCACTTGTCTCAGTCGTTCAGCCCAAACAGGACACCCATTCGTCGCCAGGAATGCATTAATATAGGCTACCTCACTTGTGTCCAGCGCCCAACACTTTACAAGTTGTCGAAAAGGGAATCGTCGAGGGCTCGCTAACTCGGGCATCCTGCTACCTTAGGTGACCCACCCCATTCATTCTCTTCGTGCCTCGAGGCCGACATCTTCCGACCGACTCTCAGTCTGCTTGGTGAATTCCTCGGCAAATCCTGAAGTCGAAGAGGACGGGGACAGAGACGCGGAAGGCCAGGACTGGCATCTTTGTGTCGCTGTCGCGGGTTCCCTGTCTGGTGGTTTCATTCAATGCCTTCTGTGCGGCAGTTCGTTCTCAACCTCCTGCCCCGCGGTCCCGTTCATTGCCTCCTGTCCGGCTGGAATGTCTTAGAGTATCAGCGGAACTAGATCTGTAACGTTCCATGGAGTCGTTTCTTGGCGTGGTTTCGCTGGTCTTAACAAGTTCGATAGACCCCGTCCTGGATAGTGTTAACATGGAGGTAAACTTAGCCAGCCCTCCTGCCCTTGAGCAGCCGCGATCATGGAGGACGTGTTAGAGCATGCATGCATGCAACACAATGAGTGGGCATGAAGGGCGCGTAAAGGCAGGCCGTCAACATTGTAGCAGTAGAGTACAACAAGAGTGACAGGGTGGTTGCGCGGAGTGGGCGCTGTCTTCTTACCCAGTCCCAATAACATCCAACTACAGCCAACAGTATCACACTTTGAAGAAAGTGCTACACCTCGCAACCGGTTCTAACAAAATATAACGATAGCCAACGATGTTGCATTTTAGAAAAAGTGCTACATCCCGCAACGGGATCTAACGTTATCCAACATCAACCAACGAGATGAGGCCTTGAAGAAAGTGCAATCAATCCCCAGCAACCAATCCTAACAACACCTAACGACGAAAAGCCCAGCATGATACTGGACGGAGCTATGTACCTATAGTATATACCTATGTATAGTTGGAGGTGTGCTGAGAAGAACGAGACCGTAGAGAGAGTAATTGCTGCAAAAAGATTACTTGTCCACAGAGCACTCAGTCTCTCAGTACATGAGAATGTTGTCATATCCTATGCTTCCCCACCCAACCCACCACAAAGTGTAAACTTCTCAGGACCGTCGTGCGGGGTAAAAAGTATGTATGTACGTTCGAACAGGCTCATCACTCTGCGCAACAGCGCGACTCGTTCTACTCGGTAGGATAAGTTGCAGCATCAATAGTCCCAATCAGTTGTTGTCGCCTAGACGCTACGCACACACACCGTTCAATCGCTGCCCGCCTGAACCATTCCATTCGTTGCCTGGCATCATGACCTCCGCCGCGGACCTCCCTCTTCCCACCAGCATCTCCGGCTCGCACGACCAACACGGCTCGCTTTCAGACCTCCTCCCCTCTCACTTCACCACGCTGATAACCACGTGGCTTGCCGAAGACACGCCCTCCTTCGACTACGGCGGCTTCGTGGTCGGCTCACAACCACGCACCGCCCAACTGCTGTGTAAATCTCCCGGCGTCCTGGCCGGTGTGCCCTTCTTCAATGAAGTCTTCCGCCAGCTAGACTGTCAGGTCCAGTGGCACTACAATGAAGGGCAATCTCTCGATCCACAGGCCCAGGGCGGCAAGATCAAAGTCGCCACGGTGACTGGCCCGACGAGGAAGCTGCTCCTCGGCGAAAGAGTCGCACTCAACACGCTGGCGCGGTGTAGTGGTGTGGCGACGCGGAGTCGGCATATGCTCGAACTGGTCCGCCGGGCAGGATATACCGGGGTCCTGGCGGGGACGCGGAAGACCACGCCGGGATTCCGCCTGGTGGAAAAGTACGGCATGTTGGTCGGGGGCATCGATGGACACAGGCACGATTTGTCATCCATGATCATGTTGAAGGACAACCATATCTGGGCGAAGGGGTCCATCACAAATGCTGTCAAAGCCGCGAGGGCCGTAGGTGGCTTTGCGCTGAAGATCGAGGTCGAGGTACAGACTGAAGCGGAGGCCGACGAGGCGATTGAGGCGGGTGCCGACGTCGTCATGCTGGATAACTTTGACGGCGAGGGGTTGAAAGTTGCGGCAAAGAACTTGAAACTGCGTTGGATAGAAAGAGGGAGAGCGAATGTGCTTTTGGAGAGTAGCGGCGGACTAACCGAGGCGAATGTGAAGGAATACATCAACAACGGTGAGTGTTGCTCTGCTTTTCTACCCCCCGTGGTTCATCGACGAATTCAGACCTGGTACTGTCTGTTCCATTCGAGGGGCCCAGATTTGGTGTCGTCTGTTCCACCTCTGCCTCCAGCCCGGCTTCAAAGCGTATCCACTGACCTCTCACACCTTCCGCAGATATCGATATAATATCGACGAGCGCCGTCCATCAAGGCGTTCCGCACGTAGACTTCTCCCTGAAAATCGACCACTAGTGCTGGTTCGACCAGTTGCTCCATGTTAGACAGAACCGAAGAATACCCATCCGCTTTCCATCGTTCAGTCTGCCTGACACTCCCTTTCATTCGTCTTTCGACCCTGTTAGAAGACCAGTTGTTCCACGTTCACCAGAATCCCAAGAATACCCATCATTCAGCCTAACTCCCTCCATCCATTTCGTGATTTTCAGCCCTGCTTGGACTTGGACCTGACCTTGCCCAGCCTCCTCATCTCTAACCCCCATCCCACCCAACTGACGACCGCACTCGCCATGAATATCGGAGCCTGTGGCGCCCCGGTCCCGAACTCCGGATCAACCCACAACGTGCCGGGATACAGAATCGCACTCAACCCGGTGACCCAGTAGAGCGTGCCCAAGACGGCCGCGATCGTGACGCTTTCCCGCTCCGTCATGCCTTCACCGCGCCCTGCCCGGGCCCCATTCTGCGCGGCTGACGAGCGTGACGAAAACGCCGGCCGCCACGCGAAATACGCCGTAAGCACACCGAGACATAGGCCCATGGACATGGTCTGCCCGTTGTGGAACCGCGCGTGTGGCGGCCAGTTGGGGTTCTTGACGTGCGTCTCGTTCCAGTCCGCCATGTAGGGGCCCACGACCGTGTTGAGGGAGACGAGCGTGAGGCACAGCCGGCCGGGCGTGAACATGCGGCTGCTGCTGGTGGGGGTGGAGGTGGAGGTGGACATTGTATTTACGGTCGAGGTGAAGGTATGTTGATGTGATGTAGATACAGTTAGGTGTTGGCCGAATAGAAAATAGAAAATAAACACTAGTGTCGAGTCAGAGGCTTGACAGTTGATAAGATGAGGATGAAATCCAAAGTAAAGTGAGAGAGGCGAATCGAGGTGCCGAGTACTGCAGACTGGTGTTTACTGATTGTAAATTGGAGGTGCAAGAAATCTGGATGAAATCTGGATGTCGCACGAGTGACGCTGTCCAGATACTGTCAGAATGCAGTCTGCTCTTCTTCACTATTCACTGAGGTTGAGGTGATGTTTGGGCGGTGGCGGATCAGACAGTTTCTCCAAACTATTCTTGAGCAAGAAAATGATTATGAAACGGCAAGTACCGTCAGTGATGAAGCCTCGTCGGTTTGTCGAGCACGGAGTGCTAGAAGGAGCCGTATCATAAGACGGATCCTTGCCGATTCGCCCCACGGTCGTTTATTAGGACACTGCATCGAGGCTTCTCTTCCTGCGGCTCCTACTCGGTCACAGATGTAACAGCACCCGACCGCGAAGCGCCAGGACTCAGTCATGCCTTCGACGATTATTAGTCTGCGAAGAAAAAGGTCTGATATTGAATTGGGTAAGAAACAATGCAAGGGTGGTATCTCAGAATCTCAGAAATCGCTTCACTGCTGTGGCTTAACAAGTCTTTTCAATGTCCCTCTCGCATATCCTTGTTCATGGTCTTCTTCCCGCCCTGCGCCAGCTAAGATCAAACCAGCCCGAACCGCTCCCCTTCGGTAGTTTTGCCTTTCATAACCATTTGCATCCGCTTGTCATTCATTACTCGGAGTAATGGCTCTCCAATTGTTCCTCCCACCGCTCCGCCAACATAAACTTGAAGTCTTCTTTCGGCAGCGGTGACTTTGACTTCCCGAAAAGATGCAGACGACCATCCTCATCACCAATCACCAGAGACGAATGATCCGGTGAGAACTTGCCACAGAGTATCTCGTTTCCAATGTCGGCAACATTCTGGACAAGGACATCAGCTCGAGAGCGACGGGTGTCCCAGAGTTTGAGAAATCCGTCACTGCCTCCGGTATAGAGCTGGCCAGGGTTGCGAGTCCATTCCACGTATCTCACACCGACATCGTTCAGCTCGCGATCAAGTCCCCGAACAAAGCCGCTGACAGGGTCGCCATGGCTCAAGGTATGCATTGGGTTTCGGGGGTTGCGTAGATCCCAGACATATGTTGAACCATCGGTGCAGGAGGCCGTGACGAGGCCAAAATCGTAGGTCACATCATTAATGTCTCTTGCTGCACAACTGAAAGTCATTGTCGGTCGCGGTTCTGTTGTCGAGTATAGTTTGACAACGGAGTGTTCCCATGGCTCTTTCTTTTCCATGGGGTCCGTCACGGCGCCGACGACGAAAGAGTCGCCAAGCGGAGACCAGGTGCAATCAGACACAAAAGTATTGCCTTCGTCGAAAGACATCGGTATGCTTGTACCTTCGGCGAGCTCCCACACAAACATGCAACCGGCACCAAAGATCCCATCAAGAGTATCGTCATCCTGTCCGAAACCGGCGATGAGTCTGTTCTGGCTTATACCTTTGCCAAACTTAAGGCAGGTAGGGGCATAAGTAAAGGTGGCCAAGGACATCTGTTGGAGAGGGCGAATTTCTTTACAATCCGCCGTGAGGTCCGCGTCGCCGACAAACACGCGAACTGATCTTGTCCCGCTTTGAGTGCCAGTCGCAATGATAGTGGTCTGATCTCCAGTAACATCCATTACTTCGATTCTCTTGTTCTTGTAGAGCACCTCCGCCTTGCACCCAATCTGGGACTCATCCTCGAGATCCCAAACTCTCAACTTGTTGTCGTACCCGCCGGTGTACATTCTATCGCCCGTCTTTCCAAACTTGACAGCACTTACAGTTGTGTACACATATTGCGGCTGACCCTTTGGCCGCTCGAGGCGATGCTCGGGTAGTTCGCGAATCGTCTTTGTGGAAAGTGAACCGTAGAGCAAGTTGCGCGGTCGATTGTTGGAGAAGTTGCTATCCTCGTCGAAAATCGAATTAGTGGCAGCAGCAAAATGCTGACCATCCGGTGACCAGTCCACTTGCACAATATCACTGGAGGCCCCTGAAAATGTGTATCGAAGTTGAAAGTCACTATGGTGGCCGAGGGGCTGATTGGGCGTGCGGTTAGCTTTCGATCTCGTGGCTTCAGCGTCGATACCCTTCTTGGACTTCTTCTTAGCCCGTCTGTCCTTGAAGCCCGAAGTAGATTCCTCTTGTGCCGATGCAGGGTCGTCTGGGGATAGCAAACGTCGCTTTCGTGGCATATGGGGGACTCGCTTCATGACATCTTCGGCCCAGGTATAGCCCAATCTCTTGCACTTGTCGCGAGTTTGCATTGACCATTTTGCACACATTTGTTCCCATGTACGGGTGTATCCATATCCTAGGTGAATGGCTTGTGCGCGTCTCCACATGTCGCCCTTGTTCCCCTCCTGTTCAGTCTCCTGTGACAAGGTATAGATCGTATCTATCATTCGCTGCTCTTCTTCATCCGTCCATCTCTTCGGAGTCATCCGGACATGTTTAGGAGTCCTTTCAACTTCTGGCCTCAGAGCGTTTGGCTTTGGAGTTGACGCTGGAGTTTGGGAGGCTGGTGGACCCATCGGTTGTGGAATGTCAGCCGTGGTGGCATCATGTTCATCCGGCACCAATAGTTCTTCATGGTTGATATCACCCACTGTCTCAGCCTCATCATCGTCATCATCATCATCTTCAACGTGGCGGAGGAGTGTTTTCTGATTTGGAGCTCCGTGATCTGGAGCCTGTGGTGAGGGTTTGGAAATTTGCGTTGGCCGATCGTCCCCGGAATGATCATCCTGAGAATACTGCTCTGGCAGATTTTGCCCTATCCCGCCAAACTGACCAACAGAAGCTCGGGTTGATAGGACAGTGGGACGCCGTATTTGTGAACTCTGGGCAGCTTCTTCGTTCTGGGCAGCTGTCTGTCGCTGGAATTTAGTATCTTGCGTAGGTTGAACATGGTCTCTCCCTTTTGCGACATAGTCTCTGCACGCTCTTTTTAGTTGTTTGATAGACTTTGCATGATCGTCTGCCAGAATGCTGGTAAAGCTGGTGAGCGTTCTCAGCCTCTGTTTGAAATCTCGCTCATGCTCGTCAATTAAGCGAGTGAACTTTTGCTCGGCGGACTCCTCAATGATGTCTGAACCGGAGTCGGACATAGACTCCATAGTTGATGAAGCTCAGCCCTGACTATTGGAAAGCAAGTCTTCGGGCGTGGTTACAGTGGCACGTTTATATGCAATGGGTGTAATTCATGCAACCAAGCTTTCCTGAGAGCGTTAGCCTTAAGCGGAAGCTGCGAGCGCAATAGAGATCACTGTGACAAGCCCAAGTGGAAGATTGACATACATTGATGATAACGGGCCACAAATCCAATTATGTCAAACGGCGGCAGTAGGGATAGCGAAAAGTCGATAATAGGTGATTTGGCTGACGGAAGATGGCCAAAGGTAAGTGCAAGGCTTTTTTAAGACCGTTGTTCTTAAGAAGCACCGACGAGGCTTGAACACCGACTTTGGTCTGAGGTAAGTCGAAAAAGGCTGAAGGCGAGAAAAGTTATTGCCGCGATATATCGCAGCTTACCAGGGTACGAGTCAGTGAATGAGAGCACCGTACGGAGGTGGAAAGTGAAGGGTTGAGGGAGAGTTAAGTCGACTTCTACCAGCCTAAGAAGCAAGCAATGATTTAGGAGAAAGCGACTTGGACTTGAGGCTTAGGCGGTAAGCGCTGGGAATAGACGGTTGCACAGCTGTCGAAAGCCGTCTGATTGGTCGAACCGATTAGGCTTACAGTCTCTTCTAGGATGCTTGAAAGTCTGTCCACGGTTGGCAAACGATAATGTCACCACTATAGAAGCGAATACGTGTAGAAAGAAAAGTAGCCACCCTTCATGGAGAGCAAGATCTTGTCAGTGAAGAGTGACCAGCTGAAACAGCTAGACAAAGTCATTGTTGCGGGAGCTACGGAGTATTAGGTAGCAACCCCAGGGGGCTATCACACTGGAGCTGCAACTCAACCACAGCTTGTTGCACAGTGGGCAGGAAGCCAAGTCTGTAACGTCTCGTGTCGAGGGATACAAACATCCGTAAGAAGTGCGGCAAGGATAGGATCTTCTCTTGTTTCTGCCTGCGTCTTCACGTCTATACCGAAGAAACCCCGCGAACAAGTCACCGATTTACAGTAACTCCCGTTCCCAAGCATGTCTCGTACCAATACTATATCCCACTCCTGCGAACAGTATCTACTCGACAACCACCTACCATGGCTACCGTAGACCCGCCACAAGAGGATGTTGCTCACATTCCCGAACCGAATGTCCCAGCCGCCACCAGCGGGTCAGCCGTACCTAAACCTCCTCTCGAAACAATATATGACCTAGTCTCCACGTATCCTTTCCACACCGACCGAGAATTTCTCAGCGGTCTTGCCGCGATCCTAGGCCACCCTGATACACCAGCTACACCAGAAGAACTGCGGGAGAACTCGGATCTAGTCCTTCAAGCACGGTGCTTCTACCTCTCGCGGAATTTGAGCGTTGATCCGCCAATTGATCCGGGAAAATACCTCGAATGGGCTGCCCTGAAAGAGCGGTCGCCTGCGCCAAATGTCCATCTTCAGCAGCCTGGAATCAGTCCGCATAATGCAACGGCCGTTCCAGTCGTGTTACCCGATCTCCAACCTACACAAACGAAGCCTACGACCGATGCTCAACAGCTCGAGGCAGAACGCATAGTGCCACCAACCCCGTCATCGGCAGATGGACAGCATACTCAACCCAGTACCGCCCCAGCTCCGTCTCCCCCCGTATCAACTTCCCCAGACCAAGAAGCGGAGCCACCCTATCCAAACTCCTTCGCCGCTATCGTGGACCTGATAACCCGAAACCTGCCCATCCCCGGGATTGAAGACATTCCACCCACCGTCCTCGAACCCGGGACGAGTAAAATTGACAAAACACCGCGACGTAGGAAGCCTTGGGAGAAGGATGCCGACACTGCCGCTCCAACTGGCGTCGAAGAGGAGAAGCAGGAAGCCACGGCAACCGATGCAGGAGCAATCGAGCCTGGTGGGCTCCAAGATAGAGACACGATCCAGTCGAGCGACGTCGCAAAGGAGAGCAGTACAAACGGACATGTCAGGCCCGGCCAAGATCAAGGTGTGGTGAAAATGCTGCAGCCAAACGCCATCGCTCCAAGCGGCCTGTTGAGTAACGATTGAGACACCTTGATTGACAATCATACCCATACCGCGCTGCCCGCAGTCACCGCGCGGCAGCGGATCATTCGCTTCCGCATTTACCTCAAAGCGAGATCCGGCCAAATCGATGCCTCCAAGTGGCATGTTCATCTGCGGCAGTTTGAAGGACTCAAGTACAAAAATGGCGAGACCCATGGCCAGGATAGCCATCTCCGCACTGAACAGACCTTCGGGCGCGTACTTCATGCAGCGTCTGTTGCACTTCGCATGCTCTGATCCTTTATCTCTTGCTCGGATCTTTGAACTTACGGCCTTGACTCAGCCGACGCAAAAGTCACTGCCCGCTAATATTCACACCAATGATACGGGTAACATCAAGTAGAGCATCGCCCACGCGGCAACATCCACAGCAAGACCACAGGCGAAGATCCTCGCCTGCCCTTCCTCGACACCAGTGCAAGCCACAAGAAAGGTCGAGAAAGGCCCAGCACGCAGCATGGGCATGTTTCGCGGTATCGAATAGACTATGCGAGAATTAACCACCTGCGTCGAGACCGTAGCGGGCAGTCAGGAAACTGGCTTGCCTCACTTTGCCTGCCTGGGTCTTTACCATCCGCAGAGCTCAACTGGTGTCGCTGTCGGATCAGCGAATGAAAGCAGTAGTATTGCAGCTGGACGGGAATTGTGCCACGTTGCTTTGGTTGCTGTTTCATCACGCACAACTGATGAGGTAGATTTCCGAAGCCGAACACCGAATTTGCACCAGAGCTAAAACCTCGACTTCGCAATTTGCTGAAGGACGGGTAGGGGAAGATCATATGGAGCACTTGTTTCAGCTATGATATTCACTATCTGTTACATTCCCCTGATCATCCCGGATGTTTGATCATGCTTTCGGAAAATACATGCTTGGTCTTTGTTCCCAATCCATTCACTCTTGCGGCAAGACAATCGTCAAGGACATGATATGATACACACCCAACCACCATGAGTGATGAACATGGACCTCCATAACGCTGATTGTTCTGAAATTGCCGCCAACAAAGTGCGACTCCCAACCACAGACACCCACACACACGGCCGATGTCAGCTGAGAATCGTTCGTATCCGTTGGGCAGATATGACACATTCCTTGTCGATATTGAGTAGCACATACACTTGATATTGTTGTCTGGTAACACCGGGATGAACGTGGACCAGCCAAGAGTTGCAGGCCAAGAAGTGTCACTGACTTCAAACACCGGAGTGGTAGTCTCGCGGCCATCCTTCAGCGTCAGTCATCGTCAGTATTCCAAGGTGCAGGGTAGGTCCCCTCTGTTGTAGCGACAGTCTTGTAGAATACCTTCAGTTTGACAGAGATGACCAGTAAGTAGATGAGATATTGAAGTGTGACGCGAGTCCTGGCGTGAAGTTTCCTCGAGTCTTGACTTAGCGGAAGCGAGGCCACTGGTTGCGTGGTTGGCCAGGAGCACCGAATGGGTTGACAACAGCACCTGGGCCCGGACGAGTGACTTGGTTGGGATTACAGCAGAGCATAGCAACTCGAGATCCGAACTTGGAACCACGAAGGGACACCATGTGCTTGCGAATGTGAATGGCCACTTGCTCACGCTGATGATGGTGAGTATTCATCAGGATCCACTGGATGAGATAGTTGCCGTACTGGTCGCCAGCAATGTCGATGAGTGGAATGCGTGGACGATCAGGATGGGCCGTGGTGATAACTCCGAGATAGCGATCCAAAAATTCCGGTCCACCAATCTTGAGGCACTTTTCGACAACCTTGGAAGCGAACTGGTCAATGCTGTAGCTGTAGGAGTTGGCCAAGATGTGATCAATGACACGTCGTTTGTCGGGAGGAGAGCCATGCTCGCACAAATGCTGGATGCACCAGTTACCGAATTGGCCATGGGCAATGAGGTCGATATTGGCAATGACCTCCTCAATGGCAGGACGCTTTTCCTCTTCGATGCAGTTCTCGAAGATATTCTGGACAACCAAGCTTCCCGTCTCGCCCAAAGCAACCTCATGCCACATTCCGCGAAGTGCCTTGTTGACTTCCAGCATGATTTGAGGTGGCTCACCACTCCATCGGAGCTCAAAAAGCTTCTGCCAGACATGGCAAGCATAGCGGTGAATAACCGTTTCGGGAATGCGGCGAAGGAGCTCTCGAACCATGTCAGCTTTGTGGTCTTCCGGGACGGAATCGAAAGCCTTCTGGATGACGTGACAGCCGAATGGGTCCATGCTCAAGGATAGGACATTGCCGTGAATGGCATTAGCAATGGCAACGACCTGATCTGGAGTGCCATGCTCGAAGCAGCGCTGAACAAGGAAGTTGCCGAAGCGGTTGATCATGAGCGGATAGGCTTGGTTAACGATGGCTTCGACAATCTCGAACTTCTGCTCGGCGGTACCAACCTTGAGTTTCTGCTGCAGGAAGATGCTGGCCTGCTGGTCATTGTTGCAAACAATCTTGTCAACGATGTATTTCCAGTCGCAGGAGACAGTCTTGTCGAGAAGGCGACGGTAATTCATTGGCTCCAGCGGAGTGACATAGGTCTGAGCATTGACGCCGCCAGCTGAGAGTGGCCAACCAATGCCACCACTTTGGACACCGCCAGCAGCGAAGTCGGTAGCGGGAGTGATTGGGGTATTGAGTCCTCGCTGGTAGTTGTACTGACCAGGGAAACCAACAGGACTGATCGGTGGTGGTGTCAGAGTGCTACCACCGGGCGGATAGCTGCCAAGCTGAGCCATAGTGTCAGCAAGACCTGGATTGATTCTCAGTTGAGCACCGTTGCGTCTCATGCCAAGAGTGGAGTTCATTCCCATCATGTCGCCGTTTGTTCTCAGGTCATAACCAACTGGACCAGTCGGGCCTGAGAAGTTGCGGTGCTGAAAGGCGGAGTCTGCTGGAGAGAAGGGGGCCCCGTATACGCCATTGTAGGCCTGCCCAGAGAGACGAGCATCGCGAGGGTTGTTGTTCCAGGCGGGCCCAGTGGGATTGGTAGACAGCAGTTCGGTCATGGAAGATGAAGCGTTGTTCCAGATACCGCGGCCAGCACGAGGATAATCCTGGCGATGGTCTTCTTGGCCAGCCCAAGCACCACCCGCACCAGCCTGTGAAGTGAAAGGGCGGGCCGAGGCATTGAATGCACTCTGAAGATGGCCAATGGTCGTCTCGGAGATGTCGGTGGTTGTACCAAAGTCAACCTCAGAAGGCGGACCCATGGCTTGATCGATGGTTTGCTTGAGGGTCCGAGTCTCAGCAAGCTCTTGTTCTTGGCGAGAAATGACCGATCTAGCCGCCTCAAGTTCTTGTTTGACACGCATCATCTCAACATCAATTTTGTTGGCAGCTGCAGATTTGACAGTACCAGGCTTGTCGTGAGTTGGTGCAGTGGTGGCTCTGTGATTTTCGGTCTGGGTTTCGTTACGCAGTTCCTGCTCTTGCTTCTTCAAGGTCTTGCTTGAATCTTGGAGATTGTTCAGAAGTTTATCAAGGTTGTTCAAGTCATCAGGTTTGCGGGATTTGGCCTCAACCGGAGGAAGAGCAGTGGCACTCGGCTTGCGAGAATCGTTGAGCTTGAGACGGGACAGGATGTCTTCCATGCCACCACTTCCCATGGTGTTGGACTCGGATGGTTTGGTGGTAATCTGAAGGAAAAGTAAGTCTGGATGAACAAAGAGATGGGTTAAAGCACGGAGCGTACCTTTTCCTTGTGTTTTGGAGGCTGGATGTTGCTAAGCTTGTCGGTCTGCAAGATATTGTAGGAAGGGCGGGTGCAGGTGGCAGAGTGAGAGTTGCCGGTCGCTGTCTGTGAATTCACGTTAGTGCCAAATAAGAAGTGAAGCCAAAAACAGGCAAACATACTGTGAGAGTGTTTGGCGCCGTGACCAAGACCTCATCACTCTCCTCTCTGACCTTGACAGTCGTCGGGGTTGATTTGCGACTCATCTTGCCAGCTGGAGAACCAGTCGAGACGAGCGTGGCCATGTGGTCTTTGCCAAAAGAGTCGTGATTGACTGAGTTCCTTACAACATGCAAGAATATCCAGGGCAATAGATCAAGGAAAGAGAGGAAGAGAAGCACCGTCAAGGCAATGAGAGTGACAAGAAATTGTCTGCGAGATGAGGAAGCCGTTCGAGATGTCGAGGTGGGGAAGGGTGGGAGAAGAGGTGGAGGAGGAAATGAGAGAATGAGATTGAGCGAGAAAGAGAAGACAGCGGAGGGTGGCAGTTGCTGGCGGAAACATGCCAGTGAAGTGAGGAAGTCGCCAAGAGCAAACTGAGGGAGGCGCTCTCCTTGTTGCCGGCTGGCTGTGCGCAATTCTTGTTGGTGCTGGGCGCGGGCGCGCCTTGATATTCATTTCCAGACAGAAGGTGCAACAAAGCTTGACCAACTTACCAATGAATCTAGAAGCCCGTGTCTGAGAGGTTCAGCAATACCACCCTCGCTTCCAGGCCCCTCGAGGAAGAGTTGCTCCCTCTCAGCTCCGCTGGCTATACTACGGGAGATATGAGGCAGGAGATATCTTCCAGCCGTGGTCGAAGAACCCCATCGCTAGGGCGCCTCCAGCCCCCTTCCACCTTGCCCGGTTGCTCAGGATCACGAAGTCGGGTACACCAGCTCCAGTAACTGTTGGTATCAGCTTGGCAGCTTGTCGCAACCCAATGTCGTCGTAACCCCAGACGACCAGCTCCAGCTTCTCGTCAGGAAGAGGTCGAAGCCAGACTCCGCCCATGCCTGCTGTTAATGGGATGGACATGACCCTATGATCTCTCGTGGTAAGTGTTATGTATCCATGGGTGATCTGAATTGGGAAGTGGGCGAGGCGCGCTTCGGGCACAGAAACCCCCGAGCAAATAGTGACGACGTTGCCTTGTCTCTTCAACGCTTCTTCGTACTCTTGGGAGGCAGCAATGTTTGTGTCAGCACCGAAATACTGCAGAAAGTTTCGACTGGTCTGTACCGCCACAGCTAGAGTGTCGTTGGAGTGGAAGACGACTTCAAATGGACCAACGCTCCGCAAAATGGCATCAAGAGGGCCCCGTTGGCGCCCATATCTCGTATCCAATGTTTTCCAGTCGAGAGCAACCTCAAGACCCCAGACACCGGCCTCATCCCTCACGAATGATGTGTTTTCCGTGCCAATTTCGAACGGATGCGGCATGTCATCAACCAAGATCTTGTTCGGAGCATTGGTAAGGTGCACGCTTGAATCCAAATGAAAGCGATGGATGTTCTCTGTGCGCAGATGCCAATGGCGACGCGACGAGTTGACACTCACCGACACCGCTACCTTCCCCAGCCTCTCGGGCGTCGATAGTTGGTCGACAACGATACCGTACTTTGAGCCCATATCATGCGAGTTGGCGATAACAAAGGTGAAGCTGCTTGGCGCGGTGATATTGCACTGAGGAATGCTCAAGTGATGCTGGTAGAAGTTGATCATGGGTTCTGTGGTCATGGCCCCATCAAACCAATGTCCCTCACCCAGAATCTCCGAGTACTGTGCCAACTGTCCTGTCTGGGCAAGCAAAAAATTCATGAGGCGAGAGTGATAGGATGGCACATTGTCATCTGCCGATCCGTGCTGCTGAAGTACGGGAATGCCTACCAGATTCTCAACCAGGAGTTCGTGACGAAAGCTTGCCCTGGAGCTGTGAAGATGGGCAGTTTGAAGAGGGTCTGCTTCGTTCCACATCACATATGGGACATAGTTCTCGATCGAAGTATATCCAGATGCAGCAGCGACTCCAAGAACTCGGTCAGGCTGATGAGAAGCATAAAACCAAGCTCCCTGACCACCATTTGAGTGACCAACAACGAAAAGTCTCTTGGTGTGGACACCTGGCCCTTTCCAACCATTACTCTCGATCCAATCCGGAATGGCCGACACCGCAGCTTGAGCGTCAGCGAAGCCCCAGGTATGCCAGTCATCACCGCTCCACGGGCTCATGCCGGTCGGAGTAAGGATCCAAGCCGGAAGGTCGGGAGCGCCATCAAACATATGGCGAGCCAAAGAGCCTCCGGCTTCGACCCCTGCTCCGTGGAGATTCAGAAGGACTGCTGCCTCATGACCCGAGGCCGCGGACACAGACGGCGGCCTCAGCGTTGCATAAGAGACAGCGCCACTCGGATGGAGGAAGGTGATCTTCTGCAACGACGATGCGTTTGTATGCTGCAACCCGACTGTGAACTTGAGTTCATGCATACCAGAGCCGTGTTGCGAGTACTTCATATCAAAGGATAGGAACTTGTCGAGGTTTTGAGCAACATCAAATATCATCTTCAATGGTCTTGACTGGCCGGGAGCGAGTGTTATCTCCTGGTACATGACCCCCACAATCTGTTTGTTCGAGACTGCGGTCAATTGGCGGACGGTTAGCCAAACATCGGCTTGATTGCCGACCGTGACACTACCGTAACCGCTACAGAGTCGTCCGTCAATTACATCAGGTAAGAGCATACCATCCGCGGGGACGTCGAGAGTGCTTGCAACGGCTTGTGCACGCAAGGTCGCCTGCACAGTTGGAGGGTGTATACCGCCCATCGAACGAACTTCTCGGACAAGACGAACACTGACGACGTTTGATCCAGGATGCAGGTCTACCACAACAGGAGCCCTACCAAAGCCGAAGAAATCTCCACCAAAAACGTGTACGTCGCCGACCCAGAGTTCCATGATGTTGTTGGGGAATAATGTAACCGTTTGGGTAGTGGGACCGTGATTCACGATTATTCCTTTCAGCCATGCTTGATACTGGAATGCCGACCAACCATAGATCTTCTGAGCAAAGTCCCAGTCCACATGGTCGAAGCCGAGTTCGAACTCAACAGAGCTACCATTCCGTGTCGTTGAGGTGTTGCAAGTCGCTCGCTGCCATCGCACTGTCGCATTTCTGGTCAAAGGACTGCGGAAGCCGCTTTCTGCATCCACTTTGATCCCCTGGATATTTCCATGGTATTCGACGGGATCTGCTCCCCAGACAACTTCTACTCTGCAGTCAATGACATGGGCAGTCCTTCTGGATTGGCTATGCGTACCTCGAGTTCCGATTCTGAAAGGGCCGAGCACATCCCACTGCGACAGGATTGTTATCAGGCTGTGGTTGCTCGTGCCTTGTGCCGAGAGAACATGCTGAGCAGTTTGAGTGGAAATACACGTCGCAGATTGAAGCAACGTAGCCAGCAAGAGCCTGAAGAAGCCACCACGTCTCATTCTCCTACATATTGCTGGATTGTCCACGGTTAAGTCGAAGCGGTAAAGTGACGCATATTATCAAACAAAGGCACTACGGCAACGCATATGACCCGGCGGCGATGCCCTAAATTAGCCGAAGATAGGCATTGCGTTATCAGTCATTGGAGCCGCGCAATGCCTGCACGGACTTGCGACGTGCATTTGCCCGATGCAACCCATGCTTGTCCGAGATTGATCAGTCTCTGAATGCATCATGGACATCCAGATCTGCCAACCTCACTGACAAGCACGCCAACACAACCACTTCTTTCGCCCCGGACCAGATGGCGAGACCGACAAAGACACCTTGAAGTGAACCTCCAGCAGCTGCAACAACATGACAGGGTGCATCTGAACTTACCACCATCCCCTTTGATGCCACCACGAACATGACCACCACCATGACCCAGACTCCTGAACCTCGGACTTTTCATAGATCGGTGTCGCCATACAAGGGCGCAACCGACACCCGGACCAGTCATGAGAGATTTCCTTCCTTCGATCACAGTACCCCTCCGAACTTCCCCATTAACTCCAACATTGTGGCCGAAAGCCCGCAAGAGCTCACCCCAGGACCGGTTCCAAATGGCGAGTTGAGATGGCCTCCCAGGAGGATGAGCCAAAGAATTCGTGATGCCCGACCTGGAGGAGTATATACACACAGACACAAACGCAGCGTTAGCGATGCGCTGCACCGATTGCGGACGAGGCAGGGAAGTGTTAGTGAGAGTGCGCAGGAGCTGGCGGAAGCTCTCAAAGCCCCCATATCATACAAGTTAATTGTGAGTAACTGCGGTCCGGATTGCATGCGCCTCTGACATGCGGAACAGGCTCTATGTATTGTCTGGTACATGACCTCCGCCTTGACAAACACATCGTCCAAATCGATCTTGAACGCCTTTCCGAAACCCGCCACCCTCACAATTATTCAGTTCGCCTCGGTGTTCATCTGGTGCCTCATATTGACAAGCCTGACTTCGGTCTTCCCCTCGCTGAAGAGATCGGTCCCTGCGTTGAGGAATGGTCTCCGGAAGCCATCATGGGATGTCGCATACACTGCCTTTCCGCTTTCGATTTTCCAACTGCTAGGCCACCTTTTGAGCTCATATGCTACGTCGAAAATACCAGTGTCATTGGTACATACTATCAAAGGACTGTCACCTTTGTTCACCGTGATGGCGTATCGAATTGTGTTTCGGATACGCTATAGACGCGCAACCTACTTGTCGCTGATACCGCTTACTTTCGGAGTGATGTTGGCATGCTCAACTGACCTGTCCACCAACTTCTGGGGGATCAGTGCGTCTCTGGTGGCTGCTATCGTCTTTGTGACCCAGAACATTTTCTCCAAGAAGTTGTTCACTGAATCGGCTCGGGCGGAGGCAGAAGGCCAAACTCATCTTCCTCGCAGACTGGACAAGCTGAATCTACTGTGCTACTGCTCGGTTGGGGCCTTTGTGTTTTCGGCGCCCGTGTGGATATACACAGAAGGCTTCGAGATCTTGCAGGACCTATGGAAGGATGCATCGATCGATCTTGTCGAGAAGAAAGGCACTTTGGATCACGGCCAGCTGGCGGTGGAGTTTGTGTTTAATGGCGTCTTCCATTTCTTCCAGAACATCATGGCGTTTGTGCTCCTTTCGATGCTATCTCCAGTATCGTACTCTGTGGCATCTCTGATCAAACGAGTGTGGGTAATTGTGGTTGCCGTGGTCTGGTTTCGGAGCTCTACCACTTCCATCCAGCTGGTGGGAATTGCTTTGACTTGTTTTGGTCTCTACCTGTACGACCGAACGAGCGTGGAGGACGCGGCCGAGAGAAGAACCAAAGCGGATCACTTCCGGCACAAACACACGCCGTTGCTGCCTGTTATGGAAGTCAAAACTCCGGGCCTCCATGACGGGGCCGGTATACACGACGATCACATGAGCGACATATCGGATTTGCACCCTAAGAGGGACGACAGCCGGAGTCGCCAGTACGAGTCGGGCTTGAACCCTGGGTGGCTGCCTCCGGGAACAAGGCAAGAGAGTACCTGGGCGGTAGGGGAAAAGCCTGAAAAGCAATGAAAATAGATCAATGTACGATTAGCACAATGACACAGCGATGGTGTTGGGAGTCGGAACGTGTGACTGGATCACCCAGATATTTCGGGCGAGGCACATCTGGAGCCATCGTGATAGATCAATGGGCGGAAGTTTGTCTAAGCCATGCCCGCGGAGAAAGACATAATCAGAACAAGGCCTATGCATCAACTCTTTGTTGAGGATATGTAGCGACCGTCGGTAAGGAACTGAAGCCTCATTGAAATTTTGCAATTCCTAGCACGCTCCAGCTACGGCGCGATGACATTGTGTCTACTCTGGGACCACGTAGCAGAGGAGAAAGAGATTTCAAATGTAACCCTGGCTCCTACAATAATCATGTCCACGAATGAGTTACTAAAAGAAAAGGAAAAGGAAAGCGAAGCAGAAGTGACGGAAAATTGATATGCGAGTTCAAATGACAGGATCCGCGCGTTTCCCAGATAGGAATAGTGACACTAGGATGAGCCGGAAGGGCAGTGGCTTGGTAGCCGCGAGATGCTGAGTGTGCAGCCACCAGCGAAACAGCGTCTACATTGTCCTTCTTCTTTACCTTAACGGCCCAGCATCGGGAGAAGAATTGCAAGATGTCGCCGACAGAGTTGCAACACGCAGACTCGATAGAGGAGGAGGATCCTCACAACGAGGTGAAGAAGAAACAGAAGAGCAGGCGCCCAGCGAGTATGGCCCCCTGCCACAGATACCCCCCGAGCGCATGTTGCTGACGGAACGTCTGTACAGACACCGCATTCCGACAACAGCGGTTGAAGGCATGGCAGTGAGCACCGTCCCTACCTTTGAAGACTCGTGCACTGTACTGACTCTTCAGACCGATTCTCACCCCTAAGACTGTCCTTCCCATCCTCTTTGCGGTCGGTATCATCTTCGCCCCGATCGGCGGCCTACTACTCTGGGCCAGTGCAAGTGTGAGTGACGGCGACGAAGACGAGAAGCAAGCAAGGTGCTAAGATTGTCATTCAGATCCAAGAACTCAGGATTGATTACACCGACTGCAATACAACTGCGACCAACCAGTTCACTCAGATTCCCGAGTCCAAAGTGCACTCGTCCTTCAAGAGCTCCAATAGCACGGTGAGACCGCAGTGGAAGAGAACGGTGAATTCGACCACGCCGCCATGGAGCGTCACCATTCCCAACACACCGGTCTGTACTTTACAGTTTGACATCCCGAACGATATCGGACCGCCCGTCTACCTCTACTACCGTCTCACGAACTTCTACCAAAACCATCGAAGATACGTCAAGTCTCTTGATACCGATCAGCTCAAAGGCGACTTCATCAGCAATCATACCATCCATGACAGCTCCTGCAACCCCATAAAGACAAACAGCGAAGGCAAGGCGTACTACCCATGCGGTCTCATCGCAAATTCCATCTTCAATGACACATTGAACTCTCCTCGACTGGTCAATGCAGCGGGCAATGAACCAGCTCAGCCATATCGCATGACCAACCGAAGCATCGCCTGGGGTTCTGACGCGTCCCTCTACAAGAGAACAAAATACACCAATTTCGACGTGGCGCCGCCCCCGAACTGGATCGAGCGGTACCCTGACGGTTATACTAACGAAAATCCCGTTCCGGATCTATCCCAGTATGAGGAGTTTCAGGTTTGGATGAGGACAGCCGGTCTGCCTACGTTCAGCAAGCTGGCTCTGCGGAACGACAATGAGACCATGACTGCCGGAATCTACCAGATGGAGATCTATGACTGTACGTTTGGAATGGCGCAAGCAATTCAGTTGGTGCTAACTATGGCTAGTCTTCCCAGTCAAGATCTATGACGGCACGAAGAGTATCTTGATCTCGACACGATCAGTAGTGGGTGGAAAGAACTCATTCTTGGGCATCGCTTACGTCGCCATTGGCGGGTTGTGCATTGTTCTGGGTGGACTGTTCACCGTTGCACATTTGATCAGACCGAGGTAGGTTTCGCTACGCCTCTCAATGCGCATCTACTCACTCTGTCCAGGAAACTCGGCGATCATACCTATCTTTCTTGGAACAATGCCTCTCCGGCTACCGGGATCCTTGCTTCTGGTCGCGACATCAGAGGTCAATGAACAGCGCGTACAAGATTGAATGATTTTCTCTTATACTAACGATATAGGGTTCTTGTTTTGTTGTTGGGGAGCCGGCGTTCATGAATCAGAGAGGCTGCACTGGGTCCCGGAATATGCTTTCAACAGGAAAATACAGCAAATGCTTACGCCCCCCTTTCCGAATGTTTCAGTTTCTATCCGGGTCTACAATCACGTGGGAAGGAACACCAGTTCGAATCACAGTCCACATTCCAGCTTGCTGGGCATAACGACAACTATGTTGATGATCCGTGCTCTCGAACATGCGCTTTCCTTTCGTGGAGACCGACTTTCTATCCCGATTTCTTTTCTACCATGGTAGCGATTGCTTCCTTGTTTGCCTTTGGTTAACATGCTTCCCTCATGCCGGGATACATCCGTTCATGCTCTACTTTTAGTGACCCTCCTCCTGACCTCCCTACCTAACGGCATCGCAGGAATCCCAAAGTATCGCCCCGTCAGCAGATCTTGCGGCGCGCCTCCGCCGACTGAAGACCTGCTCACCACGCATCAATTTCTTCAAGAAAATGAACCTCTAGAAAATGAGCTATGGAACATCGAGTCCATCGAGTATCGGCAGACCTCAAGCCTCTCACGCCGTCAAGCCCTTACCCCACTTTTCATAATCGACACGTACATGCACATCGTCTCCGATACCGCGTCGGCCTCGACCAGCAGTCCCAACTATATAACCGATACCATGATCCAAGATCAATTTGAATATCTCGCGCGAGCATACACCAATGCCAGTATCGGGTACCGGCTAGCTGGTGTAACAAGGGTCACCAACGATGTGTGGGCATCGAACGGCGATGATCTCGCCATGAAATGGGCGCTTCGACAGGGAACGTATGCCAGTTTGAATATTTATTATCAATCCCTCCTGCAGGCCGGGGCGAATACGCCTGGCGTGCCTGCTGGATCCACCTTGCTTGGATTCTGCTCTCTCCCCGCATCAGGTGTCACACAGTCGACTCCATTGGAACAATACATTGTCGATGGCTGCAATGTGCTAAGCGGAACCATGCCGGGAGGGAACATGCAAGGATATAATCTCGGGGGTACCACAGCGCATGAAGTCGGCCACTGGAACGGGCTCTTGCATCCATTCACAGGCAATAGTTGTGACCAAGGGGATTGGGGCGATTATGTCGCGGATACACCGCAAGAGATGACGAGCACGAGTAAGTTGTCACCACCCGCTTCCTGGCATAATCTTTTACATAAACCTACGAGGACTTGGGGGGTGGTTTCGAGGCCAGCGGTGCTCAAATGCTGACACAAGTCATGGTAGATGGCTGTCCCGCCTACAAAGATTCCTGCCCCAACTCCGGCATATCCCCGAACTCATATACCGGGCTAGCGAGCCAGGGCAACAATCCCTACGGCCCGCAGGGATATTCGGGAGTCGACCCAATCCACAATTTCATGGACTACTCTACCGATGCATGCTATCAGGGGTTCACACCCGGCCAGGGGGCAAGGATGTTGAACGTGTGGAATATATATCGGGCGGGACGGTGAGAATGATGGATGCTACTTCCCTGCTTCCCCTAGGTACGAGTGGATGAGAAGCTTCGATACCGTCCTACGTGGACTAGACTGGATTGGATTGCATGATGAATGTTGTACGAGTACTATGTTACGCCGGGTCTGCGGGGATCCGAAATTCGTTCTGGGTGGCAGCGTTGGTTAGAATTGATCTAGAAAAGATCCCTGTAGTACGAGTAGTATCGTTAAATGATAGACTAATCGAACGAAGCTCCCCCTGATGGAGTTGCTTTTTGCCCGGCAGGCCGGCTCAAACTCCGGATCGGGCAAGCTCCTAGGCTCCGGATCTCGGCCCAGTCAGTCACCTTTCTATCCCCGGTCTTATCTTGGCGGTTCTTGTCATGCTTGCAGATGAGGTACTCGTACTCGGTAGTGTTATATACATGCTAAGACCTAGAGTCAGTATTCTTAGCCCAGTGCCGAACTGGTCAATGAACTGGACAGAAACAGGCGTGGCAGCAACCTGAGTAGCCATCTTCAAAGGCTTAGATACACGAATTGAGATCTGAACGTTGAGGTGAGAGGTGGCAGAGGATATAGTAAGCGGAGAGTGAAAAAGAAGAGACGGCCAATCCGCGGGCATCGTCAGTCACACATGCAGTGTGTTTGAATTGACATGGAATGCTTCACCTAGTCAAAAACTCCTCACTCCGTACTGGCAGTCGTGTTTGCCTTGCTGTTCCTTCATGCATCACTAGCCCCGTTCGTTCTTCAGGGCGCAGTCCGGGGCTGAATCGTTGCAGCGAAACTTGTCGCTCACCTCTTGGCACATATTAATATCAACCCTATAGCTTGATCTTGGTCCGAACTCAGAGAAGAATATCTCACACAAAAAGGGACGCTTCACCGCTACAATGCACCTCAGAAACTTGATGGAAGATTGTCCAGTAGAGTATCGTCGTCAACACTTCACGACACTACTTCGAAGCTAATATTCTGAACACCATCAGCATGTTACTCCAAGCCATCGAGTCAGATCAGCTTCATCGTCACCCTCAGTCTCATGCGGCATCCTCCACCAAGGCGAGGTGGTGTTTACCCATTCAGATGGCTTCGCAAATATCGAGCACGGCCAAGGTGCAGATGCGGACACGGTCTATTCTATCGCGTCTAATACTAAAGCCTTCATGGCGGCGCTCTGCGGTATACTGGTCAGTGAGGGCACACTTTCATGGACGGCACCTATTTCGATGTATCTGGAGGACTTCAGAACCGTTCACGATCCTGAGATCGGGAAGAGGGCTACGCTCCTCGACCTCTGCTCCACGGCACTGGGCTCGCACCCATCGATTATGTCGGCGCCGCATTGTTTCAGGAGTTCATCAACTCCGGCGAGGTGGGCGTGCAAGTAGCTTCTAACTTGCCCACAGCCTACGACTTTCGTTCGCAGTGGCTGTATAACAACTTCCTTCTGAATGTCGTGGGTGCCGTCATATCAAAAGTTTGTGGGAAGAGATCCGGGCTCGTTCTGCGAGAGCGAATCCTCGAGCCCTTGGGAATGAAACGAACCTTCACTCGCAACGGCGAATACTCCGACGACGACAATCACGCACGAGGCTATTCGGTTCTGGACAACGGTGACTGGATGCCGCTGCAACCCCCTGCTCTCGAGGACGGGAGCTTGCAGGGTGTCTCGGGCTACATGCGAAGCACAGTCCATGATATGCTGCTCTGGGTCAAAGCCGTCATGGGAGCCGAAAAACTTGACGACAGTGCTCTGGAGTCACTCCAAAACCCCCTCCGACAGATACGAATGGCAAGGAGCGCTCATCGGCCCATCACCCTTGGCGAGGGCCACTATGAGAACTCTTACGGCCTCGGCTGATTCCGCCACATGCTGCCCTCCCAATTCCTCTCACCCATAGGCCCGAATTTTTCCTTGCTTCCCGAGCCACCTATCATCAACAAGGATGGCCTGCCCTGCTTGACCATCGCTCATTGGGGTGACTACGCCGGCTACCTCAGTGTCTTCTACACCTTTTCCGATACCAACAGCGCAGTCATCGTCCTTGCCAACTGTGACGGCGGCTGTGGTGACCCCTCTGACCTCGTCGCGCAGGCCGCATGCCAAGAACTCTTTGACATGCGACCCCGTGTCGACCTCGCCGCCGCCGCCGCCAAGCTGGCCGCCCACAACTCGTCGCTGCAGTGGGATGACCTGGTCCAGGAGTGGGTCAAGAATCCGATTCAGGACACGCCAACGCCGTCGCCGGACGACTATAAGGGCACCTACGTCAACGTTGGCTTTCGGTACACAATTTCAGTAGCCAGGCTGCCCGAGGCCGATGCCAGAGGACGCCACCCGAATCCCGAGCTGCTGCTAATGAATTTGAACTCCAAGCCTCACCAAAACGTGAAGCTGCGGCACTACCGTTATGACACCTGGACCTTCATGCCCGATTCACGTGACGATGCAGTCAGGAAGGGAATGACGGGCTTCCTCAAGCTGCCGAGACTACTCGTGGACTTTGTGCGAGACGACTCCGGCCAAGTAGTTGTAATAGACTGGGATTTACAGGCGGGCTCCTGCGAGGGTCCGGCGCCGGAATTAGGGCGCTGCGTACCGCCTATCAGGTTTCAGAAAATGGATTAGGATGGTAAGATGGCTGTTTGGAGATGGTGTTCGTGCAAAGTTTCCACATCCTCGAACAGAGACTCCGAAGCAGGCTGTCAAGAATGCAGCTCTGAGCTCTCAAGACCTTGATCAGGGTTCTGCTAAATCTGTGACGTTCCCAAAGCTGAGCCATGCATGCCATAATACCTGAACTTCGCCGGCTTGCCTTTCAATCCCTGTGCTACCACAACTTGCTCGTCTCCGGGGACAAGATCGATCAAGTTGTCCTCAAAATCCACACTGTCGATGTCTTCTGCATAGAATGCCAGTCCTTTCACAGGGACATTATTTGTCTTGACGAAGATCTTGTCTTGCTTAATGCGAATGGTCAAGTCCGGCGTTGGCATGTCGAGATAGCGGTACGGTTGAGGCCAGTTTGTGCATCGCGCGATGATTCCCAATCTGCTGTCATCGGCATGAAGACGTAAGCTAGTGGCCATGATGACTGGCTCGTCCTTTCTGGTTTTGGGCGCAGGTAGTTCAATGTCAAAAACCTCGGTCGTGACGTTGGGTTCAAGCTCAATGACTTCAGTGCTGGAGTAGATCTCGAGCCCAGTGCACAATTCGAAAGCCTGGACAACGAATACGCCTCTCTGCTGTTTCAATGTCATGTTAGTAGCCCAGCCACGGACCCTCGTCTCCTTGTCAATGAAGGCACGCGAGTGCTGGAATCGAGGTGTCTTCATTTCCTCTCGTTCAAGACCCAGTGATATAGGAGCAAAGTCCCGTTTGACCGTGAAGTACGATAACTTCGGCCTATTGTAATAGTCGACGAGCGCTTTGGAAGTAACCTGCCAGGTCGGACTGAACTATATATGCTCGACACCATAGGTTAGTTGCCAGCCAGACCTTCACGGCGGAGACGAGGTAGACCGACGAGGAACGGGGGTGGCCAACGTACCTGCCAGATCAGAGATCCTCCGCAGTACTCCCTCCCTGGGCCTTTCCAGCCTCTTCTCCAAGAACGCAATGCACATGTCATAGCTTCAGCTTGATTCAGCTGGGAAATGTAGATGAATTCCTCGAGGTCATAAGTGAATTTGAAATTTTCAACCAGGTACGTCGCCAATTTTCGCTCGTGCTGATTCTCCTTGTTGTGGTGGTCAACTGTTCGTGAGTGAGGATGTCTTTCTGTAGCCGGCAATCCCACAAGGTAGGAATCTATTGTCTCAATGGCAGGAAACGAGCTCATTCCGAATTCCGAGATGAATCGGCTCCCCAGTTTAGGATATTCCTGCCATGGGAGCGCGTTCCTGTGCCAGACTGTTTGGTGATTAACCATTAGCACACCTCTCAAAGGAGGAAACAGATTCATTCACCTTCCCACATGTGCGTATCGCCAATACTAGGGTCATTGGCGGTTAGGCCTCCCCAAGGTGAGCCCGGATGATAAGAAGTGTTTGGGATGAGTTTGGCACAAAGCTCAGGTAGGATCTTCTCATAGATGTAGCGCGCCGGAAACGTGGACCTGAGCCACTGTTCATGATCTCGCTCCTCTGGATTGTAATCTGTGCGGAAAAGCTCTGCAAAGAGGTAATCCTCGTTACATCCTGCCCATGCCACAATTGAGGGATGGTGGCGAAGTCGCCGGAGGTTATCTTCCACCTCGCCCGTGACGGTTTGGAGGAATCCGTCGTGAGCGGGATATGCGCCACAAGCGAACATAAAGTCATGCCAGACCAGGATTCCCAATTCGTCGCATATTTCGTAGAAGATGTCTTCCTCGTACACCCCACCACCCCACACACTGAGTCTTGTCAGCTATATACGTTCGACCCAAGGGGTGAGTGGGGGAGGGGAGCAGGGTCCTACCGAATGCAAGTCTGATTTCCCTTGACAAACATGTTGAGCAGAGTTCGATATCTCTCATTCGTGATGCGAGGCAGGAAATGGTCTGCAGGGCACCAATTTGATCCGGACGAAAAGATTGGTACGTTGTTAACTTGTAGAAAGAACGTGGTTCCTGGAGCATCCCTGAGCGGTCTCTGTATAAGAGATGCCTTTCTTATTCCAAACTTGCGAGTACGGGAGTGAAGGATGGTGCCCTGTCAAACGTAAGCGATTGATGGTTTAGGGGAAGTCAACCTAGAGAATACCGCGTGATTCAGCGAGGCGGCCAATTGATACAGAGGTTGCTTGCCATACCCAGCCGGCCACCAGAGGCGGGCATTTTGTAGGTTGAAAACAGTTTCACATCGACAGTTGTCCCCGATCATTTCTTCGGCGCTGGCGATTTCTTGACCGTCCGGATCGGTGATCGAGAAGCTGATGATATCGTTGGGCTCCCCGGTCTCAACTTCAACAACAGCCCTTACACAGGCACTATTATCGAGAGGTGAAACTTCAATCTCTGTCCAAAAGTCGGCTATTCGCTTCACGTAGCGCTCCAGGTAAATCGGCCGCCACGGCCCACAGGTCATGAGTTCAGGTCCTGCATGCAGTTAGCCCATGATGCAGCCTTCGGACTCCTGCAGCCCATCCACGCACCCCAATTCCATCCGTAGTGATATTGAGCTTTTCTCACAATCATCCGGCTTTTGTCTGCAGACTTGGTGAAGATCACTGGTTCATAACGCATCTCTTCCAGAAGTTCCTTGCCTCGCAGTACTGCGCTGTGAAACAAGATTTCCAGCTCGTTTGTACCATTGTGCGCAATCTTGCTGATATCAGCCCGGTATGTGCGGTGCATGTTTTCTGTTTCGAGAATTTTCGTCCCGTTAAGCGTAACCGTGGCGAACGTGTCCAATCCATCGAATTGCAGAACTAGCTTTTCTTGCCCGCCGGAAGGGGGACATAGGACGAAGTCGGTATGGTATAACCATTTCTGCTCCGAAACCCATTGAACCTGATATTCGTTCAATCCCAGGAAAGGATCTGGGATCTTTCCGTGAGCGATCAGGTCAAGGTGAATGTTAGTCGGAAATTGAGCCACAGGGAGAAACCCATCGTTCCACTCCGGCACACCAACTGCATCGGCCTGTTTGAATCTCCAACCTGCGTCGATCCTTGTCCGGTTGAATAGGGCCATACCTTCTGGCAAGGCTGTCTTGCGATTTTTAGAATTTGACAAGAATATGGTCTCGGATCAACGGCGAGATAGGTACATACAGCGTAGAAGGCATGCGTCAGGTCTGTCTGTCGACTGCACATATACATATATATAGACCGTATCAATGGCAGCCCAATTTTGTGCGTAATCCGTTGGTTCATGGCATAATACACGATCCGAGCATTCGTATCGTCCTTTCACAGGGCAGCAGTTGGGACAGGCGATATCCCGCTTGGAATTGGACGGGTTGGTCCACTAATGAGCGTTGCCATTACTGATCGGAGCCGGGGAGTAGCATTTGTGGGCTGCACCGAGGTGCTGCGGCCGACAATGCAACATGCTATGCCAGACTGGGCAATCTCTTCGTCAGCCCTCCGTTCTCTGAGACAGCAGACCCACAATATTGGAAGGGACGTGGTCCACCTGAACGGCAGCTACTAGCTTCGTCGGATTCTGCCCAGACATCCCCGTCCTAACGATATGGAACGGGATAGGAAAAGGGATGAGCGCGGGATAGACAGGGGATAAAGATGGTATGATTTCACGTGGGATGAGCGGGATGAGCGGGACGAGCGGGACGAGCGGGATGAGTGGGATGAGTGGGATGAACGGGATGAGGTACATGGGACGCCGCACCAATCAGGATTGCCGGACTTCGTCCTCGTTATCCCGTCAATGCGTTTCTGACCGTCATCTTCCTCAATGATCCATCAAAAGACCATGGGCGTGAGCACGGAACTGTTTCATCCCGCAAAAAGTCGTCAGTTCCCCTGGGATACTGGAGGGGAACCGGGGCCCCGCCATCCTCATCATGTCTTCCCCTGGTATAAGTATGGGGCGGTTCCGCAGAGGTAGATCATCGATTAATGAGAGTCCGTGGAGTTCAACGAGCCCCTAATTCACGCCGGTCACCATGCCAACGTATCACCCAAATCATTCTTTCTCCGTGGCTCGCCTGAGCATAATATATGGTCTCTTTACGTCACTAGGAGCCTTTATCCTCGGCTTCGACACTGGTAAGTGACTACGAGATCCAACAAAGCTGCCGCAAAGGGGAAGTTCGAGACGCTTACTCGAGCATAGGTATCTATTCTACCACCATTCATCATGATTCCTTCAACGTGTACATGTTTGATAGCCATAAGGGCAATGCAGTCCTAGTAGGCAAGTGCCACAATCACTCTAGATGTGGGGGTGACTTAACTGACATCTGCCTACCCCAGGTGCTGTTGCCTCGACATATACCGCAGGAACAGCAATAGGAGGACTCTCTGCAGGATATATTGTACAAAGATTTGGAAGAAAGTTTCCTATCTGCGGTGCAGCCGCTGTGGGTGTGTCCGCTCTTCCCCTTGCGTTCTGCCGAACACTCTCCGCTCACCATCAAAACAGTGACTATCGGTGCGGCGATACAGACCGCTGCTCAAGGGATTGGCATGTTTATCGCCGGGCGTGTTATTGGTGGTCTTGCAGCCGGGCTCTTGTTATCCACTGTTCCAATCTACAACGCCGAAATCGCCGTCGCACGATATCGGGGCATCGTTGTCGGACTTTTTGGTGCCATGGCCAGTTTTGGTGTGCTGTGCTCCAACTGGGTTGGATATGCTTGCCAATTCACTTCTGGTAACGCACAGTGGAGAATACCTTTGGCTTGCCAGATGCCAGGATCAGTGCTTCTTTTTGCCGGCTCCTTTTTCCTGGCTGAATCCCCCCGCTGGCGTAAGTGTCTCAATTCCCTCCGACCCGATTCCAAGATTCGCTCAGCTGACACTCTCTCGTGAAGTGATCAATCATGACCGACTGGAAGAAGCCTACAAAGGTATGATACACCCAAAAACCGTTGGTCTCAAGTGCACAGCCTAACAGATAAGTGGTGCTGTTGTTCCACGGGGGTTCACAGAATGAAAACTCTGCCAAAGAAGAGTTTTCTCAAATGCAGGCTCAACTGTGTTCGGAAGGCAATGCTGGCTTCCTTGAATGTTTCAAGACCTCGTCATCAAGGAAGCGGCTGTTCCTCGGCAGCTTCGTGAACATTTTCAACAATTTGGGAGGCACGCCTGTGATTGCCGTTTACCAGGCGATCCTTTTTGCAGAGATTGGGTTTGTTGGCAACAAAACGTTGTTCCTCTCCGGCTTCTACGGACTGGCCGGGTTTTGTGGTGTGCTGATAAACCTGGCCCTCGTTGCAGACCGAATGCCTCGGAAGCAGTCGATGTGTAAGTTTAATGCGGCTCGGACTTTCTATATGACTGACTTTACGCAGGGGTCGGAGCTCTGGCTCTCCTCGTCGACCTTGTGATTTTGGCACCACTCTCCAAGGTGTACACCGGCAGCACAAACGCTTCAGGCAAAGCCGCCGCCGCCTCCTTCATATTCCTGCACTCCTTCGTATACTCGGTCTTCATGTTCGGAACGGTGTATGTCTATACTACTGAACTCTTCTCTACACGCTTGCGGGCTCCAGGCACAGCAATTTGCACGTTTCTAGGTCAGGCAACCAGCATTATATTCCAGCAGATTGGTTTACAAGCTTACGAGGAGATTGGATACCGGTTCTATTTCGTGTTTATCGCCTGTACAGCTTTTGCTATGGTAGTGTACTATTTGCTTCTGCCCGAAACCAAAGGTAAAACATTGGAGGAAATTGGCGCGTTCTTTGGAGATCCTGTCGTTGCTGGGTCTGAAGGATCTAAGGAGGTTGTTGATCAAGTATTTATCGAAGTAGCAGAGAATCAGGACAGGCAGGAGTAAAGTCGGGAAAGCCCCGAGCGTGGGACCCAGTTGGAGATGAGCCCGAAATCCCAAGCTTCAATAACCTAGGGTCCTGTAGGGAAGTGCCTCGGCTGGAATGCACGGGGACTATTAAACCCAGGTCATTTACGGAGTAGCGGGTTCATCTTTCACTTACCTACTTCAAGCCTGGAGCAATAGCACTTTTCACCTCAACATCATCCGAACCTGTCGTTACTGGCTCGTTGTACTGACTCAAAGTGATAATCCACACAACTTCTCTGCGTTGACTCTCACAGGAGGTCTCGATCGAAGAGCACACTCGCGGGAAGGATGTCTGGAATCAATATTTTACGCCGCTTCAGCTGCGCCCGAATCGGTTGTGATCGATCTTATCTACGCGCAGAACATCTTCGTCGGCATCAGTTAACACGTGAGAAAGAAGTTGGCAGGCCAGAAAATTCACACTAACTACGAGACGCTTCCAGATCAAAAATCCACATTCAGATGTCAGTTGTGCAATAGACTGTTTAGTCGAAAGTATGTAGCCCAGTCTAAGCACGAGTATCAACTTCTCACAGACATGTCTAGCGACCTCCTGCAAGCTCACCTCCGCAGGCACCAGAAGCGAAACCCCCTCCTTTTCGGCTCCTTTGTTGGAGACGACACGACCTCCCCTGATAGTCCCTTATCCCAACATCATGGCTGGGGAGCCGCCGGGGCAGGGCCTGGTGGTGACAGCAGCGCGATGGAGGATGACTTCGGTCAATCGCAGTTTCTTTTCCCATTTCCTTATGAAGCCTTCTTTGACAATCTGGATGTTCTTTATCCAGATCTCGCCGAAGATCTTGAGCTCATGCCGGTTTGCACGCCCCGATCGGCCCAACGGAGACGAAACGTTCAAAACTGACGAATGTCGTTAGACCGGCAGCTCCATGATCCCCGATTCGAATGCTTCATTACCTATCGACTATGAGCAAGTGTTGGCAGACTTTCCGGTACGTCCTACGCCCTCAGCGCGGTGGAAAGGAATATTTTAATGGCGGGAAACGCTCACATCTCTAATGCCGAGAAGGAGGTTCGACATCTCCATGGGGTTTCAGAGTCGATACTGTTCCGGATATTCAACCGTGGACTGGACTATCTCGACAACAACATGCCCTTTATTCATCGTCTTTCTCTGGATGCCTTGTCGATTTCCACGTCCACCTTTCTTGCGGTATGTAGCCTTGGGGCTATCGCGCTGAATGAGCATCCTGTCTATTCGGTTGGCGTCGAATTGCACCGGCTGATTAGTCAGAGAATCATGTCGGTAAGTGGCAGTGCAGCAACGACTTGAAGTTTGGGCCTAATATATCTTTCAGGTGCTGACGGAGGGATCGGACGTTAATGCACAAAAGGTCATGGCTATGTAGATCCCCCCTTTCCATCAGGCTCCCGCCAGAACCAGCCATTTCTCACTGATCGAAGGGTTATCATTGAGCACATCTCCTCTTATTGTTTAACCCAGGAAGACAACAAATCGGCAGAGATCTTGCATGTGCTTGCCATGACCGTAAGCACCCTCCAGGGATTCTCGCATTCTGCTAACAGCTGTTCTCAATTTCTAGTTTGCGCGTGGCTTAAAAATTCCCACTGAGGATTCTTACGAGAATACTTTCGGCACGGCTGAAGATCGATGGAAGGAATGGATCGGTCGGGAATCGCTCGTCAGGTCAGCATAGCATCCGGCTGATGATTGGATGGGATTAACCCATGATTAGGCTCAAATACTGCATTTTCATTTCTGATGTCGATTACACCATACACTTCACGCGACCACCGATGGTTTCGTTTGAGTGGTTGAAGCTCCCTCTTCCATGCTCGAAACAACTCTGGCAAACTACCACAGCCGTGGAATGGGAGAGACTGATACCGGTGTCCCAGAGACAATCTGATGGTCGAGTCATTGCGACGTTCTTCGATGGGATGAAATTGCTGCTGTCCAAAAATAACGAAGACAGCACTACTGGTCACCGACAAGTAATGCCAGATGATCATATTAGTCCATTCGCAGTACAGGTCCTGATACATGGCATCGTTCTCGTCATAAAACAAGACGTTAGGCAAGTGTTGGGCAATTCCGCCTCTGCCAATCCGACCAACATCAACTTTGGAACTTACAAGAAGTCTCTTAATCGCTGGCTTGACTGCTTCAATCAGCTATCGAGCCCTGATCGAAGCGGGGAGATGGCACGGAGTGCTTTTATCACCTACCACCTTGCACACCTAATGCTGCACATCAACTTGTCAGACTTGGTCATTGCAGCTGGTGATCTTCGAGGTATGGATGGAGAAGGCGAAGCTACACGTGATCGACGAACATTCATACAGTCTGCAAAAAGCGAAAGGCCTGGAGCGGAGGCCTATCGTTATGCACTAGAAGTTGTGGCCATGTCGTTAGTGGAAAGGGTGCCCAACCCGGTGGCATTCTCGTCTGTCGGCAGCCGCAAGAAATCATTATCGCCGTTCTGCACCGCATTCGCAGGTTATATCGGAGCTCTGGTTCTGTGGACCGTGCAAATCTCAATGTGCCACAACAGGCCATCTCGTCGAGAGGATCATTATCTTACCAGGCTGATCAAGCGGGGCGAAGTCGGCCTGGTTTCGCAGAATCGAACGAGGGACGAATGGAACCAAGAAGAGAATTGGTTTCGAGAACTCCTCAACGTAGAGTCTAGCGCAACCATGCTCAAGGAGAATCAGCCTGAGTACAGGGTTCAGGGAATTCAGAGGCTAGTGCGCCTCGTACAACATCGCCTGTCAGGCTCACGCTGGGAAATCGGTAAGTCGTTGGGGGGGTCCCAAATAAAGAATATCGAGTGGACTAATATGACATAGCTCAGGGAGCGCAGCGAGTTTTGGACTCATTGCTATCAAGTACCTGACCCCGACCAGGCTTTATTCGGCTTGGCTGGCCGTCCTTACAGATATAAATCATCAGTCTCGATTGGAGGAAATCAAGGAACAACCTATTCTCGAGGCTGCTGAGAGCCATGTATTTGATGTCCTGCGGCTGAAGGGGGCTATCGGATGATGCAAGTTGCGAGTAGGGTGGTTAACCCAGGCGTCCGTCATGAGGTCGACCTGGTGGCCTCGCCCCTGGAGCGACGCAGTATGCCGTATAGAAGTGCCGAGTCAGATGATAGCGGCAATTGTGCTGTTTGTGAGACGGCGCTGTATGAACGTCCGTCCGCATGATTTCAATGGTCGTCTGGTGCTTGGTTCAACAACTGGGATGTCAAAGATCAGACTTTGCCGCGAGGGTACACCATCGCAAAGGTGTGACAAATGGTCTTTCCAACATATTTGTGCGTTGTAAAAGCAAAGCCATTGTGAAAAATTCAGAGTTTTCCAATAGCTAGAACATGTGGCTCACATGCATCCAGCGGTCACTCAGGTCCCCCTTCTTAGCTTGCTCCATGGCCCGGATGGCACGCTCAACCTTGCGCTTCCGACCCATTTGGGCCAGCACATCTAATGCCTCCTGTCGTTGCGACGGTCGAGCATGTGGCGTGGTTGCAACCTTAAACAGCGGCCAGATCAAAAAATGTACCATGGCAATGTGACTTGAGTCTTCTTCTTGACTAGGAAAGTCCTTTGGAACACTATCGCAGATTTCTTGACAGATTCCTGTTATGATGCCCGTGCTGACCTCCCTCTCAGACAAGTTTCCCAGGCGTTTTGAGTCAGAGAGCGGGATCTGAGCACTGTATTTCCAGATCATCTCGTTCAGGAGAAGGCGCAGGACACGTACGGAGTTCCAGAGTAGCATGGCCGCCAGACTGGGGTACTGGTGATTGTAGCTATCGTTTTGTGCCCCGCATCGCTGACAGCTTGCAAGTTTGAGCTCGAACAGGAAATCGGGATGTTGCCTCATATCGTCAATAATGAGCTGTGCCTTCCGATCTATGCTCTGGGCTCGGATGATAACCACGGAGGCATCATTGCAAATCCCCCGTTGTAAATGTACCCGTAGGTTAATAAAGTCCTCTATCACAATTTGAAAGAGGAGACGAGGTCTTGAGGCCGGTCCTTCTTTGTCGATCGATTCGAAGTATTGGCTTAAATCCTCAGGCAACGGGATTCCCTGCTGCAGAGAATGTAAAGTCAGACAAGATAATAGCAGGAGAAATAGCTGTTTTCCAATGCCCGTGGAGAGCAGTGCGCGATTCCGTGTGGTCAGGATGGTATAGGCTCCAAGGATATGCTTCGTCCAGGCCTGTGTTGAAGCCTCGATGTCACCTGAATTGGCTTCGAAGAATGCAAGGAGCAAGACCGAAACGACGATATGAGCCGACTTCGCACTTTCACTCTTTTGCAATCCTTTCGCAGTTTCTATCAAGGCACGCCCGTATTTGGTGTCTGCCCACTGGCCTAACACCGGCTGTCCAGTTTCCGCCGCCAACCTGGACAGTGCGACGGCCTCTAACGACTTCTGTAGTGATTCGTTTGTGGTAGCGGTGCCATAATAATCCGGCAAGAATTGGAAATGGCTGCCAGCAAGCCCGTTCGTTAACAGAAAATAGACCGCAGCGTTCGTGATATAGTCTCTTGCACTGAAAACATTGATGAGCAATGGGTCGACTTTGTCCAGCTTTGGCACGACCCTCTGTTCATGCAGCGCCCTGGTGTTGTACACTGGTGAAGGCTTGACCCTGATTGTGCCGCTGCATTGCCTTTGCTTTTGATTTGGTCCTTGGTTCTGTTGCCCATACCTTTCGATAGTCCTGGCTGTCATGTCACGGAAGATGGCCGCCACAGAATCTGGGTAGCCCGTACAATTCTGATGGGCTCTTTTGCATTGACCACAGCTGGGGCGCTCTGTATCACACTGGAGAGAAAGTTATTGCCTTACACAACTATCCGTAAGTCAGGAAATATACCTTGATACGTCTGGAACGGCAACGCTGGCACCCCTTCGAAGGTCGTCCGCAGTAAACCATGCCTTGGTTGTGGCCAGAGCCGAGATTTCAACTCAGTCGCATTTACTCATGCACAGCTAGAGCAGCGCTAAAATGATGAATCTAAATCCTAGGAAGGCCTGAGTTTGGACGGTTTGCATCTTCGTGATGGCGATGACATCTAGAAGAGGGTGACTTGCTGTAGGAATAGTCTCATGTACAGAGAGAGTGAGAGGTTGTATTCGTAATTATGAAACTCGTAATTATGATGACGCGTAACTCCAGTTGGAGTCACAGGAGTCGCCACCTAATTACAGTGGTCGAATCCCAACAACCTACTTAGGCAAGAGTCCGTGGCTGATTAGTGGCTCAACTCGAATTCACGCAAGCAAACCGGGAGTCTCGCACGGCTAACGACAGCCAGCAAAACATCCCGTCGGGCGTCTCCTAGTCTGAGCTTCAGCCAGGCAGTCGGGCCCACCGACGATTTATATTCCGAGTTTGGATCGGCTCAGCCGTACCGGGCTAGCGTCTATCACGCAAGTAGTCAGGCACAAGATCGCACCAATCGCTTCTTATTGAAGCGTAAGCGAGGTTACGGTCGTCGGGAAGATCCACTCAAGATCCAACCAATAATGCTGGCCAGGAGCCTTCCGATATTGGTAAGTAAATCGCGATCCAGAACCGCTCTTGATGGTTCCCCTTTGCAGAGAGTTCCACGAGACTGAGCTTCACTTGCCTCGGCCGCGACAATGGCAGAATTGAATGGAAAAAACAGTGGCTCAGCCTGGTCAAGGACGCACATGCTTGTTCCGTACTCGGTATTCTTCTCGCTTTGACGAATCTACGGCTGACATTGAGGGTCGTTAGGGGAACAGAAAGTGCCGCAGCTTGAGATTCATGGCTTCTATTCGGCTGTATGTATATAGAAGACTCCTCCTGCACAGAGTTATTTGCAGGAGTTCTTGGTACTTGTTATTATCTCGAATCGGGGAGAAGAACAGAACAACATATAGAATCTCTACCGTCTCAACCATCTCAGCCATCAAAAAGCCTGACCTCTCTTGACAGATTTTTGTGCAAGTTACCCATCATGTTTTCTGCCGTCTGCCTATGTATGTGTTTAGGTGCAATTCAAGCAGACTGACCCTTGACTGACATCAAACAGCTCCTACCGACCCGAAAAACCAATGGAGCTATTGTCCGTCTGTGGCGGCGGCGGCAGTCTTTGCCATAATATTCCTGCTGACGACTTTGGTTCACGTCGTCCAGGCTTTTCGATTTCGCCAGTGGTTCTGCTTGGTTGTGGTTGTGGGTGCACTGTGGGAAACGGCTGCCTACGGCTTTCGCATTCTCTCAGCCAGGCATCCCACTCAAAAAGGGTCCTATGATGCTTCTTTCCTGCTGATTCTGCTCGCCCCAATCTGTATCAACGCGTTTGATTACATGATCACATCACGAATTGTCAAGGTCTTCCTTCCGCAGGGACGAGTTCTTGGCCTAAAGGGATCAATTCTGGGCAAATTGTTTGTTTGCTTCGATATAATGTGAGAGTTCTCCTCTTGTCGAGCGACTGATGCAGACAACATCTAACAAGCGCGGCAGTTCGTTTATCGTCCAGATAGGCGGTGGTTTCCTCTCACTCTCAAAGACACCTAAGACGGCGAAACGAGGCCTTCACATCGTAACAGCAGGTGTTCTCTTCCAAGAAGCACTGATCATCTACTTCTTCTGTCTGACGATGCGCCTGATATCCAAGCTCCAAAGGCATATGCTTCCAACCATCACCTACCGGCGAGCAAAGCTGCAAGTAAATGCCGTTCAGCTGTCTCTGCTGCTCATCTCGGTACGCCCCAACTATGCCTTGGAGGCACTTTTGGACAGTACTAACATGAATATTCTACAGTACAGAATCATCTACCGGCTTGTCGAATTCACCGCTCCCGAAGGTGGTTCTCGAAGCAAATACATCGAAGACCACGAATGGTTGGTATACGTTTTTGATGCCGCCCCTATGTTTCTTGCTTTATTGTTGATGAACTTCATCCATCCGGGGAAACTGCTCGGGTTGCCATCTAAGCAAACGAATTCCTTCCTACTTCCAACGAGGCAAGATAGCCACTGACGGACTTTCAAGCAATCGACAATACGATCGCAAAATCAAGAAACGGAATTCTCGGAGGGAATTAGATGAAGCAATCGAGGAATAGAGCTAGATCGTCAAACAGTTGGGAAGATGATGTTTGAACAGACATACGTACTTGGGGTTGCAGTACCAAGAAGTGCATCTCTCCTTGGCCTGAATATTTAATAATGGTGGAGGCCAAAACAATATGCCTCCTCTTCCTACTGATCTAATGCTGTCGGATTGCTTGTTCAGATTCATCATGGTATTCTTTTCTGCTGAATTGTACGGCCGTCGTCGGCCAATGGCAGAAGTCTTCACACAACTTCTTCATCATCGAACACATTGACGGTGCAAAGTGGTAGTGAACAGATGAAAGCCTTCACATGGAGAAAGGTTGCTCCATGTTAGAATCAAAAAGGGTTTGAAATCGGTAGCATTGTTAGTTTCCCCAGTAGTTTTGTCTTTCAGAGCGGCCTGGACAACAGCACAGAAGGTTGCTGTCTCTGAGTTCCTTGGAGAGACCAATTTATTAATCATAAGCCTGCATTGCGAGTGCATGCCATACCCCTTGCACAAACTTGAAATGCCGTATCTGAGCCACAGTACATACCAAGTAGTGTGGTATCTGATATTCTACAAAGTTTTGGAGAAATCGCGGCCCCATGACAGGGTGTTCTCCCAAGGCTCCCAACTGCGGTTGGAGCTGTCAATCTGGGTGATAATATGTTAGCAGACTCAGAAGAATTTCAAGCTGAACCACATTAATCTCCTGTGAATGCCGCTTCTGGTCAACTGTGCGTGGATTCTCGTTGTTTTCAGGAGAACAGCATTGTGTTTCTTGGGTCTACTATTACTATGTCATGCCTGAAACAATCTGAGAGCTCAATTGAATGGAGTCAAATCGTACTGACTTGTTGTGCCGGTAGCATTGCAAGTCTATATGGAATAGGGTGACCGGTGGCGCGCAGGTGCCGACTTGCATACCCAGAATGGAAAAGACCCAGGAGTAAACCCCCTGGATCTTAAACCCCCTATTCGATGTTGCTTTGACGGAATGATTCAGCCACATGGAAGACCGTATGCACAACGTCATGAAACATCAAGCACGGAGCAGCTAGGTTGATACAGGTTGTAGGGCCTTCTCTTGCCGTGGCATCGCCATTTTCTCTCCTCTTCGAGCAAGATCTGCGCAATGATTGCGGGTACGCTGGATATCTTCCTTACTAGGACTGGTCCAAATGGCTTAAGACCGAAGCGACGTCAACACTTTTCGACGGATCCGAGTACTCACTCTCAGGTGATGGCCAACCACTTCACCAAGACATCTATATACTCCCTCCAGGAGGTCCTCGGCCACGTACTCCAATTCTGAGACCCGCCGGAACAGGTGGAGGCTGTGTTCAAGGAGGAGCGTTCGCAAATCGAACAATCAGCCTTGACGGCCAGACGTTGGATGACGGAATTACCTATTCTACCCAAATCTTTGATCGGCCTCGCTGCATCAAGCGAGATCTTTATCGTCCCTCTTTGATTGCCCTACTCCAAAGTCGCGGATCTCCTTGAAAAGCCCGATATTCATGCTTTCCATTTGCTCCTAGATGACCCGACGTCTGGTGCTCATGGAAACGGTCACATCTTTATCGGCGGAGAAAATCTCGACTTTTACGCTTCACCCAATGATCCCGTTTTCTTCCTCCACCACGCTATGTTGAACCGTGTCTGGACTATCTGGCAGGGACAAGATCCTGCAAATCGCAATATTGGATTGGACGGCACAGTCACATACATGAATGGTGAGTTCCTTGTGCAAACAGTCCAATCAACCTATACCCTCGCATTCTCGGTTCCAAGTCGAGAAGAGAATATGCTAACGCGGTACCTATCTAGTCCCTCCTAGTCCGAACGCAACATTGGATACGATGCTCGTGTATGGGAACTTAACCCAGGCGGTGCCAATTTCAACCGTTATGTCCCCATTGGCAGGCCCATACTACTACATGTACAGATGAAGCTGACGACGCATATTCCAGAGCGCTGCCAGAGACACCGGTTTCGCGGACCACATGCCGAGAGAAGCATATTCCAAAAGCGGCAAAAGGCCATGGTTGCCTGCATGTAAAGCTCCGAAGTGTTTGGACAGCGATTCAAGTAATATGGACATTCACTTGGCCTTTCCTCCGGCGGTTCTGGTGTAAGGAGATCCTTGGTGAGCGGACCTCTCGCCATTTTTGAGCTTGATTGTAGCAAAAGCCTGCAAATAGGCCTTGTTCGTTCCGAATATCGGATATTACACGAACTTGTCGAATGGAACACCATCTCTCTGAACCTAAAATGCAATGTTGCCGTGATCGACATGCCTGTTCGCTCCTTCCAGCCACATCATGAGGACTTTACATGTACGAGGACACTCATTCACTCATACTTATGCCCAGCTGTGCTCTTCCCCGACACTATCCACGAGGCGCGAGGCTGATTCGAAAGTGAACGACTTTGTCTATTGTACATCGTACATCGTACGGGAAGGTAAGGAAGTACACGACTTCTCCATCTACACTCCTGCTAGCTGCACGCATTTGCATTTGCGTTGAAGATAGGTACAGTGCGAGTGTCTCGTCAATATCTCTCCTATCTAGTTGTCACCCAGGTGATCGAGATCTTCTCCTGATGTTGCGCGTTTCTAAACGCAGCCCTGGGCCAACCCTCTGATGCGGGAGAGTCGATGAGATCAAGATACTATGATAGATGATAGATACCACATTTCTATATACCTGCTTTGAACTGAAACTAGTTGGTAGCATCAATTAAGACCGGATTTTCAGAGAACTGATGGGGGTATATGATCAAAGATCGCCAGAAGCAGGGCCAGATTCCTCCAGCCTTATAACTCCGAATAGAGCGGTGCAGAGCCTGCATGCCATTCCTACGCCGCCGTATGCTGGATGAGTCAATGAGATTGTAGAGAGCGTGAAGTGGTGTGTGAATCCGTGTGGGTTGAAACTTTCCCACCCATCTGGTCGTTATTTGTCCAACATAACAGACAACCCTATGGGGTACCATAAGTCAATCGCAGAATCCTAGGACTGAATTCCATGTCAGCCCCAATTCCTCCTCGTCCCTATTACAGCCAAAACCACGGCGAGCGCAATAACCACAACGCCAACGAAACACATCCAACGGTTGAGATTTCTCCACCACCTCGCATTTTGGAATCTGAGCTCTGCCACACCGGCGTGGTGTCGTTCCAGACGGAGCTTGGCTAGTACGTCAAGAGAGCCTGATTCCCAATCTGGATCTTGTGACGGGCGCGAGCTACGCTGGATTTGGGAGTCTCGGATTGATTGCGTGTGATATTGTTGAGGAGGATAAGACCGTCGCTGGGTTTGTGATTGACGCCTTTGCTGTCGGGATTCGCGGAGGACTTGTTTCTCAAGGTCACCGAAACTATCTGGCCGTTTTGGAAGAGGGAGGAAAGCAGCGATGAACCATGTCAGGGGAATAAGGAATCCCGTGGTGAAAGCGAGAACCTGAACGGAGCGGAGATCGAGATGGAACGTTGAATCTGGTTTGTCGCCGTCATTGGTGGTGAGTTCAGGGACGCCGGTCGTCCAGCGTGCTTTCGAGTTGAAGGGGAATCCGAAACCACGGGACACAGAGGAACCGGTGTTCAGCCGGGCGTCGTGATGGAGATGAGGAGATGAGGACCACCGATGCCATGATCTGCGCAATTCGTTACCGCCAGGATGGTATATGACGGATTGGTTCTGCGAGTCGGAGCCAGAGCCACTGTAGGTATAGGAGTGGTGATGGATCGTGTAGCTTGAACCCCTTCCATCTTCATGCGGTTGCTCGTGTATCTCGACGACGCCAGCCCAGTGGGCACGAGGGTCGAGAGGAGGCAAGGGCATCGAGACCGCTCTGCTGTGCTGCCCTGCCGGTAATTCGTAGATTCGGGGCTGCTGGTATGATTGCCGTCGTGCTCCATGTGCGAATGCGTGCGCTACTGATGGCGGGGGAGAGAGAAGTTTAGTAGCTGGATTTGATACAAGCGGCCCGACTCCGGGGAGAATGTGAGATTTCCTGGCGGCGAGTTTCGGTCTCTTGGGGCGAATAAGATCACCAAGACGATCGCTCATACTCTGATGAATGTTGCGAAGGCTGGGGTTTCCGTTCGATTTGGTTGTTTCGGGGCGAGAAGCTGCTGGGGTCAGAGTCGAGACCGGAATCGGTGCTTGCCTCGCGGCCAGCGACCGTAAACTCAAATATGATCCGCTAGGATATAGATAATGAAAAGAATCTGTGTACATGCCGGAATAATATCTCCGGGCCCACGTAGGAACTTGAGCGGCGCTGATTATACTGCTGGAAGAAGAGCTGGGACGAAGGAAACTGTTTTGTCGTAACTGCGTAAATGATCTCATGGAATTAAGTCGCGTTGTAGATTGTTGGGCTGAATTGGTCCCCGATGAAGACCCACCCAGGTGGCTACCGCTCCGGACCGGTCGGAGAGGTGGTGATCTATATGCATATTCTGATAATGGGAGGGCAGAAACTTCGTCCGAGGCTTCGTGGTGGTGAGGATCGATGGAATTATGGTCGCATTGGCACTCGCAATCACATTGTGACTCAGTTGCCGTCTCTGGGCGCGGATCTGGAACAAGATGAATTTGGGTCTGGTTCGCGGACTCATTGATGATGTATATTGATGCTGGTGCTAGATCGTCCGAGTTGAGATATTCGTCTAGATCTGGAGCGGAAGAGAGCTCGCTGATTTCGCTGATTTCGCTGATGGGCCTCGACCTCGACCAGGAGCCTTCGGATGGTACTGCTGAAAGTGTAGAAGAAAATCGTGGTGCCGAGCCTTCTGTAGACATCGATCTAGAGATCCGTTTCGGAACACTGATGCCGATATGCTGGCTGGGAGGTGGAGCGCGGACGACCGGATATTGAATCCTGGGCGGACTGGAGCTTAGGGCAGCCTGAAGACTCGAATGGGTTTCGGCGACGGAGCTGGAATCTGAGGAAGGGTCATCCCGGCCCAGGACTCGAACTACTGGACTCGATTCATCGACGACGCTACTTTGCTGAATGCTTTGTGGTGCTGAAGACGGAAGGCCGGGGTTGACAGGCGAGCTTGTGCCGGCCGCCGACGTGTCTATGTAGCGATTGGTGGGAGGACTCGATGCAAGAGGATTTCTTGCTCCTATCCTCTCAGCGAAAGATCTCCCTCCCGCGGTATCAGCTCTTTTCCGTTTTCCCAGAGAAATAGACGAGGACGATCGTGATCGCAAGGAATAATCCGACTGTGCCTTCCGGGCTGTCGCTGGGGAATGCTCTGGCGAAGAGGTTCCCAATTTTAGTACATTTGGACTCGATACCGGCTCGCTGTCACCAAACTGCTCGGTACTAGACGTGTGGGCAAGGCGGACCACGTTGGGACTCGAGGACTGGTCGGTGCTTGGGAACTCTTCCGTACTGGAGGTGTGCGCAAGACGGACGAGATTGGGACTTGAGGAGTTTTCAGCTGAGCTTGTGCTCGGCGGGTCTTCAAAGGCTTCCAGCAGTGGACTATTCAGGTCTTTAAATGCTGGAGGCCGCGGACTTGAGGTAGCGCCCAGAACATTGTAGTTTGGGCTCGAGGTCACAGTAGCATCTTCAGCTATGGACGTGAAAGAGTTTCGCGACGAGATCCTCTTCACAGCGTGGCCCCCTGAGGGCAAAGTCGGTAGCAACGCCAAATCATCATTCGAAATCTGATGCAGTGATTCCCAAGCATATCTCCCAGACAAGCTCTCGCTCGAGCTGATGCTTCTCAACCGTAATGAACTGGCCGTGCTTGGGCGAAGAGGCGGTGATGTTGCCGTGGAGGGACGAGAAGTGTCGTCTGCCTGGGATTCATACAGATCTCTTAAAGCTTTGACCGATCGCTTTAGCCTGACAGTAGGCTGTGAGCCCCTCGAACTCCGCGAGACGCTGCTCGTGCCTGCGTCGCTGTCGGAGAGAAATCCAAACGTATCGCTGAGTGGGCTCGGGCCGAAGCTTTTCTTCTTGCGGAGGGTGCTGGGCAAGAGCACCTGCGAAGGCTTCGTCGGAAATGGATTGGCATTGTATATGTCCACGCTCTCTTCTGACTGCGACTCTTTGCCCAGGCGGGATGAGATTTCGTTCGCTTGGGAGGCTGACTGCTGTTGCAGTGGTGTTCTTCTAGGGGAAGTCCGCTTCGGCGACCTTTGCTTGACCGACGAAGGGGACGAGGACATAGCTATCTCATCGTCGAGGGAATGGAGTTGCGATCTGAACTCAAATCGCGGACGCTGCTGTAGAGGTTCGTAGAGAGGCGTAATATAACGAGCGACTAAGGTGAGTTGTGTACTGACAATAACAAATCTGAGTCCGAGCTCAGAATTGCTCTATGGAGACGCCAATGCGAACGCTCCGAAGAATGCACAGAACTTCAGCTGGGACGATGACGGAGATGGGTCGAACATGCATATGCATGCTGCAGGGCGGGATTAAAATTGAGATTGGACCGGCGGTGTGCATATGACAGTTGATGTTTGAGTTTTTCGACTGGTATGTGCGAGAAGGACGATTGTAAACCGGGAAGGAATGTCGAGTGTGATGATGCCAAAGTCAAGAACGTCGGAGGTCGTTGGGTGAAGGTTCGATGAATAGTCACTGAGCACCCTTCGAGTATCTTTCTTCCGCGATCCGGTCAGGGATTCGGGATCAGGGGAGGAGGTGAGTGCCTGTTCTCGGTTCTTGGGAGGCGTGAGCCATGTAAAATTGAGGTGGCTCCAACAGTCGCTACGATGGCGCAATGACCAGGTGCAGCAGTGAAGATTGCCGTGGATTGCTGTTGTGTCAAGGAGCTCGCGCAAAACGCGTCTTACCATTCTCTGAGGTCTCCCTCTAATCGCGTGGCATACTGCAGCCTGACAAATTCACCGATTGGCTGGGAGCTGGCCGCGAAATTGACGCGACAATCTTGGGGTGCGACAGGGGCGGGCAGACACCAATGAGGCGAGCACCAGACCAGGATCAATGACATGGCGTCGATCAATAATGCCATTCTCTGCCCGTTCTGTCCAAACACCCTGGGCAATATCAGCTTATCGAATTAATAGCCCCGGCCAGCCTCTCAGCAATAATGACAGCACAGCAAGCGTGAAGAACAAGTGAGCGTGTTCAGAAGTGTGCCTCAGAACGCGCAGGAGGCCGTGTACCTCTCATGACCTCATCGCCGCGACTCGCACTTTCCTCGTTTCAGGCTTACCAAACCCCTTTCTCGAATTCGACTTCACTGTAAGTACTCGCCATCACTGCACCGCAAAGCCGCCCTCACCATCTAGCGAGCGAATGGTTCCGACAGAATGGCTCCCATTGACTTTTTCACGACGTTGAAAAACACTTATTTTAGCCATGCAGGTGCGTTGAACAGTCCATTGGTCCCTGTTTCTCGACATATCCGCTCCGCCCTCGGTCGTGAAACTAGTTCTCCCCCAGGTGCTCCACCACTCATGGACGACCACAGCACGGGCATGTGTTGCTCATGGATGTCTGGCTGGTCTTTGCCCCGGTTGCGTCGGTTACATATCGATATACTAACGGCATGGCGAAACAGACAAGGACAAGCCTCTCATCTCGACCACGGCAGCGGCCCTACTATCGGTACGTCGACGTGGCTAGATGGCTTTGTGACTTTATATGTCTGATCCCTCGGCCAGGTCACGTTCACACTTGCTTATGTGGTTCCTTTCTACTTGTCTGCCGCGACACGCCCGTCGCCGACCTTGAACCGCGATGCCCCTTCCGTCATCCGCGCACGGATTCGAACGGTCACATTGGCTTGCATCACCGCCTCTGCAGCGGCCCTGTATATACTAACCAGGACAGCGAAGCTCACACCTGGCGATGCGCTCCATATGCTGGGCTGGTGGCCAATTCTCCCCATGGACATTCTGAGGTCCTTAGCACTGACTTTCCTGCTTTACATCGGGCCACTTTTTGAGAAAGTCTTTGTGGAGCGAAACCTCGACGACCTGCGCCATGGGGGTTTAGGCGCACTCACAGAGTCACTAAGCAGCTGGCAAGGCTACAGGAACTATGTCGCCGGTCCGATCACGGAGGAGATCATCTTCCGCTCTGTCCTCATACCGTTACACATAGTCGCCAAAATCTCGCCGTCCAAGATCGTGTTCTTGACTCCGCTTTACTTCGGTATTGCCCATGTCCATCACTGCTACGAGTTCATTCTGACGCACCCTCACGCGCCAATCCTTCACGCCGTGGTCAGGACACTTTTTCAACTCACCTACACGACACTCTTTGGGTGGTTCGCCGCATGGATCTATGTACGAACTGGCTCATTATATGCATGTGTCATCATTCACGCATTCTGCAACTGGGTTGGCCTTCCGCGATTCTGGGGTCGGGTGAGCAGAAGGGAGGAGTATCCTCTTTCACCAGTCGCTATCCGTGGCAAGGATGATAGGGACCTCGTTCAGGCGCAAGGGCATCGTGGAAAGTTGCATTTGAGATGGACCGTGGCATACTATGTGCTTTTGGTGACTGGCGCATATTTGTTCTATCGAGAATTCTGGCCACTGACGGTTTCTGAGGCGGCGCTGGCGGGGTTTGCTGGTAAGACAGCAAAGTAGGGGGGTTTATGTGTCACAAAGATGCACCGAGGAATATAGACGGATTATTGTGCCATAAAAGAGTGCTTCGGGCCACGACTACCGCCCTTTCTTGCTCTTTCCGCCCCGAGCCCCATCTTTCCTTGCCCTTCTTCGTTCCTCCCATCTTCCCCACCCTGCATCTTGGATATCCTCAGTGGTGATCAAATCCCTGATCCTAAATCTCCGAGCAAGCCAGATGTCAAGCGCCCACTCAAGCCATCCGTACTGTCTGAGACAAGTCGTGAATAGGAACCAGACGATAGCAAAGGAGGCCCCCGCAGCGATACCTACCCCAACCTGCTTTGGAGTATGGTAATTCAAGTAGACGCGACTTGCAGCTACGAGTCCAGCACCGATAAAAGCAGCTGATGAGAGCAGAATGCGTTCCGGAAAGGACGTCGGCGAATAACTTGTCGTTTTGGTGGGAACGTGTCGAAATATCAGGAACAAGCTGAGTGACACAGCGAAGAAGGCCACAAATTGAGAATGCGAAGAGGGCATGCCGTAGCCCTTACCCGCCATTTCTGCGACGCGGATTATCAGTCAAGAGCTTTCAAGTCGAACAAAGGTCGCATACGTTCTGGCCGTTCCTCACGAATTAACCGCTTCAATGCGAAATTCAGCAGCTCACAAGCCATCTGGCCGGCAAACATGAGGATTATCTCGGCTTCCCGAGACGCCCACATCAAAGTCACGTAGACGACAACGAGGCCTTGGGGCACTAGAGCCAGCCATGCCGATGCATAAGAGATCGGGTCGGCAGGGTTCTTTTAGAAAGTTAGCTGGGTCGGAAAGGGTGCAGAAGGACTGGACATACATAGCGGACGTGTGTCAATGAAAATGAAGCCAAAGGCGAATCGTCCATCGTCTGAGGCTCTGTGAGAAATGGGTTCTGAGTATGCCAAACGAGAGGGTGGGAAAAAAGATGCACACTGACACTCTACAAACTTCAACCCCTGGTGAACGGACTGCTGCCGTCGGCGACTCTTCGGCCCGTTGCTTTGCAGTCAATCAGATTTGCTCCTCGTTCTGTCCGCGCCTGATGCGTCATTGTTTGCATGCTTGCGACGGGGACTGCGTGCATGGGATGGATGAGTCGAGTCCAAAGGTCCCTTGTTAAATTGGTAATGCCTTCCAGCTGCTTCTTTCTCTGACTTTTCTCCAGAGTGCTTCCACCGCTTCACTTGTTTCTCAGGCCGTACTCTCTATCGCCACCATACTCTATCAACAAGATGGAAGATGAGCCTCATGCCGCCGAGGACGAGAGGACAATTGAACTGTCCACCATCGCGGCCATATATCCAGAAATCGTCGTCGACGAGGACGACCCGTATACTGCCACTCTTGAGCTTTCCGTGACTCCTGTTCTACCGCTGCGCATCCTCTTCAGACCCTCCACAGACACCGCGCCACCCGCTCCTCCTACGCCACCTACTTCCTCCGACCAAGGGAAAGACGGGACCGGCAATAAGCCAGTTGTCCAGCAAACGCTTCCGCTGGATGACCACGAATTATCTCACTTGCCGCCACTTTCCCTGCGCATCACTCTGCCGGAAGACTATCCTACAACCAAACCTCCAATTGTCTCGGTGTCGGTTTCGCCTCAATGGTTAGGGGTATCTGCCGTGAAACGGCTGCAGGATGATTGTGCTAGGCTGTGGGAAGAGATCGGCAAAGATCAAGTCCTTTACACCTATATCGACCATGTGCAGCAAGAAGCTGAACAGGCCTTTGGCCTGGCCGGCGAGACGAGTGTGTCAATGCCCAGCGATCTGAAGCTGGCTTTGCTGGATTTTGATTTGAAGACTAAACGCGAACGCTTCGAGAAAGAGACATTTGACTGCGGGATCTGCTTGGAACCGAAGAAGGGCGTTGCTTGTCACAAGATGCTGCAGTGCGGACATGTATTTTGCGTGCCGTGCCTCCAAGACTATTACAACAACTGCATAACGGAAGGAGATGTCGATAACGTTAAGTGTCTCGATCCCTCATGTGGCAAGGATGAACCTGCGAGGACTGGTCCCGGAGGTCGACCTCTGAAGAGACGGAAACGGGATCGCACACTCAACCCCAGTGAACTGCTCCAGATTCCTATCGATCAGGAGCAGGTACAGCGGTATGTGAAGTTGAAACGGAAGAAGCGACTAGAATCGGACAAGAACACTGTCTACTGCCCGAGACAATGGTGTCAAGGCGCTGCCCGCTCACAGAAACACCCCAAACCCACTGATCCCATGGACGAATCCGAAGACACAGACGAATCAGAATCAGAAGAAGGCCAGAAGAAAGCCGCCATCGACCGGGAAACTCTACCCATGGCCGAGCGGCTTGCCATTTGCGAAGACTGCGACTTTGCATTTTGTGTAGTTTGCCAGAAAAGCTGGCACGGTGAGAACGCGAGGTGTAGCCCGCGACGACAGCAAGAACTCAACGAAGAAGAACGCGCTACAGCAGAGTATTTCCAAAAGTTCTCGACTCCATGTCCGACGTGCAATGCTCCAGCGCAAAAGACCATGGGATGCAACCACATGACCTGCTTCAAGTGCAAGACCCACTTTTGCTACCTGTGCGCGTCGTACCTCATGCCGGAGAATCCCTATCGACATTACAACGACACGTCCAGTCCTTGCTACATGAAACTGTGGGTTCTTGAAGAAGGGGACGGGGAGGGTGTGGACAGAGGTGCGTTCCACAATCCGGACGTCGTGGCGGAGTGGGAAGCCGCCGCCGCCGCCGAGGATTCGGACGAAGAAGACGAACTTCCCCCGGAGAACTTTGCCGCATTTCGGGGTCAGCGCCCATTTGCAGATGAGGAAGATACCGATGACGAAGAGCCGGCGCCCGACCAGCGTCGCAATCGGAATGTCATTGAAATTGTCATGCCTGGACAGAATGCACAGCGGATAGAACTCCCGGAGCGACCGCGCGAAGCACCGGTTCCTCCGCAAGCACCAAACCCGCCAAGAAGAGGACGGCGACGAAGAGGCGGAGGCCAACTAGCGAACCGGCAGCGTGCGATGGCAAATGAACCTGCCCGTATCAATCGCGGTCAGGATCAAGCTCGCGCGCGAGCCGGTCAACCTGCGGCTCGGTGAGGATCGCTGAAGAGCAGACATGATGACAAGACTAACGCCGAACAGGGCACCCCGTGATATTCGAGTGGAAGAGGGCCTGGATGGCCTGGGCGAAGGTAATGCTCACGCTCTGTTGCATGAAAACGACGCCGCCGACCCTCCCGGAGAGCTGCCGCTCGCAGCCCCCGGGCAAGGCAACCAGCAAGCAGGCCCAGTTCGTGGGATGGGGCTTGACCAGTTCCTACAGCTTGCACGAGAGGACCGGGAAGACGAATGGGACTCGGATGAGCTGGACGAAGATGATTTTGGTGCCATGGAAATCGAACACCGACCCAGACGCGTGCAGCGAGAGCGGGTGATGGGATGGCGGTGACAATCAAAGCCAGCTCAGACGAGCTTGACTGACAAACAATGCCACACAATGCCACATAGTGCATATAGTCTGTAATATGAGAAAGAATGGAATGAATCTGAATCCAAGCATCACAAGGCTGAGAGCGAAAGGAGCGAGGCGTGAGGCGCGAGGCGCGCTCATCATGACGTCGCTTAAATCCGAGGTGACTAGAACTAGAGTCCTCGTCCATCTCTACTCCGACTCTTCCTCTTACACGCTTGTCAATCTGCTCGGCGTCGACCTGATGCCTCAATTGAGGTCCTCCGCCGTCCTTCCAATCTGCCCGACTACTTCCAGAACCCGGACGATCCTACGCCGGTCCCGCCTCTCCCGGCGCACCCTGACTTCCAAACGCCCGTCCCACCCACCACCCTTCCCAGTCATCGAGTCATGCCCCGAGCCGACATGTCCCTGCTCTTCCATGCCCCCTCTTGATCAAGTAATCGACCACAAGAACCCTCTCAACGGGACAATCTCTGCGCACTCACAACACCTCATCATCTCCACCGGACGGTCAGATTGGACGAGTCGGATTGAAGATGAGAGTGAAAATGGAACGAGTTGGGGCAAGGTTGTGGGCGACTTGAAAACGCTCTTGGGTCGCAAGGGCGAGTTTCATGATGTACGTTCGATGCCCGTATCCCCTGCAGCGAAAGTCACCGAGCCGCCAAAATGTCTGGATGCCGTGAACTCGAGAAGACAAGACTTGGCTGACTTACACAAGGACTAATCTAGGCGTTCAATGCTACTATGATCAGCACCTCGTCATTCACACCACTTTCAGCGCGTGCCAAGCAGGAAGCGAAGCGGGTTAACGGCCAAGGAGAATGGGAAGAGCAAGAAACCGTCGACGCGCTCCTGTTCCCGGCATTTCGGCATTTTCGAGGCCTCGTCCCACTTTCAGAAGAAACTGCAGGAACGACACCTAATCCACATACCGAGTCGCAACCCGATCCCAACTCGACTACGTCAGGAAGTCTGAAGGATTTCATCGTCGAAAACCTGACTCCCACCGTTGGGGAGCCTAAATCCGATACAGCAGCTGTGCGCTCGCATTGGCATAGCTCACCCATCACAAACCCGACCATACTGGTATGCAGCCACGGTCACCGAGATAGTCGGTGCGGCATACTCGGACCGGTCCTGCATGATGAATTCAACAGATACCTAGATCAACGAAAGGGAGACGACCCGGAGTCGAAGCTGTGTGTCTCGACCACAGATAAATTCGTGGCCTCGGAAGGCGAGGATTCACGCCCGGCGGATGAGTCGGGGCGAGAGAGCCTCGCTGAAGAACAGGGCCGTTCAATAGACAAGCCCACCCTCGGATCTATCGCCAGTTCTACCACGAATACACAAGACGCCACGGTCAATGTGGGCATGATCTCGCACATCGGCGGGCATAAATGGGCCGGCAATGTCATCATATACATACCGCCAGGATTCTCTACCGATGTGTCGACAGCCGAGCCTAATTCCCTGGATGTATCCCAGCGCGCGTCGGGTGTGCAGCCACAACATCCTTTAGCAGGAATGGGTATTTGGTACGGAAGAGTTGAGCCGCGCCATGTGGAAGGCATCGTTGAGCAGACGATTTTCAGGGGCAAAGTCATTGGCGAGTTATTCCGCGGCGGCTTGAACCAGAAAGGACAGTTAGTGAGGTTATGATCGAAGCCATGCATGGCCTAGGACTACTGTGTGGCTCATGGCTCAAAGAACATATGGAGCCTTTGCGTCATGGAACCGACCGAGAGGAAGTCAGTTGATAAGCTCAAATCTGCAGTATAAAGGGATACTTGGACATGCACAGGCACAGGCACAGACACAGGCACAGGCACAGGCACATGTAAGATACGGTATAGATACATCAAGACTCGCCAATCAGACACACTCACACTCACAGTCGCAATTCCAATTGCATTTCCAATTTCGATCACACGGCCTCGTACTGTATACTGTATCTCGTCAGTGTCAACCCACGTCTGGCCCCGTACACCCACTACTAATGCCATTCCTCATATGTGCTACAGTGATACTGTACTTAATATATTACTGTATGTACGATAGCTTCGAAGTCAAAAGCATCTCGTCTCGACGTGCAAAGTACGAGTACGGAGTCTGTACGAGGTACTGCAGCTGTTATGTGGGATATCCCCAGGTTATTCCATCTTTCTTGGGAGGAGGTCGCGCGCCCGGACACCTCCCCACTCGCTCGTTTGCTCGCTCGCTTGCTGACACCGTGGAGGGGAGATCATTCCTCCATTCTGCATACACACATACATACGTAGATACGGCTGCTCAGTCAGGCAGTCAGGCAGTCAGTCAGCATCAGGCGCGCCGGCGAGCGGCCGTCCGTCCGATTTGAGGGGAAGGGAACGGGTACAACACTGCAATGCACGGAACAGGACAGGACAGCACAGGGCAGCACAGGGCAGCACAGCAGAGGTAACGTCAGGTAAGAATAAGAATAAGATGCGATATAAGTACACAGAACACACTAGACAGTACAGTGGGAGTGTAACTTCGGGGCCGTCTATGATGATTTAATTAGGAAGGGAATCATTTCAGTTTTCGGGCTCTCCTCCCTGTTTCGCGGTCTTTATTCAAGCTACAATATTTCACTTCGAGCGCGTCTCGTCTGGGTATCTGATCACGCTTTGGGGACAGTAAGAGGGAGCGTATTTGGAAAATTCAATTTGAAGTCGCAGGCAATTTACGTACAGAAAAGACAGGCGCTCCGACACGAATACCACACAACGAGAACAGTCATCGAGAGGATCCAATATGCCACTACCCAAGCACCCATTAACCCTCCACGGCGGGTGTAATTGTCGATCCGTACGTTATCGCATTTCTGTCCCCGAGCAGGCGGATCGTCCAGTCGCGCCGTACCACGGTCCAGATATCACACCGGACAAGATGGCGGACATGCCGCGGATCCCGTTCGTGCTGTTGGATCACTGTAACGACTGTCGACGTGCCACGGCGGGTGTGGTTCCGATGTGCTTGGTCACGGAGGTGGCAACGGTAGAAGTGTCCCTCGTCTCGAACAACCCGCTCCAACAAACTTCTAAAAAGGGTGGTGACGACGCAAGGAAGTGGCAGCCTCTTGACTCTGTTATTGACCCCTTCGAAGATGGCTCCAACGTGGTGGCGACTTCAAACGCCGTCCTCGGTCATTACATTTCTTCCCCGGACCGGCATCGTTGGTTTTGTAGACAGTGCGGTACTCCGCTCGCCTACAGCGCCACATACTCTGCATATCCCGAGCCATGGAAAGCCGTCTCCGCGCCGCGGATGTTTGATATCTGGCTGGGAACGCTCGACCGGGAGTGCTTGGAGCAGGAATGGATGAGGCCGGACCATGCTGTTTGGTGCCACTTCGCGGTTCCTTGGATCGCAGAGTTGACAAAGAGTGGTGCGACGAGGGTCATGGGTGCGGTAGAGGGAAAAGACAGCGGGAAAATGATCGGGATTAAAAAGGAGAGTGATGAGCGAAGTGAGAGTAAGAGGCCAAATGGGCGGCAATTTAACACGGAACCAGTGCCTAGACATCCTTTGTTCATGGTCGATCAGGATGAAGGGGACAATGTCAGCGGGTGGCTGAAGCTGCTGAGCAAATAGACACGGGGAATCGAAGGTGAAGAGCAGTCAAAGTAAGGAGCTAAGTTGTTCGGTGTTGGACCAACTATCCGCCTGCCCTCGATGTCAGTCTGGATTTTCCCGCCGGAATATATCGAGTAACTATACCTGCAACTTTTCAAGTCCCGTCCGCTGCCCGGTGAAAGCAAGAGCATTCAAGTGATTCCACCTCACATGCTCTGATGCTAGCCGCCGTGGGTCTGGCTTACCGATCATCTTGAACCAAACGTCGTAGTCCTCGAGGCCGTTGACACGGGCAGCTTCTGTCAGGATCTCCGCAACCTCGACATCATCGATGCCGTCGATGGTTTGGCTATTGTCGCATCCATAACGTGTGCCTTGCTGTTCACCTGCTGGTCTGTTCCCGGCCGTTGCGTTGCTTGTCGACTCACTACCAGAAGCCAAATCCTCAACCTTGTCAGGATTCTCCCCGTCATCTCTTTCAGAACCCTGATCGGTATCTCCGTCAGAGCCGTCCTCGCATTGATCTTCATCGTTAAATGAACCTTCATCGTCGGAGGATGGCTCTTCGTCGGAGGATGGCTCTTCATCGGAGGATGGATCTTCATCGGAGGATGGATCTTCATCGGAGGATGGATCTTCATCGTCGCCTTGCACGCCTTGCAAGATGCTTGTGTCGTCAGTCTCCACCCTAACGCCTATACGACTGAAGCCTGCAATCTCCTCCTCTGACAACTTTGCACGCTCTCGGCAGATTTGCTCCAATCTAGGCCTCCACACCTTGGACAGGAAATACCTAGGACTTTTGGTGGAAGCTAGCCAAGTATTGGTGAATTCTATCATCAACGCTTCATGGAATGATATAAACTCTCGCTCTTCATCCTGGATCTCTTGGATTTCATCGTCCGTAGGGGTTGAGAACGGACATGGCTTGTCCCACTGACTCTCATCATCGGCGCAACCATGCCGGCAACACGTGTGCGTCAAATCCAGAGCTTCGAAGGTACACAGCCTGATCAATGCCATGAAAAGGGTGTTGAAGGCGGACGATAGCCGTGAGGCCAGAGACTTCCAGGGAATATGCCGCTCGCCATTCCTACGGAATTGACCAACTCCGCCAAGAATATTAACCCCGGGCACGCATCCTTGCTCGGAACAAGCACAAGCACAGCCATCGGTAACGCTGGAGTTCAAGGTCGTAGCCAGAAAATCCGAATGCCGTATAGTCCTTCTGAGGTCATAGTACGGAAACGAAAATCTTAGACAAGAAAGGGAGTGAATTGCCTTCAGCCGCCGAGGTCTTTGATGCTCAGCTGGATTTGTGCAATCGCCCCTGCAAGGAGGAAAATCGCAGAGCAAGTTAGCGCCATGGTCGCAAAGCCATTCTGCTAGTCCAAAACCCCTTTCAAGCGGGACACAATTCATACTTGTCAATGGTGTATGGCGTTGATCATCGTGTCCGTCGATGTCTCGAAAGCCGGCATCAAACAGTTTCTGTGCCACATTCACCTTCAAATGCCACGGGGGACAATGCCAGATCGTCGTTTGCTTCTGAGGAATAGTACAGGCGGGGACAACGTCGACCCCGGCCTTTGAAAGTGCAAGGACCACATCCAACGCCTGCTCATCCAAAAGTCTGTCGGAGTCTTCGCCGTTTCTATGCCACAAATGGTGGGGTAGATGTCTTTCTGCGAGCTTCTGCAAATGCTGTCTTCGATGAGCGAATGCCTCGACCACTAAGTCAGCCATAGACGCATCGCCAACCGCGAGAAGTTCTTGTAAGAGATGCGTGAGATCATTTCTAGCTCTCTCGGAGTCAGCAATGGTAGAGCCCGCCGCTAACAGCAACTTCGTAGCATTCCAATAATCCTGGCGCGTTCTATACTTGAGATAACGCATGGAATAGCTCAAGGGCAAGTTTCCCGCCTCGTCTTTCTGGTTAACTAGCGATGCCCCACCAAACCTGAAGAGCAGTACGATCCCAAGAGGCCATACAGCTGACAGATGAAGCGGCGTATGGCCCCAGTCATTTACCTCGAGTAGCAGATGTTGCCTGTTTTGGAGAAGGCGGGAGACCTCGACTGGGTCACGGCGCATGATGGCTAGGCTCAATGGTCCGTTCTCAAGAACTAAGAGCTCAGCTTCATTCGCGCTTTAGGGATTGCCTATTACCTACCATCATGCCATTCAGGAAAGGACATCAAATCAACCCACCAAGACGATTGTAAAGGGGAGGCATCGGCCTCCAATGCGCCAATCCCTGTCAGACGCTTGGCAAGCAGGCCAAATTCTCGTTGTCCTCCCGTTTCTAAGATACATGCTTCGCTGCGCCATAATAAGCGGGTTTGCATTGGTGACGAGGATAGTACACCTACACGATAAACGATGCGGTTGGAGCTTTTGCACCTAAGGATGCAAGAGAACACAGGAAACGAATGAATACTTCCGTAGCTCGATATGCAGCATCTAGCATTAGTCGTCGTATCAGCAAGACTTCATGTCCATGAACTGCTCGAAACCAATCGGGAACCGGGAGAAAGTGCATTTCATCAACCTGGGGATGCGGGGAGTGGGCGAAACGATTGCTGACCTCTCGGAGTTCTCAGGGAACACGAAAGAAGAAAGCCATGCTGTAATCAGGATCAGCGAGCGCCGGTGTGCCTGAAATCGCTCATACCTCGAGCAAAGTGCAGCCCTCCTCATCAAACTCTCGAGGGTGTGCTTTTCCTTCAGCAACCAGCTTCAACAAATCGAGCCGGCCGTTTTCTAGAAGCGTCGCTATTTCTTCATCGTCGAAAGCGGCTCTGATCTGACTCTTGAGCCGTGAAACCAGCTGCATTGCCGGCGAAGTCTCAGAAGAGACCATAGGGATCCAGTCGATCTGGGCGCAGAGCGAACTTCCACCGGCACCGCTGGTGAAGCCTGCCACGACGCGAAGACTGCGAGAGATCAGCAAAGAGCAATAGGAAAACTTGAACTGCAGGCGTCGTTGCTGTATGCCTTCTACGTGGAAGGGACAGTGCTCTCCATGGTCTGTGTCCCGCGTATACTCGAAGGAGAGAACCTGTTTCCGGGGCCTGTGGCGGCGTTTGAGACAGCGACAAGTACAAGCAGATGAGAAAGTTCCTTGAGAAGGGAGATTCGGTTTCTTGGTGATATTCGGCCTTTGTGCTTCGACGCAGAACTGGTGGAATAGACTTGGCTTGGCAATGAGTTGTTGTTGGATCGCACAGGCCTGTAGATTCTTTTGTCTGTTAGGTGCAGCTCCACCACAAGACTTGAGCTCATTCGTACCGCGCTCTGCAAAATGGCTCCTGATGTAGCAGGCGACACACGCATCATAGCGACTTGCCCGGACAGATGGTCAATGCGTTGCATGATCGTTTGAAGGTCTGGCTCGAGTGTGGATCTTAACATACGAAGATCACTCTCGACCGTAGAGAATTGGGTCCGTAGCGAAGAAATGTCCTGACTGGCATTTTGGACGTTGGCGTTGATTCCACTCGAAATGGTGACGACGGCGTCCACTTTATTGTTCACCACATTCTGCATATTCAGCTGGGTCACCGTGGCTTCTCTGGTGGTAATCAGCTATTGTCGTGGCTAGCAGAAGGCGCAAACGTCGACATACAAATTGGCAATGGCCAGGACAGTTTCCAGGTTCTGCTGCAAGCTGTCAATGGTGCCTGACAGGTCGACTAGGGCATCCTTCTTGAAAGGGAATATCGCCTTCCTTGAGACGTGGTGCAGGCTGTCCCGCGTGAGGGAGGGGCCCTGCACACGTTGAAAGGCGGCCACCTTGCTTTGGAGAGCCACTATACCGGACTCGCATTCTGCAAGTGATTCTTCGATCTTGCGCGCGACATCAGGCGTTCGTGTTCTTAATGGTGGCAAAGCTTGATTCAGAAGGCGAAGACATTTGTTGAGATCTTCAGCCCTTCCGGAAAGACTGCTAAGGAATTGAGTTTGCCCTTTGAAAGCCGAGATATATGAGATGAGGCCATCGCATACTGTCAGACCCAAAGAAAGGACTCCTATCGCACCGCTTGCGACCGAGAAGGGGTCAGCCATTCAGGAGACGTTCGAACTAGCAGTTGTATCAATTCGTAAGACTGATAATCATCTCAGGTATTGCCCAGTTGAAAAGCTAACTCAACGCAAAAGGGGATACAACCGAGCTGGGAATGTTGCTGATGTTGGTAGCACGAAGTCTGCCTAGAGGTTAGAACTCAGCCTCATGCCAACAGCCTCCAGGCAACGAGCGGCGGCTTATTGGTGAATGGACTGCAGTTCTCATTGGTGGGGCGTCCGACGGAAATCATGTGCACTTGGTCCCTCAATGCAAGTCTCGACAAGCAAGTACGAGTAGACGTTTCTCAAGAATCCAGCAGTATGGTCTGGACCAGGGTTGCTACTCTGCTTCGACGGGTCGAGTGAGCAAGACTGCAGGCCAACAATTACTTTCACACAGCACTGCATATGCTCTGTTCCCGCTCGGGGTGAGCAAAATATAGTCTGGTACACGCAAGCTGCAGTACTCGTACAAATACACAATTGGAATGTTCAGAGTGTCAAGGAAGATGGAGAAGGCAACCATGTTCTGTACCTCGTAGACGTTGAAGCGACGATGAGAAGGAAGTGATTACCACCTGATTACTTGGCGCTTCCCCGCTGACGTAACAAGGTTCGCCTAGTGGTGCTAGCGCGGACGTGGCGGGCTCGGTGTTTATTGGAATCCGGAGCCGGCGATGATTCTATTCATAAAACAGTCCCGGCGCATCCGTGTGCGTTGCGTGGTCAGGTCCCTTGCTCTCATACCACTTGTCCACCACTGCTTTACTAACCGCTGCTTTGTTTGGCTATACTTCTCGTTGCTGTTTATCGAACTGCTGTCTTCACTTGTGCTCTCTGTCTCAACAGTATCAGATTCCATCACCTCCATCATGCACATCGCCCCTGCGCTGGTCGCGGGCTGTCTCGTCCTCGAGGCGTCAGCCTTCCTAGTCCCCCTCGAGGTTTCAGAAGCCGCACAGCAGGCCAAGTCCGAGTTGGCCTCTCTGCTCGCTAATACGGGTCGCACTTTCGACCTCGACTGCCCTGGATGTCCCTACTTTGGCGTTGAAGACACAGACCATCCAGACGAGGATGTCGAGAACAAAATAGTAAGCACGTGCTCACCCCAAGAAGCACGATGACCATGCTGACGACCGCCTTCCACAGCACCTTGAATTCGACATTGATTCTGAACAAGGCCTAACCATCAATGGCCTCCCTATCTTCTCCTCCGACCCTTCCAACGCTGCAATCCCCTACATTGTCACCGCCCCCCAGATTCGCGTGGAAGATGGTCAACAAACAAGTCCAGTACAACTGGACTTCGCCTGGGAAAGACTACCACCTATATCATCGGTTGACGAGCCCGATGTATCCATTATCCCGATCAAATTCACAATCCTTGGTCTTCAAGGCTACCCGGTGAAGGTCGACACCATCGCCATTGAGCTCCTACGCACCCCGGAGCAAACCTCCATCGCCCGCATCCTCAGTATTCCTTTTGAAGACACCCCAGGCGCCCAAACGTGCGACACAAATTCGAAATGGTCGCTCTGCCGCCTTCGGGCCATCATCGTCGCCCGGCTGCAAGCAATAATGGAAGCCGCGAAAGCACGGGCGTCTAGCGCAACAAAGGGCTGGGCTAGCGAGGACGGCAGCGAGGACAAGCCCAAGGACAAGGGTTGTGGACGTGGACGCGGCAAGGGGCCAGGCATGTTTGGTGGCCGCCCTCCCCACGGTTTTGGTGGTCCTCACGGTGGCCCCCCTAACGGGTTCCATGGCCCTCCTCATCGTGGTCCTCATGGCCCTCACGGCGGTCATGGCCCTCACCATCACGGCCAGCATTATGGCAATCACCACTTCCACCGCTTCGGCCACATGCTGCACCAAACCCTCCGGTTCTTCGTCATCCCTGCCATCCTCGGCGTCATCGGAGGTCTCATGGCTAGTGCGATTGGGATGCTCGTCGGTCAGTGCATTTCCTACCTGTGGATTCGATTCCATAGGGGCGGTGTGCGCGGAAATGCTACGGGCCGGGAGATTCGTGTCGTGGAGATTGTGCTTGATGAGGAAGAGAAGGACGCGTTGATCATCGACGAGGAGGCGATCGAATCCCCGCCAGAGTATAAAGATATCGAGGCGCACGTGACCGAGGAGAAACAGTGAATCAACAACTCCAACTCCCCCCTAGTACGAATATACAATAAACAAGGAAGTGGGAAACATTGGAACCTCCAAAAAGAGAGGGAAAGTGAGCGGAAGAGATCAACCAACGTTTATGAGATACCCAAAGAGCATTGCAGGTGTTTTAGCAGGATGAAGGCTCCGGAGATGTGACTGGGCCGAAATCAAAGTTTCGTCTCTCGGTCCTAACAACGCAGGAGTGGCGCGGCGTGGACAACCTCGAAGTCGTCCATGGTTGCGAGCAGGGAATCTATATACTGTACCTCCTGCTTAAGGCGTCTTTAAGTATTGGATGCGGCGTAGGATACCTCATGTACCCAGTTAAAACGTGGAACGTATAAGTCGGTGGGATGGGATGGGATGGATCGGATCTATCATCTATGTATTAATACTATACGGAGTACAGTATCCCTCGTTTGAGCAGATTCCAATTCAGAACTACTATGAGTTCGTACTGTGTATTGAGTATTGTTCGAATCTGGCTGTGGCTATGTACTGTATCTGTGAAACTATTCCCATCTCTACCGAAGATCTTGACCACTTCTGCTTCTCAAGTACAGTACTACATACAGTAGTATGTATGTTCTTCTCTCTCTTGGTCCATTCCCAATTAGCCTCGTCGTCAAGCTCACTTCCGCTGTCGACTCTGCGAATTGCTCAACTTCCACCTCGGTCAGTATGCTAGTCGCCATCACTCACGGTCCAGGGTGTGCTTGATCGTGCTCAATCAATACTCCTCACTAAGACAACCATGGCGGTTTCAGAACAGTGCCAGTGCCAGTGCCCTGCCAGTTCTAATATTGCCTCATACCCCACGCGGGGCCCATCAATAATTCCATCATCTTGAAGTTCATGACGTCTAGGAAGCGTTGCACCTCCGGGATGAAGCCCCAGTACGTGCGGCCTAGGTAGGCGCGGTGATGACGCGCGTTCATCTGCATTTGTGATTGAGCCCTCTGCTTGAGCTTTGCGGCGCGGGCGTCGATTTGCGAGGGAGTTAATGTTGTGCTTCTGGCAGTGCGTCTGCCTGTGCTTGACGTTGAGTCTGGCTTGGAATTGAGGACTGGGCAGGAGCAGTCGCATCGCGAGGGAGACGAGCCAGCTATGCCTGTGGCGGGGACGGGTCGCGCGACTGGCACGGGTTTCGGATCGCCGTGAGTGGGATTCATCAGCATGAAACTCGGTAGGTGTGCGCCTGTGAAGGATCGGGTTGGCGGAGGGAGAGGCAGATCTCGAGGAAGGTGTGAATCGGGGGACAACGCTTGGAAGTTCCTCTCTGTGACAGTGTGCGGCTCGAAGAGCATTTCGGTTTTGACTTCCACTTCAGTGATTGTAGATGTGGTAGTCGACGTTGAGGTCTCGATCTGCGTTTCGACGAACGTTGACATTGATGTTGCTGTTGAGGTCAGCGATTTTGTCGACACCTCTGTCTCGGTATGTGTCTTGAAGTCGATTTTGGTGCGGGTTTCTGTCTCCGTCTCCGTCTGAGTTTCCGTAGCTGTCTCTGTTGCAACCACAGTCGATATCTCTGTTAATGTCGAGGCCACCCACCTCGGAATAGTCACCTTCTCGGTATGGACCTCATTCCCGAGATGGCATGGTTCGCAGACAGGGATATCGGAGCTCATCTGACAGGGTGGACATATCGAAGCAGGTGCTGACACCACAGCCGGCGTCCAGGGTGTAGCGGGTGCTCCGGAAGCCGAAAGGTTGGTGTAGAGAGCGAGCATCGTTGCTAGAAATAACGCTATGTTGATTCCAACCAACACTCGCGCAATGATAAGGGACCGAGGTTGCGGTTCAGTTTCCACTACCATCTGTTCAACATCTGTCGATACTTCGGTATAACTTGGCGAAGAGCCTGCGTCGGCGTCTGATATTCTGATACCGGTGAACACAACTCCCGGCCTGGCATATTCACCTGACTCGTCACTCTCCGCAAACGTAGCTGGCGGACGTCCAGTGGCAGTAACGTCCGGAGGATCCTGTCGTTGAGCTACAACACCATCCATGTCGATTTCATCATGTAGAGCCCCGGTGACTGACACAGGCGGAGACAGGACAGTACCAGTCTGGATACTGCTCGACGGTCGAGTTCGTGCATTGCCATCCCTGCGCCTATAGAGAGAAAGTGGTTTGAATGCATCGCCGATTGGTCTGACCACCTCCCCCACTTCTTCAGTTTCATCGTCGCTTGCGAGAAGGGAGATCCTGGATGGGCTTCTTGGTGTGGTTGAACTAGGTGTGAATCTCGGCGAGGGGGGCGCCTTCATGTTCGGACTTATCACTGGACCTGTGGGAGATTGACCGCGGTGCGAGCCAAACAGCTCGCGATCCTTTCCTATCGGTGAACCCAGCGCGGTCACCGAGGAAAACTCGCCGCGACGCCTGCGCAACCCGGAACTGGTCACAAGTGGACTGACAGGGCTGCTACTGCCAGTAGCTTTTATCAGCTCGGCGGTATCTGCCTCCCTGGAAAGACGCCTCGGCGGAGGGGTTGAAGCAACATATCTGGTGACATTTGAGGAAGCTTGCATAGAATCGGTCGAAGATCCGAGCGGGGAGCCATCGAGCTTCGTCGTGATTGGAGTGGGTCGCTTGGTGTGTCGTCGCTTGGGATGGTCGCCAACAGCATTGCCGAAAGGTGATCTGAATGTCTGCCACTCAAATGGACTTGCCAACGAGGCAACCTCATGGGAGACTTCTGCTTGACTCTGTTCAGAAGGTGCAGCTTGGCTCTCTTCAGGAGGTGCTGTACGCTCAGGCTCAAAGACTTCTCGGGTTTTGGCGTTCTCCCAGGTGATGGGCACGGGAAACCTTGTTTTCAGATATTCAAGTAGTTCCTCGTGTTCTTCTGTTGTGATGGGAGCTGAGAGAGCACGATTGGAGAGACCTCCGCTCACGTCTGTGCCGGCGAAATCCAGGAGACCCGGTGATGACGGGACATTGCTTGCCCGGAAGAACACATCTGAACGAGATTCTGCCGGGATTGAAGAGTGTCGCAGTCGTGACGAGTTTTGAGGTGCAAATGTTCTCTGCGAAAGCTCGAACTGACGATGAATAGGAGGACGAGTTTTCGTTTGTTCCCGATAATTGAGTCTTCGGGAAAAGCCCAGTCTGCCCTCCCGTCGCTGATGATGCGTGAAAACATCCGGCTTGTTCAAGGGAGATGGGGCCATGTTTAATGGGCGTGGAGAAGGAAGCATGGCGGGCGACCCCAACGCATAGCTCGCCACACTGGTCGGTCTCGAGGGGGGCCCTCTCTCATTGGCAATGCTGTGTCGCACCGAAGACGCTCTTGACTGGCTGGTCAGGCTCTGTGGACGTGAAGACATGAAATCACCGAGCACCTCGTGCTGGGGCTGCATTGACCCGACAGAACCTCGGCGTCGCGCGGCGTCTCGTCGATCCAGGCGCTCAAGAACTTTGTTGTCATATTCTCGAAATTGGTCGATATCGCGCTTGACCTGCTGCTCATGCAGCTTCTCCATCCAGTGAAGAACGGTTTGCAGTTCTGCGTTCACGTTGTCGCGTTCTTGCTCGCTTCTCTCGAGGGCGCTTTGAAGTGGATCACTCGACGCTCTGAGCTCTTCCACTTCCTGACGCAATCGGATGAGCTCTGCCTCTTTGCCCTCGAGTTCATTGTAATAATCACCGAGTTGCCATTCGGCCTTGTCCAACTTTTCCTGTATGCCTTCCAGACGTCGAAGGCCCGCAATTTTGTCCTCCAACTCGGAGACTAGAGATTCTGAAATCTCCAGTTCTTTATCCGCGTCTTCTTTCGACATGCGAAGTTCCATCATTTGCTGCTGTCGATGCTCGGCAGACATCTCGGCTGCTTTCTGTCCCTCTCGCAGTTCTCTGATCTCATCCGCTTGCTCGTCCCATTGTCTTTCAAGCACCTCGATGTCATGCTTCAGCTGAGCCTTATCAAGACGGAGCTTTTCATTCTCGAGGAGTAGATTGTCGTCGGCACTCGTTCGCTTGTTCTTGCTTTCGTCCTGCTCTTCAATGGGTATACAGATTTCTTGACTGCTAGGTACACCATCTTGGGCATTGCTTCCTCTGCTTCCTCTGCCCAGACTGCCTGAACTCCGGCGGCCGCAGCTTCTTGCTTCGATCTCCTCTTCGTGATACTCAGGCCCGAGGGTACTCCGAGGTGATGACGATCTCGCAAGCCGTTCTGCCAGGCTGCTCAAGTCTGTGATGTCATTCTCCTGTCCTACACTCCAAGCAGACGAAGCTCGCCGGGAAAGTGATCCAAAGGCTGATGACTGTCGGCTAGTTGCCTCTGAAGACCGTCGACTTGCTGCTGCGGACAGAGGTCTCAAACCTCTGCCTTGAGGCGATGTAATGCCACCTGTTCCGAAGGTTGCGTAGGCTTCTATGCTGTCTTCGGGAGTTCGTGGTTCCCTGTCCTCATCTCGGTCGGGTTCCAGGGGCATATTTTGCGAGTTCATTGTGGCACCAGAGAGGACCAATGTTCAGATACTTGGAAGCCACTTCTCAGAGTTCCTACACCCCGAGGGCGGTGCTGTATGGATTTGTCGTTGGCCGATTGATCATCCCTTGAGACTTGAGTACTACAGATTCTCGGTGTTCAAAGGAACAGTCGAGTGATTCTTTGTCGTCGCGATGGACGCTTCGAGTCGTCAAGAATGAGATTGCGTGCAGATCCATGATGCCGATTCAAGAACAATGGGAGACGGAGAATAGGTGGAGTATCACTATTGACAGACAATAGAATCCTCCGCATTCAGAGTTAATCGAAGGTTGAAAACCTTGAGGGTGCGGCAGCCGGCTTGACAAAGGGAATCCGTGGCACAGACCATGTCACATTCCAGCGGATGGCTCAGATCTCAGCTGAATTTCTCATTGTTGTGCTGGCTTAGCATGTCGAAGGTTGATTCCATCCAATTTGGACTCCAAAGGCGAATGTTGACGAGCCAGCCCTCAGCCGTCAACACCTATGTCGCCGCAGGGGTGGGTGTCTCGCATTACGATATTGTTGATTTCAGCCTGCTTTGATGCTTGGAGGTGCTTCCGGACCGCCATCTCGGAGTACGTCGACTCGAAGGGATGAGCGGTGCGTGTGCTTTTTGGCCTTGACTTGGACTATCTCTTGCCCTCCATCACCATCAACCACCAAAGCGGTGAGCTTCCCTCCCTTCACACAACCAGTGTCGAGGCCCTTTGTGTACTTCCGGATCTGCAGGCCTTCTTTAGCGTTATGGCCATAGATAACCGTAGTGTGTGTCTCGGAGCCTCGTCCTCCTTTGTGCTTGCGAAAGCGCTTGTGCAGATTGAGTAGCTGTTGATATCTGTTCCAAAGCTTGTACCATGCAACGCTGCCCTTCAGTCTGTGCTTATGTGATGGCAAATGTGTCGCGAGATCGATGACCCTCATATTCATGGCTGCGACAGGGTCCTGTAAGTGAAGCGCCAGCCCCGGGATAAGTCCAGCATGGACGGCCACCGCTTCACCTTTGAAAGCCTTCGTCTCGCCTATCCTAAGTATGATGGGGCACGACTGTAAATACTCAAGTTGTGCAGTGCTAAGAGATCTCGCTAATCGCTGAACAGGGTCATCATGCTTGTGTCTGTCCGTATTCTTCTCTGAATCCAAGCTCTCGTGGGTAGCCGAAGCCTGCGCTCGAAGACTCTGCGCGACAAGGAGAAGGCGATCATCGTGGTTTCCTCTTACGCAAGATGCGTTGTAGCGCCGTAATATATCAATCACACCCGAAGAGTCTGGTCCTTTAGAGACTATGTCTCCCAGTGCAACGAGGTGATCTTTGGAAGGATCGAATCGCAGCTTCTTCAACAAAGCTTCCAACTCCTCTCTGCATCCATGAATGTCACCAACAAACACCAATCTTTTTCTACCGGAACCTGATCCATGTTTCTCTTTCGTCGGCCGTGGGAGCAGGTCGGGATCGAGGGTTTTGACGTGAATGGGACCAGGAAACTTGGAGTGCTTGTTCGCTCCGAAGATGCCTCCAGCTGCAGATTCCGAGTTGAGTGCAGACCACGCAGATCTTCCCTCCTCAATGAACGGCGAAACGACCTTGATCCAAAGAATGACTGAACATATAGCAAGAACAATGAGCACGGGATTCACGCTCCTAATTCTCAAAGCTTTGACAAGGACTCTAGGGAGTTGTGTAGCCTCATTATCGGCGAACGCAGGGGGTTCTGACTTGGGCATATCGTCCGCTCTCTTCGGGTTCAATACATTTGTCTCTTACAATGCTCGTGGGGAGGTTGATAGGAGAAACGGGACTAGAGTATTAGGCCGCTCGCGGGAGTTTGGAGAGGAAACGTTCGGGAAAGGTTCACCGACTACTGCGAAGTCAACATCAAGAGCTCCACTTGCTAACCTCTTCACAACTAAGAGCAAGCATGCCTCTGACGCCCGACGCTTCCATTGCGCAAGCACTAACAGTGGTGCTTCCGTGGAGCTGGAAGATTGTTGGCATCCCGTTGTGCCCGTCCGCCATGATCTGATGTGCCTGGGCAAGCTCCGCAGCCTGTGACGAGGCGGGAGCCACGATGACCCGTGAACTGTCCAATGAAAACGAGAAACGTTTCGTCGAGTCACGAGGTAAAACTTGACCAGGCTGGGCATAGCGTACGCTTGAGTAAGCCCCCCTAATTATCGCCTTTGGTATCGCTCTCCTGTGTCGCCCTATGTGCCTATCTCCTTTACACCTCATCTTCAGCCATGAATAGTAACAATATCTACTTATACAGGCAGAGCTGTTCCTGCTGATATGCTTCGTAAACTCTGCTTCGTGACCACATTGTGATGACATGGCTGTGCAGTACACCCTCAAATAGACGGGATGTGCCTACAAGTATCGCCTGATTATTCCTTTGATTCCTCAATCTGTACTGAGCATAACCAGAACAGCTGACCGTGCCATTAGATGACCTTGGTCAGGGTCTCTTGTCGCATGATCTTCGATCCAACGGCAGGAACACATGACAGCATAATCTACAGAGAAGTGATGCGTGAGGTGGCGCAGACACTATCGCACGAGCGAGGAGTCGATGCTCGCGTACCCTGTCCCTCAGCAGAGGCTGCCCACAGCATATAAGGACTGTACACTCTAATAGAATGTTGATGTCAAATGAACAATCTCATTTATCCACGTCCCCTTTTTCAGGCAAGTGGCATCCAGGAAGCATATTATGTTCTCCGAAAAGAGAGAACCCTTCACAGCTCTATGAGATCGGAGCGAGGAGGCTCCTCGGTAGCGAAACACGGTCTTGTGTCACTTTGCAAGTACCTCGTATGTGCAACCGTATTCGAATATCGTCATTGTACAGTCCAAGCACGATCTTCTACGAACCGCGCCGGCTCTTTCATACGCCGAAGCTGCAAATCTCGCCTTCTCGAAAGCGCAGATGCTTCCTCCTCGGATCTGAGAATCTGTACCAAGCCAAGTTGGATGAAATTGCAGAGGATCGCTTCTTTGGACTCCGTGATCGCGTCTGCATGATGAAGCCCTTCATGTTGGTCCACCGAGACTAGCGCTGCTAACATCGGGATACCGGGTAGCACGTAGGTCACCGGCCTGTAAAATATAACGCACATCAAGGGAGGGGGAGACGGGGCGCTTCGTCTGGAGTCGCCTGCGTGCCCCTTCGCCGATTGTGGGGATCTACTAGAGGAGTTGGTATCGGCAAAGGTGACTCTCCACCAGGACATCGCTCCATCCTTCGCCGTAGTTGTAGACACAAGGATGTTCTCGAGTCCATTAGCTAGAGAACCACTGGGTAGAGCCAGGGCAGGATACACGACAGTAAGCCCTGACATATCCCGCACGCCGGGAGTATGGTCCTGAACCAACCCTTCTGCTTGGATTTGTCTTCCATCATCGAATCCTGTGACGGCCCATTTCCAACCGTGTTCTTCCATTCTAAGGCCCTGGACAAATAGGATTCCTTGAGGCAAGACCGTCTGACTTTCGAACAACAAGCGCATGCGCTTCTCCACCGGCACGGACGATAACTTGGTAGCCTCCCAGCCGAGGAGGTTCGCGAGGCACAGGTAGATATCCTCGGTCCTGCTCGTTGTTCTGTATCTGCTGGCGGAGAAGGCCTCCATGATCCCGCTACATCGTCTTCTAATAGCTGCTTTGTTCTCGTTGTCAATTGTAGTCACCCTCGAGTATCCATAGATTTTGGGCTCGTCCGGGTCGACCACTGATGTGCGGAAGGCTCGCATCTTCCAGTAGAACATCGACGCGTCGGCAGAGAGGCTTCCAGACAGTAAGACCCTTGGGGCTTGACGGCGTTGGAAAACACTGTGGGGGTTCCTAATTGGTCCAGTTTCATGGTAGCTGTCGTCGAGACTAAAGATGCGATTCTTGAATTTAACATGGACCCGGTTTCCAAGAGCGCCTTCCAAGAGTGTCCAAAGCCGGCGCATCCATCGAGAGAGTGATATCCTCATGAATCCCTCGTCGGTATCCTCAATGCAGATATTCTGCAGCTCGGCATCCAAGACCATAACCTGGTACGCATTTCTGAAGACGTGCTGGATTCGGGAAACCGCAAGCGTGCGGACGGCGCTGCACTCCCCACGAACAGGGATACATAACGAATCGAGCCAGAAGGGCATTGAAACATTGCGATATCTCTGGAACATATCCTTAAAATGACCCCTGTTCAGGTGGCTGAGAGAACTTGCCGTATCGAAGAGCTCATCCAAGAGTGATTTCAATCGAAGGATCTGACATAGCGGTAATTTGTTTTCTCGAGGATTGCCCAAGCCATCAGACCACACGTGCGAAAAGCAGATATAGCGTCGTCCTGATTTATGAGGCACCACTCGCAAGCTCAAGTCGCTGGATTTTTCATCACGGACAATGGTTAAAAGAGGCGTGCCGCCAGACTCAATAATTTCTAGGAGATCTGACAAGGGTGGGCCTAGGAAAGAGCACTTGCACGACTCGGTAAAGTGCCTGGTTTCATAGGTAGCTTCGTCGAGTTGGAAGGCCAAGCATTTCTGACCAGTGCAAGCAGTATGGTTACCGGCAGCTGCAGGTCGTTTGAGCAAGCTGGCATAGTACGCAGATGAAGGGGAGAATTGCTCCAATACCAGAGACACATCACTGGGACACCATCCCATTGCCAACATTCGAGTGCGAAGCAAGCGGCCGCCACCGAATCGAAGGAAGGGCAAGACCGACATTTGCACCGCAAGGAAGGTCAGGCCTCCATAGAATGCAGAAGACAAATACACACCAAGAGCTCGCAAGGAGAGATCCACTTCTGGCGGCAAAGGCCAGTCCGAGCTGCTACTATCCGCTAGTTGACAAAAGTACGAGAGCCGCGACAGGCATCTTTCGACCTTCTCGATGACGCCCAAAAGAGTGTTGGGTTGGTCTCGGAGTATCGTTTTCAGAGCCGTCAGACGTTGTTGCACATGCAGCTCGAGAAATTCAGTGGTGACTCGACCATGACAATGATCAAGGTGAGGCTCGACGTACAACTGCCGTTGAAACTCCTCTCCCAGAACAGTCCTCAAAAGTACAAAGTACAGCCATTCTTGCAGGAACGCGGCTGTTTCGGGACCAGGCTTTTGTGAAAAGTCTCCTGCGAGCAGGCGTTGGACGTTCCAGCCTCGGTGTGTAGGGTAGTTGTCAAAGTCGACTTCTGTATATACAAGGTCGCTCAGACAAGGTACGTAGACCGGTAGGAACGCTGGATCTGCTGGTACAGACGCGTGGTCCATGGTGCTCGATCGTCCTGGAACTAACGTTTGCTGCTTAGGACAGATGGAATTTATGGTCTTCTTCCACTAGACCAGAAAATGGCGCGCTCACCGATTGAAGCCATAAAGAAACCAAGTAGAATCAAGGCGAGGACACAGTGCGTGAGATGTAGTAGGCGAGAAGGACCGTAAGGCTTTGGAAGCTGCAGTGAGTTCGGCGGACTCAGGCATCAGTAAGTGGGTTACTAGGCAGCTTTAGGCTCACCCGTGCCTCACCCGTGTGCGCGGCCTTCCGCCAATGGATGTGCAGCAATGTGACGCCTTGGTCGTCCCTTGTTCACACAGATGATTACGCTCCACAATCACCGAGCACTGAAAGATAGCGATGATGTTGCCTGCCGCCGTCTGATGGAGTGCAGGGCTGGCTTGCACCGTGCCTCGAAGCATGCGGCACGGGCCTAGCCAGGCACGCCGGGGTAGAGGATCGCTGGACGGAAGGCGTTGGGTGCGGGGCTGCCGTTGCTTATGTACTGTCGCTTATTCGTCACTGCGAACTCACTCAAGCTTCATTATCACAACACGGATCGACCTTGACACCTTGAGACACCGTCACAGAGCGGGCTCATTGCTGGGCATTTGATCGGTCTATCGCCGGAAAATCTGAATCCTTAGAACGTCGTACGAACAATGGAAGACGTTATCGCAGGTCAGGCATGAAGGGGCTGCTATCGATGGTGGTTTCTGTGTACTTACATGTATGTACCTTGTACTCGTCCACCAGCACTCACCAAAGTCCGGGCTGAAAGCGACGAGCACCATTTACTAACAACTTCAAACCACATGAGTGATTAATCGTACTGCCAGACTTATGTGAACCGATGGGAAGTCGTCTCCGTGCATTTACACAAGCCCCAATTGCGCCTCTTGAAATGGAACCTTGGCAGGCAGACTCGCAGATGCCTTTCAGTTTCGCAGCCTCACTCGCCCACATTCTTGTTCTTCTCTCAACTTCCTGCTCCCTTTTTCACTCAAATTTGTCTCTTTATCGGCGCTCCTAGGGTTTTCGACGCAGAATTCAGATGGCTGAGGTGGCGGGAACCGCGATTGGAGTCATCTCCTTAGGCATTCAGGTCTGCCAGGGTCTAGTCTCCTACTATCAGGCCTACCGCGGTCAGGACGAGAAAGTCCGCGACATTCTTTGCGACGTTAGAGCTCTCAGCAACACTCTAGAGGCCGCTCATGCATGTCTGGCTAAAGTAAATTCTGCTCGACTTGTTGCGATATCTCAAGCCGAGGACAGCATAGTCGCCTGTGCCGTTGCCATCGACAGGCTGGAACAGCTCCTGAAAAGATGTCGCCAAACCATCTCACCGACAGCAACTGCATCAGAGCACATTCAGCTCGCATTCCGCAAGGCTGCGTTCCCCTTCCGACAAAGCACAATACGAGACTTCTCAGAAACGGTCAAGGGTTTACAGGCCAACGTTTCACTTGCCATACAGACTCTACAACTGTAATGATCGCTTTTCCACATTAAACATCTCTTCTTCAGTGCTTTTGGCGAAGCATACTAACTGCCAGTAATTTAGGGAAGCTAGTGGCCATCTTCTCAACGATACGTCCGAGGTACTACTTCACATAGTTACGAATAGGGACGACATTTCTCGGGTCAGCCGTGAGCTGAACCGTCTGTCCGAACGATTTGAGGACAGCCACTTAATAATAAAAGATGTTGCAAGCGATACCAGCACCATTAATCAATCACTCCGGCAGGAACTACCCCTCATCTCCCGGAACACATCACAGGTTGCATCCGAGATGGGCAGACTGCGCCTGTCGATATCGTCGGTCGATCAACAGATGACGATGTTGGGAACTGAGGTCAATGATAGCCTCGTCAGCCTCGAACAAAAGCTCGACAGTCTACCTGGAGCGTTTGAACACAGAATCCTCGCACTGATGGACTCTTACTACGCACAAAGATGTTACTCAGATGCCAAATCATCCAATTCTCTGGCACACATAGTGAGGGTACATGAGATTGATTTCTTACCAGTCAATAACGAGTATTAGGCAAAACAAGAATCTCGAATGCAGATGGAACTGCTTCAAAAACCAAATCTGCTCCGGCGTGTAGGCGACATCATCCGAACCGAAGGACAGGAGGCAGAGAAAGGATATCCAACAAACAACGACTTCTCCAGGGACAACCACGTTGCTATTGTGTCCAGGGACGCAATAATGCCTTTATGTTCATGCAAGATCGGCAAGTCACATCAGTCTAGTACTTGGTCAACCAGGGTTTTGAATCTGACTCGAGCCTCCTCCGTCTCCCATATACACAAAATGGGATGTCCACTGTCAACCCAAAGGAGGAACACGACTGTTTTAGCTGCGAAGTACTCATACAGGAGCCGCTTCATATCGCGTCTGCTGTCTTTTTCCGTCTCGATCACTTCCGGAGCAGGAGGGCTGTCCATCAGTCCTTCACTTACCTTTCGTGCGACAGTATCACGGTCATCTCCAGCCTTCTCTCTGTTCAGCGTTGATTCAATTCGTGCCTTCAGATTGAAGCCAACAAAACCCTACTGGGAATGGGTGACTCAGGAGCTCTATCGCCTCTTCAGGGAGCAGAAGGCTTATCCGACTGATGTGGACGTTTGGGGAAATAACTTATTACATGTTAGTGCAATCCACTGGACAATGGCAACTTTTAAATCATTTTATAGGTTGCTTGCACAAGGGCACTAGGCCTACAAGAAGATGACTCATACAGACGCCTAATGCGTACGTTGAAATCCTGGGGAGTCGAAGAAAATCATGCGAATCTGAAAGGAAGGTAAATGGAGATGATTGCCATGAAGTATGTGCGCGTGCTGAATGTGATTAGGAACCCCCTCGACCTTCTGGTACAACGGGGTGGCATCTATTATCATAAGGAGGAGTTGGTCGATATGAGTCTTGAGCTGCTCCACCAAGGTCTTCAGTTCTCGGAATCCTTCTGGCCCACCCAGGGCCGTGGAATCGAATGGTATTCGACAGCGTGGATCCTAAACGCTGCCTTGTGCCTTCACGAGTATCGCTGCCAAGAGGAAGTTGTCAATGGTATAAGCTTCGGTTTCCATTAGAGGGCGTTATTGACTGAAAGCAGAAATGCAATGTGGCCCACTTTGCAGGGCAATACTATTCAAGTCAGAAAGAGAAGTCGCCAAAGTTCTCGGCTATTCGCCCAACTCTCTTTGCGAAAAGACTCTTCTAGGACACAATCCTTTGCATCTAGCAGCAAACTGGCCAGCCGGGATCAAGATACTGCTAAACGGGGGAGGGTGCCAGTTACTTGATCAGGTGGACGACAACGGGGTTCTCCCTGTATTGTATGCAGTCAACGCCAAATGCTTGGAAGCAGTTCATCTTTTTGATGAGGCTGATTGTGCTTTCTATCCAGCGCAACCCTTCCGGTTTTACCCCTACCATATTTCGCTCCCTCCCGAGGAGCACGCCCTTTACGAAGTGTTTTCTTCGGGCTCAACGGAAATCATGAAGTATATGGTTGAAGCTTTGGCAGGCAGACGGAAGCGCCTGGCTGCCATGGCTCTCCATCATTTGCCATGCGAAGTTAATCAACTCTTGAAGCTATCTCCTGATACCGTCTTGGATGTTGACGCGTGGTTGGTGACAAAGCTGCTTGCGAAACACAACGTCCCAGTACCGTCTAGCTTGCGCGTTCCGGACAACTGGAAAACGATATACTACTTTCTGTTCAACAATATAGGTAACCTGAAGGTGCCAGTGAAGAAATACGCCGATCTGTTTTACAACGCCGGCTTCCACGACGTCCATCGAACTGACAGTCAGAAGAAAGGTCTGCTGATGAGGATCCCAACACGCGGTGGGGTTAACGGCGTGAGCGATGCTGCAGGATTGTATCTCTGGCTCATTAGCAAAGGCTCGAGGTTGGACCACAAGTCACTGCGTACAACGGAGCTAGGGGAAGAAGTGCCACACAGTCCAGCTGCACTGTACGTAAGCAAAGCCATAATTGAGGCTATACAAGTGCGCTGGGAAAACGCCTGCGGGTTGCGTTCGAGGTTGTTGGAAAAACCATGGCCGGAGAGGCTGGAGGAAAAAGAGCTCCGTATCCTTCTGACTACTTTAGTTGATGAGACGGTTTCCGACGACTGCATATGTGCTTGCTCGCCGCATGGTTGCTCTGCACTGACTGCCATGTTGAAAGAAGCTGAGACATTTGCTCTTGAAGAGGACATGAGATTTGGAAAACAATTCCTCAACTGTCTTGTTCAATCGCTGGACGGCGCAAGGACGGACGCATGGGAAGGTTTCACTGCCGACGTTGTGCGGTTCATGACCTCCCGAAAGCTTCTTCTAACGCATACATGTTGTACCTGGAAACATGGATTCCCTTCTGGCGATTTCGTCATCTTCAACGACGAAGACCGAGACGACATCCGCGAGGAAGAATCAGAAGACCTAAATATGCTCGAATCACTCATGGAAGAATTTGAAGAAGCCTTCCGGGAACTGAAGATTCCTCTCCTGGAGTTCCTCGACGTATACTGGGAGCCTACAATGTCTGAAGTCATGCAACCCTGCGGAGTGGATGAGGACAGCGAAGCCAAGATTGCGGAATTGGGCGTCGTGTTGCAACCCACAGTGTCACCCAAACCGGGAGCTACAATGCCAACTATCCGAAGATTCAAGCCGCGACGGGACAAGGAACTGTCAATCCCTTCGGCCAATGCGCCAGCAAGCTGTCACAAACATCGAAGGCGCCATTCATTCTGAGACACCGACAGAAGTGGCATTTCGAGCCAATCTGGCGATTCGCGGACAGGACAGGGTCAGGACAGGGACGGGAACAGGACAGCAATTTCGAGCTTGAGGCTCAACAACTCAAGGGATTTATTCATTCGGTTCACATGTTGCGAGGTTATGAATGAGCTCATGGACGACCACATGGGGGACCAGTGGGAACCTAATCACAGACATGAAGTGCACGACTTTCCTTTTGCAGTCATCTTGGAAATTTCGTATTCGAAGCAAAGCAACGCGAAGCAGATATCTCCTGAATAACGTTATCAATCAAGTTTCTTTGCCGGTTCTTCGAAATTATGCTCATGCTCATGCTCATGCTCATGCTCATGCTTCTGCACATCTGCACTCCGTATGCGCGAGACAGATACATCGACCATATCCCTCACCTAAACGAGCCATATCATACATAATATGTATGTATATCTCGAACAAATAATTCCTTTTTCACTTAGACTCCACTCTTCAATGCCGCCGGAAAGATGCCAGCCTGAGGGTCACCTTGATAGAGGGTGAGAGTGTGAAGAGAGATTTGGCAATTGTATGACGTTATTCCATTTATTAGGAATGACTGAATAGATGCTACCAATGGTATGTTTTCGTGGTAGTAATTCGAAACTGCCTACACGGTGATCCTACCTTGTTACTGCTTAGAGGGTATAAAGTCAAATGTTCTCCGTATTGCCTACGATGCGCATAATGCGGACCACCTAGTCAAACCATGTCATGGCTGGCTGATAACCTGGAAGGATGATGCTAGGATCACTGTCCTCCAGGCCGAAACCGCCGTCTTGCCAGAGTTCCAGCGGTGCTGCACTATGTAATAGGCGTTGCCATTCCGCGCCAGCGAGGTTATGGTCTATGACCGTGGAGTCGGTGCACTCCACAAAGACCGGGGGATCGGGTAATTTGCCGAGGAGGTCGTCAATGCGAGAAAATTGCATTGACGCATTTGGAGGCTGATCATCGAAGTGCTGCTCGGTGGCAGGGTTGACCATCAGCCAGGACTGACTCTCAGGTGCACCATGGGAGGGGTCTGACTGGCTGAGAGTCAACTGCACGGCAGTTTGGAGAGGAGTTTCCGCGCTCGGGCTATCTTCATCCATGGTCGTGTCACCTGATATATTGCTCGGAAGCAGTTGAGGAGTGCGTCTTATCGATGCGTTATGTGATGGTTGGTCCCGACTGGGACTCTGCCTCTCCCGAGCCGCGTGGGTCATCGCAACCACGACACGGCTCAGCGACGTTTCCAGGATATCGTCGAGCATTCTACGCTGTTCGAGACCGAGGTGTAAGACTGAATTGTTGAGTTCGGAGTCGATGGTTGCCGCCAACAAGCGAGGTGCCTCGCGCTCGAAATATCCCAGGAAATGCTGGATACACTCTTCGGAATAGTCGCCGACAAACGGTGACCGCGGCAGGTCAGACTGAGGAAAGAGGATGCGAAAAATGGTGAACCAGCTTTTGGTTCGCTCTTCGCGAGGCGTCCGGCGTTTAATCTCCGACATCTGATCAGTGGTCATTTTCTCTTCAAAGGGCGAGGGCGACACTGTGCAGGACCTGGCTCTTGCGTGCTTGTCGAGCGACACCGCCGTGTCGAAAGACTGAAAGCAGCAAGAACAGTAGTGTAGAGGTCTGCTGTGGACTCGGTATAGGTGTTGCTTCAGGCGAGGTATCGTTGTCAGAAAGCAGCTTGAGCATCCGCGATATTGTAATTCGCTCGTGTTGAGTTCCGAGTATCGTGCAGGGTCGAACTTGGAGTAGGGACATGCCAGGAGTTTTCCGTCATCTGCAGCGCCGTACTCTCGACGAGGATTGGGTCGTTTCGACGGTCGCCCTTCGTTGTTGTCGTCGTCCTTCTCATCGTTGGTATGTGCACGTTTCCTGACCGAGATAGGGCTCGACGGCACTGTTTGTGAAGACTTGGAGCTGGAAGTTGAGCTGTTGTCCATACAAGAAGAACCGGGTGACCCGGTGTTGTGGCCTCGCGAGCCCCTTGTGCGCAGAAGTAATGCTGTGTAGGAAAGTGCAAGCTGTGCAGCGACCGTGCTTTGTATAGCCCTCCGCTGTGAAACCGACGGGGTCTCACACTCGAGCTGGACATCGCCCGGGCCAGGGGTGGCCATGAAGGAGAGTTCCCCTTCAGACTCGAACGCTTCGTCAGCTTCGAGTCGTGACTGGAGGGGTGCGTCGCTCTCCGTCGTGCTAGGAGTCATCGCACCTCCTCGAACTGTCGAAACAGACTCGGAGACGCTTGAAAGGCAATCTTCAGAACAAAGGTGTTGTCGATTGGAAGACAACCCGTGGACATCTCCTGCCGCGAAGGGTCTGGAGTTCTTCCGCTCACCAGCGTCGTGCTCCGTGCTCTTGGCGACTGTGAGCTCAACATCCTCCATTGAACATTTGGGGGAGACTCCTCTATCTCCGACAAGGCCCTCCCTCGGAGACGGTGTTAGCCCTGCTAGCTCTGGCTCGTGAGCATCTTTGGCGCCTTGTGCCGGTGAGGGTTGTTGTGAGTTCATTAGACGTTCTTTTTGTAAGGCATCGTCCAAGCGGGCTTTCCACATACGAGACTCGGTGCGAGAGTCGAGACTGTAAAGTGAGGTCAGCATGTTGTCGGAAAATTACCCGCATCCACTTACACTGCTTGTTGATTTCGCAGCCGGCGTTTCTGCCTCATAGCTTCCTTCCTTGCCCTGTCATTGGCTTCGGGCGCAGCAAAAGAGTCGGTAGCGTTCATGGCGCACTGCGCCGAGACGTCTTGCTTGATGTCCTTGTTCTCGACAGTCTCCGAGGTCAGAACGAGAGGCCATATTCCGAACTTCGGTTTCACACTTCTATCGACCTTGGTGGCATCTGGCGATTTGGCAGAGAGACGAAAATCAGGCACCCGTCTAGGTTGGGAAGTGAAACCAAAAGGTGCATAGGGCTGGTCCTCATCCCGGAGAGGTTCCCAAAGGCTATGGTCCGGTGCGGCGATCTGGATGGCTTTTGTCCTTCCCAATATCTCCGAGTCGACATTTGTAAAGTTGTGCTCCTCATTAAGCAACTTCACAAGCACTTCGATGTCTTTCTGTACTGGCACGTTGTCCTTATAGAGCCTCCTTTCGCCGTCGTAAACGCATAGCACTCTTTTCTTCATCTTCGTCCTTTCCACAGACAGTCCCCAGGAGTCTGGATAGTGCCTTTTTATTTTCCGAGCTTTGCCAACAAGCGACACGCCACCTTTGGACCAAGTAAGCGGTTCCTTTCGGGGCCGAATGGTAGAGCTAATTGGTAACGCGGGCGCACCTCCTTGCGTATTAAGAACCTTTTGGTGAGCGTCACTCCGCGCGCGATTCGCAAGTTCTATTGCAGCTTCTCCTGCTCCTTGAGTCCTGTGATTGTTGCTTTGCTGTTCGTGCACGGCGCGAAGTACACAAGCATCGAGGTGGAGGTAGAATGCTTGAGCATTGGTAAACGACATACGACAAATCGAGCACATCCCAGTCGCATCGGGGCAGTAGCTTGAAAGTTTCCTGCTGGTATTGGCGGGCGAGCGCTTCCTGCTATTCGGGGGTGTCTGTTCAACTCCATGCACCGCCGTGAGATGTCTTTTCATCACGTCGGCGCGGTTGAATGTCTTTGCGCCAGTAGTCCCAGATCCAGGGCAAAATCCGCAAACTAATTCACCTCTGAAGTGCGTCAAGGTGTGCCTGGTCGAATCATACTTCCGTGCAAAGCCCTTCTGGTGATACTCGCAGGTCAGGACCGGGCACTTCTCCGGACGCTCGGCCTGATGGGTCAACATATGAGCCTTGATATCCTTAAAGACCTTGCCACAATCTGGATGCGGACATCGCATTGGTTGTTCGAGACAAAGACTTCTGGATGAAATAGCCTGTGATTGAATGGAGGCAGGTTCATCCAGCGGAATGGCCGAAGTCGGCCACGAAAACGACGACGGTGATGACTCTCTGAGAGACGGTGGAGAAAATGAGCGGACATATTGCTGCAATGACGGTCTTAGCCCATGCCAATCCGTCTCTTCTGGAAAGGGCGGATAATCATGGCCAACGGTCTCGGAATTATACAGGCTGAGGGCCGAATTTTCGATGTTGTGTGTCGGCAGGTGGCAGAGATCTGGATGCAAGAAATCGCCGTGACCTATACTGTGTGGTGCATATGAGTTTGCGATCGCAGCCACATAATCGAGAGCCATATCGAAGTGTATCCTACTTAGCTGGCCTGCAGGTTGATGAGAGGTCAAGTCCTGGGCTAGATGTGTCTCAGCCGCATCTCAGGTGCAATGCCACTGATAAGGCTGAACAACTGGTCAGTACCGCGTTCCGGAGAGCGACTCACCATTGGCATCACGTAGGGGATTCAATGCGTATATCTATCCATGAAGAGCAAAAGGCGAGTGGTGGTTCGCACAAGGCAGAAACGAGTTGATCACAGCTGTGCATTCGCGCACTGCCACCCCTCGTATCTGTAAGCCAGGTGTGATTGGCGGACATGGGCCTAGAACCTGCGAGTAGAATGCAGGAACCGCGGTGCGACCGTACGAGGATTGAGCGCACTCTATCATGGGCGAAGACATGTCGAGGGATGAACATTGCCTTCGTCTTCAGTATTGTATTGTGGCAGAGGCAAGAGAATCTGCCCACACAGTGGTATGGAGTACCACGGCCCGAATGCTGGAGACACCTTGCTGGCCACGGCCCATTGACGTCAACTCGCTTCATTTCAGCCTTACCCGGGGATGCCTTGACCCCCTTTCGCAGGAGAGAACCGAGACTCGACGGATTTCCAAAAAGACGCAAGCGGCGGGTGAAAAGAAGGGCGATTTTGAAATGAACACGAAGTAATTTCCGAGTGTGGGAAGCGACGACCCCCGCCAAGTTTCAGGAAATTTGGCCCGCAATGAAATGACAATGAGGGATTGAAGAGCCCAATCAATTATCCGTCAAAGAGACTTGGCGCTTCGACAGCTGTCTTCCTTGCTGCGCAACTCAATATGAAGGATGTCTTTGCACTGGACACCTACTCTGTAGGCACTGTGATACATACCTAGGTACACCACTCACACCACTCTGACCACTACAGCGCCCAGTACGAGGGACTCCGCGCACAGTGCCGGGCACAAGCATGATGCGGGCAGTCGCCGCAGAGTAACAGCTCCATCGAATCACAGTCAGCAGCGCTCCGGGTACAAACGCAGCCTAACATCAATTGGGAAGACAAGCCTTTCCTCGCCTTGTCGCACCTTGACGTAGGCATCAATTTCCAGCTAGCGGGTCCCGGGTCCAGCGTGCCAAATTTGGCCTGGTAAACACCAACAGACAGCAGCCGACCGGGGGCCAGCGACAGATCTATCCAAGGAGAAAGCCTCGCTTCACGCCATCCGAAACACCGTCTTCGCCGAAGAAGAAATCGTGGGGAGATTTGACTGGTGGATCACTTCGGCCTGGAGAAGGCGAGCGCATGGCAACCTGCGTGTCGCCGGCCGTGATATTTTACCTCCCTCTCGCGCCCATGGCTCTGCTAAATTCATCCTCTTTGCAGGCCATCTATTACTGACATACTCTTGTGCTGGCACTGTGCGCCGCGACGTTCGTTACCAGTTCGTGACACTCGTTTCACTTCCATTTCATCCTTCAGTTCTTACCGGCGACTTCAATTTTGTCCCTCACCTTAGCCCAAATTCCAGCTAAATTTAGCCTAACACGATCGCACAAACGAACATCAAGATGCGCTTCTTCACGGCCGTCGCAACCTTCGGGCTCCTCGCCTTCGCGGCTGCCCAGAATGCGACCACTACGGAGACGAGTCTGGACATCGATGCCTCGACAAGCGCTGTGTCTTCAGCCGCTTCTTCTACCGCGTCTCTGAGCTCACAAGTGAGATGTCTGCAGTCATGTAGGTCAACAAGGAAGATCGCGAGGCAGGAAAGAGGCTGACACAAGTTACAATCAGGCGGTTCGGCGGATGTGTGCTGCCAAGCCAAATGTGTCGGCGTGCCATGCCCATCCCAGTCGCAGGCGAATGCGACCACCGAGTGCGCTGCTCAGTGTCCACAGGGCAATGGCACGGCAAGCGAGACGGAAGAATACGCTGAATGCCAAGCGTCTTGCATCAGCTCCTACTTCATGACCGCGTCTACCACCGCTGCTCCCACCGCCAGCCAAACGGACAGTTCTGCCTCTACCACTGGCGCCTTCGGATTCGGTGACTCGACTACGACGGACGGTTCACCGACAGCGACCGGTAAGTACCAGTGGGACTTGGTGCTTTGTATGAGATCCTGACAGTTTCGCAGAAGGCAGCTCATCCACTGGCGCATCAACGACGGCCTCGGCAACAGGAGATTCTGGCAACGGTGCTGACAGCCTTCATATTGGCAGTGTTGGGCTTGGATTCTTGGCAATGGTTGTGGCAGGGATGGCTTTGTAAGAGCCAGGGTATCCCGATCCTTTCAATTCGAAACTTTGTAAGGCTTTTGAGTCCGCATCACCTTTTGAGCGAGATTCCGATACGATTCCTGGAGGCGTTCGCGTTTATATGTCAGCAGCCTAATGTCCTTGGAGGACAGAATCTTTACTATTCGAATGTATGACCCTCTTACGAACCGTTTTCTGATTTTCATTCGTCGAAGCTCGACAACGTTCACGGTCCGCACGTTGAGATGGTCCCTTGAAGGTTGGCTTGCAGTGTTTGTTTTTCTACTCTGCACGTCCGCCTCTCTCGGCTGCCATCGTCTGAACACCGAAATTGAAGTTTATGAGGGTAATTCGGTATTGTTGAGAATATCTTGTGGTACATGACTTGTTTGTTGATCTTTCCTTCAGCTCTTGTCTGCAATCGACAGAGCCGCGCCATGACCACTAATTCGCATCTCCCGTCAAACTCTTACATATGAGCGGCGAAGAATGTTCTGACAATTCTGTATCCTCGAAGATACTCCTCGTACGCGTGCAGGTCGTTGAAATCAGCACTAACCATGTCGTTGATTAGGAACGCAACCTCTCAGCAGATGCCTGGGGACTTACCGCGATGTCATCCAACCATGCACCTGGTCGCCGAAAGTCTCGAGGTAGCTCTGCGGCGAAGCCCTTTTAAGATTTGCGAACCACGCCTCGACATACTGGATTGGTCACAGTGTTAGCAGAGTCTCTACCTTCTGGCCAAGAAAATCAGCGGGAGGACTTACCTCGGGGTCTTCATCCTGGCTAGGCAGAACACAGAACGGAACTGTGACGTGCTTTGTGTCTTCGATATCCATCAGACTGGGATGTGCGCCAGCAGCCGCGCTGAATTTAGTCCCTTGGGTGGTCACCAGGGCCGCAATTTTCACACCCCAGCAGAATCCCAGTATCGACCATGTCTTTATTTGCGGGTTGGCCTTTTGGAAAGCGTCAAACAGGGGTCCGATCGTGGGGACAATCTTGTCTGGGTTGGCTGGTCCGGTCATGAAATCGACAACAGCCTTCATCTGCTTGGGCGTCTTCGGCGGGAAGTTTGCAAGGTCCTGCGGATGGTCGCCCCAGAAATCGGGCATGAACACCTTGAACTCGCCGGCTCCGTCAGGCAGCTCGGGATAGTCCCACGCCAGGATGTCGGCACCCTTGATTGCTTGGACATAGAGGCCGAAGACGTCGTATGCGAGAAACACACCCCGTGTGGCCTGATCACTGCCAGTGACATCTGGATAGCGGACATGTCATCAGCAGTGAATTGCATCGAATGCGAGTAGTCTTACAGGTCTTCATGCCGTTGAAGTTTTCATATTTGCCCTTCTCTTCATACGTGTAACCACCTCGTAGCACGATTGGAGGTCGGGAGCAGCAAGCTTTGCTCTGAACTGTGAAACCCATGTTGGAGTCAAATCTGTCAAACAGTATTCTCCGGAGAAGCGAAGACTCGAACTTAAGTGAGCGATGTGAGAGTGCCTTGGAGATCCCAGCAGGACAGCCTGGAGTTGGCACATTTATATACCTTCATCGCATCCGCCATCCCAGCCCAGAGCGACCGACTACTGACCCATCAACCTTACCGGGCTGAGGTTCTGGCAATCCCGGCTTCTTAGTCACTGGCATCTGGCGCAACATTGAGGACACCAGTCGCATCTAGATGGACAGTTGCCGGCCAATCATAGCACGGATTCCGGAGTCGACGTAGGCGTGCAGTCGTGGCCAGGAGTATCTCAACAGAGCCTTCTGCAGGACCTGGTGTTCGTATTGCCCTGGCGCCATTATGTCACCGTCGCGTCCTTGCACGGTCCGGGTATGCTGTTTGGTCCAGAGCAAAACAACAAATACCCATACGAGGAAAACAATAACAGCTGTACGAGGCACTGGCTTGATGCTGCACGGCGATTTGTCACCATGCCCGTTTTGGTCCCTGGCGTTCGCCATCTCTCCATATATTCTCCGCGTCCTTCCCGACATGGTCATGATGACCTTCGGTTTAGGTAAAGGTGTCGCCGGTAAATCGAATGTTCAGAGCTTCTCAAAGCTTCTCAAAGCTTTTCCACGTCGACAGACCCAACCCGGCCCCATAAATGGATCCCCGAACGTTCAACAACGCGTGCTCGTGCGTTAGACTTGGATCTCCTCTTCACTCATAACAACGTCCCCGCGCGGGTAATTTTCTCAGCATTACTAAACAGATGTGGCGCTCTATTGCCCTCGGGCGTCTAGTCGAACAATCCAAACCCCGTCCACGGATGCAGAGAACCCTATTCTCCTCGATGGCCCTTGATAAATCAGACGCTGTCCCGACTCCCGTGCTGCGAAATGACTAAATTCGAGCCTAGAGCATGCACTGCAACCTTCTATCAACGGCGAATGACTAAGATGCGAGGGCGTGTTCTTCACACCTTGCCGGTCCTTGGAGTTATCACCGGCAATCATTTCATTCCTCCCTTCTACACGTCCATCTCCTTGACTCTCCCCAGGGTCAGGGCCGGGAAATGTCGAGGAACACCAGTTTCCCTCCCTCAAGCGAACCACACCGGAACCATGACTCACTCGTTTTGCAACCAAACCATACTACTGGAGCTCTGTCCTTCCTGCATCCCACACATGCGCTGTTCCATCACCGAGACCTCCACACGACTGAGAAATCGCTGTCTGTCGACGAGAGCAATGCTCCCGAGGCCGACTTGAGCGCGGACGCACTGGCATCTTCGAATGAGCAACTAGCACGTGATGTCCACTTCGCGTGGAGGTCGAGAGACAACCGCAAGGGGCGTCATCTCCTGCTATACAAGCCGGCAGTCCACGCGGATTCTATCTCGCCGCTATACATCATTCCGAAGAGGACCGCCAGTATCACCGAGACCTTGAAGGGGATCAAGTGCATGTTGACCTGCTTCCGGTATTGGGACATCTCATACCTTGTCGCGATCACTTTCTTCGTTGCCTCAGCCACCTGGATCCTGGACTCGTTCTTCCTATGGCTTCCCCTTGAGGCTCCCGAGAGCGAATTCTCAGGAGAGATCCTTGTTGGCGGTGGAGTGTCCGCGTTCGTGGGCGCGACGCTGTTCCAGCTCGGCTCGATCCTCCTGATGATCGAAGCCTTCAATGCCGAAAGGGTCGGTTGCTTTGGATGGCAGATCGAGAAACTTGTCTCCAAAAAGGACGGGCGGGACTTGGTCCGCATATCTCCCAACCTCCAGCACTGCGTCCACCACCACAACGATGAATCGGGAATTGGAAAAGGGCGCGGCGATGGCCAAGAATGGCAGTGGTTTCCTAGTTGGAATACAATCGCTTCTCATTGCATGAGAGATATCGGCTTCCTTGCCAGCTTCGCCATGTTCTGCGGGACCAGCATCTTCTGGATCAGCGGCTTTGTTGGTCTCCCGGGAGTCATCAACCACCTGAGCCAGGGCGTCCTGAACGGTGTGTACTGGGTTCCGCAGATCGTAGGTTCATTGGGTTTCACAATCAGTGGGTATGTGTCTGTCAGTGCTTCCTTGTGACGCGCCTCTTCCCGTGCTCTCATCTGCTAGAAGCTTTGATCTTGAAATGACAGAACTCTAACGCGGCCGACGCATAGTTTCTTGTACATGATCGAGACGCAGAAGAACTGGTACACCCCATCTCCACACGTCCTTGGATGGCACGTCGGGCTCTGGAACGGTATAGGTGGAATCGGTTTCGTAGTGAGTCACGACCAGCCAGCTGCCCAGAGTCATCCATCACCTCGCTCACTCACCTGCCTGACCGCCTGCCCGTCTGAACCTTGTAAGGATTCTCACTGATGTAGACCAGTTATGCGGCTCCCTTGGCCCGGCATTCGGCAATACTGGCGCCCAGTACCAGTCCGCGCTGGCCAATTTCTGGGGCGGCTGGGCCTTCCTGGTCGGCAGTATCTTGCAGTGGTACGAGAGTCTGGACAAGAACCCTGTGGAGGAGCAGTAATGCTATCCTACATACGAGTACTGTATACTGTATACTGTATATCGAAATCAAAATGTCTCTAACTCTAAGTCGCCTCACGAACCCCGAGTACTATACGTCCAGTACTTCACGGTCATCGGTCATCGGTCATCGTTCATCGTTAATTGCCTGAAAAGTAGGGTCGTCGTGTGCTCCGGAGCGCAGGTGTGATCCCACACGCTGGTGTAGTGTAACCGAAGCTTTCTTAGCCCATGCGGACGAAAAGTTTGTTACTGTACCGAGTACTTCTTATACAGTACGGAGTATAAGTAAGCTTCCTAGTAGTAGTACAGTATGTAATGTAGGGGGTAAGCAACATTCTGGATCTTCTTACTCCACGCATCATGCTCTCTCACACAGGATATTGGTCTAGGTAGGTAAGCATTCTTACCCACTCCAAGCACCGACCATGCCACTCGGATGGCTCACACAGTACCCATTACGAGTAGTACTCGTACATCCCTTGGCAGGTCTGCCCGACCTCATCCACCCGGTGCAGTTTACTTACTCGTACCCAAGTTGAGCAGACGGTGGATAGGATAGGATAGTCCCGTCCACCTGTACAGTAATAATCACTAATGTGGGTCTCCAGACTACTCGTACAGTACGCCTGCGAGGCACTTATCCACTTTCAACTTCCATTTCCCATTCGACGACCAATCATTAGAACTGGTACCCGAGCTCAGCTCTACAACTCCGGCTTAGCGCAGATCTAATTGGGGAAGTGATGACCTTCCCATTGAGCGCAAGATCTCCTTGTTTCTGTAGGATAGCAGCACCGAATTGAAAACGCAGCAGCAAGCTACGAGTACTGGCCACCCCACCAACCTTCCTATTGAGTGATACTGCAACCAACTTCGCAACGGTGCTTGTTTAGGATCCTCCGTTACGATGCATGAGTATGAGTAGGTATGTACTCGTGTTACCGAAGCTGCAGAATGCCTCCGCTGCGTTGCGTTGCGTGGCACGCGAGATTGGTAAGCTGGGCCGAAACTGGCCGATTCAACAAGGAATTAGACGGGCACGACGGGATCCTCATCGATGAGACAAAGACGAGATCGAGAAGCGTTCGGCTGGTCGTGCGGGTGGGCACTGCACAATTTCTCGTTGCGATAACCACTTACACAGTAAGCAAAGACCTTAAAGAGAAGGTGCACCGCTCCTTCCTAATAACTACTTAAGCAAAGACAGGTAAAGTGCGCTGCGCCGCTCTCTTTCGTTGTGCCCGTTACTTTCCTTACGGAGGAGAAGCGTGATGTCGTGAATACCACGTACGTGGTACTGTGTTTGCCGGCATGTCATTCAAAAAGGAAGCCGAACAGAGGCAAGTCGGTACTAATCTTGGCTATAACCAAGCCGACGACTACGTACCCGTGGTTCTTTTGACTTGGTGATTTTGATGCCGCCTGATGCTGCCAGTGGGCGAGGTGACGTCATGGATGAAACGGCGCAAATGGCTCGGTGAATGGTGAGTGAAGGGACATTGGTTTCCCAAATTCGAGGTCTCTGGCGAGAACACTGATCAGGCTGATGCCTATCCCTCGGGGATCTCACATGATTGTCTCAACAAGCACTCAGGTCAAGTCCCTCGGCATTGCTGCCCAGTCGGCTAAATGTGCTTGAGTTTCTGGTGATGTCCGCCCCTCGGCTTGGAGGGGTCGCCAAGGCTGAGGCTCTGGCAGTCTAATCAGTTCTGGTGTCGAGGTGACGACTACAGTCCTGCAAGTGTCAGGCAGAATACGGGGGCTGAAAGATGTTAGCTGGACGCGTCTAGTCTCCGAGTTTTCCGCGGGCAAAATCTCATTGACATCCTCTCCAGGGTTCAAGAGTCAAGCACACCGACAAAGCATGCTGGAAGAGCCTCAAATGCCCACATTTCCACCCAACTGGAGATACAGAGCAACAAACTGGCGGTCTCCAATACTTTGAAGAACACGTGTCGGCTGGCTTGAGCCCTACAGTTAAGCGGAAAGCGGCTCAGCGGATGGCTCGGAGTCTTGGCAGGCGCCCGAATTCCCCCCAGCTTTGCGCCAAGAATTGACCAAGACATCGTGTTCATGGCTTGGCCACCCTCTCGTTCGTCGGATTCACCACATACGAACGTACCAACAATGCAGAACCCCCTCTGCATGAGCCGATAACTACCTCGGTGCGGAGCCGTGCTGCTGTTTGTCTGTCCGTCACCAGCTGAAAGAACATGTCTGCCTGAGGTTCGTATTGCACTCTGCACTTTGGACCACATCCTCCGCCCACCATCCGCCTGACACGAAACAGCTAGACTCGTCGACCGGCACTCGGTCTGGCAACTACGTTGACCCTATCGATCTAGGGCTGCGCTGGCAAGCAAGGTGTCCCGCCAAAGCCGACCCCCTTTACCGGATGTTCAACATATGGACTGCTGGTGTTTCTGCCTGACAGTCAACGGTTCCTCCTTGCTCGCGTTGGGCTGCCTCGAACTCACTGGCGGGAGCAGAACTCAACCCTCCTTCGACTGCACAACAGAGCAGGCGAATTGAGCCCTCCCAGCTCCATATGCAATGGTTATGGCCCCGATCGATTCACCCTGCAAGCCACGAGCGGGGTTTGGAATTGCTTGCAGCTAAAACGAGGCTCGAGTCTGCCTTGCTCTTGGTGCTGCACGTCCCAAATCACTCGCACGAAGCTGATGCCGAATTCGTTCTGGCGAACAGGACTGGCACGCTCTGAAAATCTTGCCTCTGTCGCAACACACTCGCTCGGGGGCTGAATTCCCGTATTCTTCGTCGGGTTATGTTACTTGTGTAACGTGCGTCGAGAGCGATGTCCTTCCGCTGCCTTATGCAGCTATCGCCAGAACCTCACCATCCGGTTCACTTAGCTCGCCTCAGACAAAAATGAACATATAAGGCTCTCGACGCCCTCTCCCAATACTTCTTGTCTTCCACTCCCAACAGACCCAGAGACAACCTTGACGCCCTCGAACCTTCCCAGAAATCTTCAAACGAGTCTATAGCTCTAGCTAGGCACCTCTGTTTTTCTCCAGCACCCAAGTACTTTGCCCATTTTCCCAACACCTCCTTCCCTAGACTGACGTGATCACCTGCAGAATGAAGCTCTTGTCTACTTTCATCGTCACCGGTTCGTTGATCGTCGGTCTCACGTCCGCACTCCCACAGACCTCTTCGGGCAGCAGCGGAGACGAGCTCCCTTGCCCAGCAGTCTACCCTTGCATCGACTGGGCCATCATTCTCGAGTATTGCTCCAACACGACCGACCCCGGTGTTGCGACCGGCGACAGTTTCACCGATACGGACCCTATCGAGTGCACCTGCGGTACCGAGGCCCTGGGCGATGAAGGCGGCCTCTATGCTTCGGCCGAGTGTGTCCTCTGCTACGACGAGTTGGGGGACGCCGAAGCTCAGTTGGCCGCCCAGTGGTATTACACGTGCTACACCTTCGAGGAGTCGACCGCAGCCGACGCGCTGGACTGCTGGAACTCGGGCGGCACAGACTGCCCGGCCGTGCCTGAGAAGAGAAAGATGATCAAGAGGGATTCGATGGCGAGCAGTATGATGAACAGAATGTACAAGCCGAAGGTGCGGTTGTTCTAGAGGTCTGACCATTTGCGGGCTGCCGCGGTGGTGACGACGTGTGCCACCACGTGCAGGTGCCAGAGAAGGAACGATGCCCAATGAGAGGAAGGGTACAAAATAGGTACAGACTGCAAGAAAGGACCATGAACAGGGGAACAGCGGGGCAGTTAGCCAGTCAATCGGGGCATATCGACGCCATGCGCTTGACACATCGAACCACACTCTCGTTATGTGCATATCTATAGTGCTGGATTAGTGCAAACGTATATTTTAATGGTAGTCTTTGTTATCGATTTGCGTCTTGTCGGAATCCAACAGCATGGACAATAATGAGTTTCTTGTATTGTGACGCGACTTGGCCTTGTAGGTCATCCGCTTCGAGGAGCCTTGGGATTTGTTCTCGTTGGTGTCCAACCCACCCAGCCTGAGCAGACGGAGTTTGCGTTAATTAGACGATGTGATAGTGGGCTTGGAGGAGGAGGGGATTTTGTGGTTTACATCCTGTATGCATCAACTACGCCAACCGTTGGCGCGGCATCGCTTGAATTTTGCTGATGAGCCGGATGAGCTTGGGCTTGGGATGAGCTGGACTGGAGGGGGTTGAGTAAGTACCCAGTAGTGCTCAACACTGCTATGAAGAATATGCAGGACCATGATGCTGAAAGGGCGATTAAGGAGGTCGTGGGAGGTTGAGAAGTCTAAACTATCCTAGCGTCGCTTTACTGCACCGTAGCCACTGCACTATGAGCACAAATGCGCAAACCAACAAACACGTGGACACGCGTCCCACTTTGACGCGTCTTTATCTTTGCCTTCCACCTCGCTCCAACTACCATCAATATTTCATGGACACTTGCAAACCCGACATGTGATGCCGAATCGACGTTATGGATTTCCTAGATGATGAGGCGGAAGATAACTCGGATGTGCTTGTGCCGAGTTCACAACCCGAGGATGGCCCTCGTTCTCACAAACGCCGACGCCTTGATCCCGACTCGGGCAACTCATGCACACAAGAAGGTGACTACGATTTGCCATCACTTCGAGACGGCGAGGGAAAAGAGAACAAGAAATCGAAATACGACGACCGCATCTACGTACCCGCGGGAAAGAGCCATCCCGACACCTTTGTCACCCAGTTAACGCAGCAATATTCCAGTCCCTCGCGGATCCGAGGTCCACGATGGCAGAAACCACGGATATGCCCCCCGCCATCACCTCCTCCTCTAAAGGCTCTTTCTCCCACCCGCGTGTCAGCTCATCCCCTGCCTCAAGCTCCTCCGACTGATGATGAGTTTGATGTCGATGAGGCTGATGAGCTCGAGTTTTTGGCAGCTCTTGATGATGTCGACGCCGATATTGAGTTTATGGCGCCCATTAACATCACTTCACATGCAAACGGCGATATGGGCAGAGAATTTTATCGAGACCGGCGGACCCATGCTTTACCTCCTCGTCCTCAATTGCAGAAATCATCCTCTTTCCGACAGACGACTCTGCACGGAATTCACACCACTCAGCCAGAGCCAGCTCGCACGCAGTCCCAATCTAGAGCCCACAATTGGCCATTGGCAAACCGGAATGAACCTCCAACCCACCATGAGATTGACCGAGATGCGATGCGGACCTGGGTCTACCCCACAAACCTGGGCAGAACCCGAGACTATCAATACAACATTGTGCACAAGGGATTATTCCACAATGTCTTGGTCGCTCTGCCCACCGGCCTAGGAAAGACCTTTATAGCGGCAACGGTCATGCTGAACTGGTACCGTTGGACGAAGAGTGCACAGATAATCTTTGTTGCGCCGACGAAACCGTTGGTATCACAACAGATTGATGCATGCTTCAACATTGCCGGCATTCCCCGATCTCAGACAACCATGCTGACAGGCGAGGTCGCCCCAGCCATCCGAGCCGAAGAATGGCAACAGAAACGCGTCTTTTTTATGACACCTCAAACTCTCATCAACGACCTCAAACACGGCTATTGTGATCCGAAGAAGGTTGTTCTTGTTGTGGTTGATGAAGCACACAAGGCGACCGGTAGTTATGCGTACGTGGAAGTCGTCAAGTTCCTAAGAAGATTTAATTCCAGTTTCCGAGTTCTGGCTCTTACAGCAACGCCTGGCAAGGACGTCGAGACAGTGCAGGAAGTCATTGATGGTCTAGGGATCGCTAGAGTCGAGATCAGGACCGAGGACTCGCTTGACATTCGTGATTTTGTCCACAGCCGGAACATCCAAACCGAGGTATTCGATAATTCGGAGGAGATAACGATGGCTCTGGAGCTGCTCTCGGCAACTCTTCAACCGCTCTTGAACAAGCTGCACTCCCAAGGGGCTGCCTGGGGGAAGGATCCTACAAGGATCACACTCTTCGGTTTGAAGATGTCCTGGGACAAGTGGCAGTCGTCCGAAGCAGGCCGCAGGGCCTCCCAGCCAGTCAAAGGCATGATCAAGGCAATCTCCACAGTGTTAATGAGCTTGGCTCATAACATTGAACTGCTGAAGTACCATGGAATTGGGCCGTTTTATCACAAAATGAAAATGTTTGTTCAAGAAGCCGGTAATGGCAAGACCGCCAAACAAATCACCAATGACGAGAATTTCAAGAAGATGATGAACCGACTGGCGTTATGGATTAACGATCCGGAATTTGAGGGCCATCCGAAACTGAGCTACCTGAAGACAGTTGTGCTCAACCACTTCATGAACGCTGGCGAGGAGGTTGCCGGCCTGAACTCCGAGCCTACGAACACGAGAATCATGGTGTTCGCACATTATCGCGACAGTGCTGAGGAGATCGTTAGAGTCCTCAACCGCCACGGTCCAATGATTCGGGCCCATGTGTTCGTTGGTCAGTCGGGTACGAAGGGTGGTTCGGAAGGCATGAACCAAAAAACTCAACTCGACATCATCAAAAAATTCAAGGCAGGAGAGTACAACACTATTGTAGCAACGTCAATCGGAGAAGAGGGTCTTGACATCGGAGAGGTCGACCTGATTGTATGTTATGATTGCTCTAAATCGCCTATCCGAATGCTCCAGCGCATGGGTCGTACCGGCCGCAAACGCGCCGGAAACATCGTGCTGCTCATGATGCGTGGCAAGGAAGAGCAAGACTTTGCACAATCGGAAGATAACTATCAGAAGATGCAGGCCAAGATCGCAAGTGGCAGGGAGTTCAATTTCCACGACGAACTGTCTCCGAGGATTGTGCCCAAAGACATTGCGCCAGAGGTCGACAAGAGAGTTGTTGAGATACCCATTGAGAATACTCAGTCGGGCTCCGTCGAGCCAACACGAAGAAGAGGGACGAAAGCCAAAAGGCCACCAAAGAAGTTCCACATGCCGGATGGGGTCGAAACGGGCTTTGCTTTTCTGGGAGATGGTAAGAAGAAATCAAAGGCGAAGCAAAGGGAGACAATAGCACCGAAGACTGAGAGAGACGACCAAGCGGCTGCATTGCCTCCGTTGAAAGATCTACTCTTGTCGGAAACTGAAACGCAACAGCTCGAAGACCGCTATGTTCGATTAGCTGGGTCTGAGGATGAGTACATTCGATTTGTCCGATTTGATGCTTATCCAGAGCAGCAACGACGACTTGGAAGGACATGCTCTGTCAAGCACTCGAAGAAGACCAAAAACTTGGTTAGGGCGTACAAAGCAATGAACATCGCTAGCAGGGACTGGGATCGCCCTACAATGTGTGAAGAGGTTGAGGACAATGATCTATGTCTGGACTCGGAGATGGAGAAGACAATGTCATCCAAGCAATCTGCGAAGAAGACGAAAGCAAAGTCTCGCCTCTCGTCCGCCGCAACGGCTACTCTCGAATGGGCCGTAGCTGACTCAGATTGTGACACGTCTCTGTCGAAGTCCAAAGCGAAGCTCAACTCTTTCAGCTTCACCGGTGCGTCTAGTGGCAACCTGCGAAGTAGCTCTGTGGGACAATATGATGGCAATGACAGTTTCATCGACGATGACGAGGACGAAGATGCCGGGCGTGCATTGGGTTCTGTGCCCCGGAGACAGTCGAAACCCCAGGGGGGTGAAAGGGGGCTCGAAGATGATCTTTCTTCTCTCGCCTCACTGCGGTCGCCAGTGTCGCCAAATTTCGCAACCAAGCAGGACGCCGGAGTGGCTAAACGCTTCTTCGTCTCCCAAGAGAGTATTGACTACGATGCCATGGACGATGAGTTGCCTGATCTCGAGGATTTGGTCTCAGACAAGAAGGGAAGGAAGACTAAGCCTGACAAAGGTCAGAATGACTCTATGCTGGTTTCTCCAAATATGCCGACAGTGAGGAAGGAGACAGAGGATGCCGAGAAGTCGAATGCCAGAAGCAGGAAGAGGGCAAGGAGAATATTCGATAGCGATGACGATGAATGATATGGTAGGACTAGCGCATGTTCTCTTGGAATGATCGAATGCACACGCCTTACAACAGTATTGCGACCAGTTTTACGATAGGAGAATTCAGAAAGTGTAAGACTTGGATTTGGTCTACAGATGGGGCGTCCAGTCCGACGATTTTGACGGCTAATCAGCATATGGTGCGTTCGTGCTGGACATTGGTAACAGTCGCAAGTCTGAGAGCGCAAAATCGTCAATATTGTGCCCGAGTTCCGAAACTCGACATGACGAAGAAAGAGGTGAAGGAGGACGTCGCAAAATATCTTCGTCTAGACGGGCAGACATTCCTCCCGGCGGGCATCTGGATCTCAATGTACGGTGGTTATTTTGCATACAGCGGTGCAAGACGAATTCGAGGCACCGCACACTTCGAGGATGGCAGATGATCCTCCCACTACTGGCCCCCCCGGGGGTCATTGTTCAATTCGAGGCAACGAACAAGGCATCGGACGGATCACAGATCTTCAAATAGAACCAGCGCTGGGAAGAGCTCATTGCATGTGACATCAACACGTGGCTTTCCACCTTCTGGGTCTTCGCGGTCAAACATCCCAAACACCTTTTCCACGAGTTTTGGCGACATTCTCGTCACAGGCATGGGGGGCGGCAAGCTAAACTTACTCCCCTCGGTGACGCCGCTGGGCTCGTACGAGGTTGTGGTGCTCTTCGGCCTGACGTACCGGGCGATGAACACGAAGCAAAGACTCTGGTGCTGCTTTGGCGATGCACGTTCCCTCCATCGTCGGCACTAGACTCGTGGCAAGCACCAACGAGGACGGAGGCCTCGTCGGATACCAGGTCATCGGGGGGGTCTCCGACCTACAGGCCACCAACGTGGCGGGCTCGACTAAAAGAATCACCGTGACCTGCATTGGCACCATCGCCTACACGGCGGTCGGCAATACCATCCCGCCGCAGACGTCCCAACGCACCGAGATCCTTTCCCGACAATGTCCCCTGACATAGCGCCCTTCTCGTACACTCTCTCTGGCTTCCGTCGGACCGGCCACGACATAAGCTCTCTGTATTTCAGCACGGATTGAATCAACGGTATGAATACTCGCCGTAAAGGCTTAGACAGTCTTCGCACAGTCGAGTCGACATCTGGCTACATTGGGAATGGAATCGCTGTTGCCACAAGCGCCCGGATCCCAGCTCTTCTGCTGGAATCTTATTGTGAGCTACAACGCTTCGTTGGGCCGTGGGACCATCGACGTCGATACTTCGTGACCCCAGGCTAAGTTCGGCAACGGCCGGCGACTTACGATAGTGAGTTAATCCCGCCAGCCACAAAATTAGCAGGTGGCGGCACGGTGGCTTGCCAACCTCTCAAAAAACTGTCTTTTTTTCTTCGAATGTGTTCAAACTCGTGTGTTGTCCCACCATGAAATGATTTTGTTGCTTGCGTACGTACCCACGCGGGCTGCGAGCGCGACTATCTCCTACCCAGCCGCCTTACACAACATCTCAGCGTCTCAGCATCTCAGCATCGAATCCCGCTGGGTACGCTCCTTCTTCGTCCTTGAATCGGAATACCTGTCCGTGGAGCAGCGGGGGACAATTGGCTCCTTGCTGATTGGCCGGGCGCCACTTCGGAGACTGCCTTCCAGATGGGGACGACACGAGTACTTTCCATTTGCATCTTTAACCTGACCCTGGCCCTGAGGCTGGCTGCTTCAACCTGAGATGCTCCTGCACGTGACTGAGAACGGTGTCATTCGGCCTGACCAACGGATCAATCGCGCCCACGTCTGGGCCAGGGGCCCTGTTTCCGGCAAACGCCTACTCGTATACTCCTGTTGCCAATTTATCGCCTCGGCCAAGTCTATCCATAACTTGCCAATCGATTCTAGTTAACGTCATGGTCACCAAAGATCCTTCTCTAACCTAGGTTAGGCAGCCCGTCGAAAGAGGAGATGAAGAGAAACAACCAATGATGACCATCACTCCACGTAGGCATCTGAAATGCTGATGGCTGGCTCTCGGGGTCTCTGCCTCTTGCCAAACTCGCGGGGGCCGTCTTCGATCATCGCGAGCCAACCATTTCGCAGGCAGCACTACCGACACGGATGCCCTTGCAGAATGGAAGCCCTACAAAAAGCCCAACCTCCCTCAAGAGGATGATTCGGACTTGCATGAAAGGCGAACTATTGGCCGGGAGCAGCGCACCTCTAGATGGGCAAACCTGTCCAGAAGCCTTACCGGTTTGGGAGGCGCAATTTTTCAGCTTCCATACGAAGATCGCATACCAAAAATATTTTTACAAGCTACCATTCGACGCGGGTTGGCACACTCTGCATCTCGCCTTTTTGAATTTGGGACCAGGGAATGAGGATTGGTTTGCTAGCCTGAATATGAAACCTCCTTATATTGTCGCCTTTAAAGTTTTCGCTTCCGAGAAATCCCCCATCGTTTTCATTTAGTGGAGAGTCATCGTCCCTTCCCCCTTGCACAGAACAGATCAATATCTTTGTTACCACCATTTTGAAATCAATAGTGAGACGGGAACGAACAAGATGCGAGCCCTTAGGAGAATGACGTTGCGGAAGGACCTAAAGGATCCAACAAAATCACGGCAGGACTTAGCTTTGAGTAGCCCTACGCCGGGGGTGGTTCAACCGCAAGGTCCCGCTGCACATCGAGAACCGAAAGATTATTGGGGTGAAGCTACAAAGCAACTTAAAGAAAGGAAACCTGCTGTGTATCGGGATTTCGAGCATCTGCGGAACGACCTCAGCGATACGATAAGCATGGAATGGCTTCAAGGCTTAATCGAAGCAAAAAAAGCAGATCTTTCGGGAAAGGATTCCACGACACGAAGAACTCTCGACAAAATACTGAGGACTGTCATCCTTTTTAAAGATGTCGGTACGGCGGCGGCAAGGTTTGATCCATCCGGTGCTGCTCCTGTGGCATGGTCTGGGATCTGCTCAGTGATGCAAGTAAGTTCGTGGCCATATGTCACATGTTTTCAGCACCGAATGCTTTCCGTTTTGCTTACTTTACGCAGGCGGTCTTGAACGAACTCGGGAAATATCAGGACGTTCTTTTTGGCATTCTCCGAATATCCTCGATCATTGCTCGTTGGGGAAATGTTGAGACGCGGCTCCTGAGACGACAGGACCCGTTGCTGGCCACCGATTTTCAAAAATTTGAAACTCAGCTCATCGATTTATACGCCGGCATCATCGAGAGCCAAGTTGAGATAAATCGATTTTGCAGCGCTGGGGCATTCCGTAAGGTACCTTAATATCTGCGAATCTGTCAGAGTTAACCCAGAACCAGGACGGGTTTTTCAGTCCCCGTACAACATGGCCTTGTGGCAACGGACTCTCCAAAACATAGCAACAATAGATGAGATCTGCAAAGCTTCCAAAGGCATTATAGACGACGAGATCATTTATCAGCGCCAGAATGCCGAACTCCTGCAGTGGATCTCCGCTCGGAATCCATTGGAGATGCACGACTCCGTAAAGGAGCGTACGAAAACGGAAGATGATTATCAGAATTGTGGAGAATGGCTATTCAAGATGGAAGAATATCAATCCTGGAATGCCCATACAGTGTGTAATGTTTTCTGGCTCCTCGGAACAGGTAAGCTGCCTTTTCCCGAGGTCTCGTGTCATATTGACCAAATGGTAGTGGGTACTGGTAAGACTACATTGATGTCGGCGCCCACCGTCCGAGTTTTGGTATATATTGTGCTGACAAGAAGAAGCTCTCGGGTCATCCAATGGCATCTGGACAGATCCTCAACATTCGACGGAACTTCGATTGCCTTTTTTTACTGCTCCAGGCGTACGGCGGATCATGGTATTGATTACCGCGAAGTCCTGAGGTCGCTCGTTCGCCAACTATCCCAATCTCCGGGTCAAAAGGAAGTCAATAAGAGTGTGTTGGATCTTTTTGATTCTTTGAAGACGGATCGTCCTGGTACTGGTAACCTCAAGACAGGGGAGTGCAAGTCCCTGCTTAAGTCAATTATCTCAGCTCAAACGTCGGTGCGTGTGGTCATAGATGCACTCGACGAATGCGACAAGCCCTATGAACTTTTAAAGGCGCTTTCCGATATCTCAGCAGATTCCACAGGTAAGATGAAATTCATGCTCTCTAGCCGAGAGGATGTGGATATCACGCCATATTTCCAGGACCATGTCGCTATCCGAATGAACCGCACGCTTACAGATTTTGATATGAGGACATATGTTATGCAGGAAATTAAGGACAAGCCTCATAACGAACGTCTCCTGAAAGGAAAACACCCGGAACTGGAAGATAAATTAGCAGAAGTGCTTTTGGATCGAGCAGGTGGAATGTAAGTCCCCCATATTGGCACAGCTAATTGCACGCCGGCCAAAGCAGACGGGGTTTAACAATATGCCAGGTTTCGCTGGGTAGAGCTGCAATTATCTCTATTCCTTGATCTCCTACAACCTCCGAGACATCCTGCAACTGTCCGGGACCTGATCGAGCAACTCAAGCAGAAATCAGTCGCTGGAGAGGCTGAGCTGAACTCCACGTACGCACAGATATTCCATCGAAACACCCCCCAAGACAACATCGAACGGCGGCATGCAACCACCGCATATCAATTGATCCTTTGCAGCTTCCGACCCTTGAGACTTAGTGAGATTACGCACGCTGTGGCTCTGTCCGAACGAGGAGACACTGACCAAGACGTCGACGACGTCTACCTCCTCGAAATATGCCGAAACTTTATCGTCCAAAACACTCGAGGGTTCATCGAATTTGCACATGTATCGGTCAAAGATTTCCTCGCAACTGAAAAATTTGACCAAGTTCACGCGCACGCGCGATCGGCTGAAATCTGTCTCAGGTGCCTGCAGCTCAAATTCCCGGAGTCGCCCAAAGATTTCTACATACAGTTCGCCAGGGAATTGTTTAAGGGATGGTCGGGTTCTCCGCTTCCTCCCATCGACAGCAATTTCTTCCCTGAGTATGCCTTTGCTTACTGGGTGGATCACTGCTTGGGCGCACCACGATGCCCGGGAAAGGCTTCCAAGTTTAGAGCGACTATGCAGGTATTTCTGAGTGGAAATTCCTGGTCAGAGTTTTCCAAGATGATATGTCGATTCCAGAAAGTGGACGGTGGTATACTTGTGCATGGGTGGCAACCGATAATCGACTGCCTGAGTGATGATGGTGACGTTACCTTCCCGGCATGTGTCCTGGATTTGAAAGAGCTGTTGTCTGCTCGACATGGTCAGCGGCCTGACTTGATCCAGCTTCGCAACATCAAACACGAGACGCCGTTGCTTGTTGCTTGTCGTTACAATAGTCTTGAGGTGGCGCAACTATTAATCGAATGGGGTGTGGCAACTGCTGACGGTCCAAAAGCACTAGCTGTAGCAGCGCGGAAAGGGCTAGCTGACATGGCGAACCTCCTCTTGAAGAGCCAGGTCAATGCAAGTGCGGCCGGACCTGATCTGGTACCGCTCATTGAAGCAGCCAGGGGAAACCATGTAAACCTTGTGGAGATTCTCCTGAATGCTGGTGCCGACGTCAATTCGGCAGAAAGAGGAGTTACCGCATTGCATGTTGCGGCTAAGGAGAACCACATCGAAGTTTGCGAAGCCCTTATCCAGTCCAACGCTAACGTCAATGTGAAGGAGCCGTACGGCAAGACTCCCTTGTATATCGCTGCTCGAGCAGGTCATTTCAGTGTCGCCGAGCTGCTCCTCCGTTCTGGAGCTTCCACCTCTGGCATAGGGGCCGAGGGGCGCTCAGCGCTGCATGCAGCCAGCCAAAGCGGAAATCCGCAACTTATGGATATGATGGTTCGCTTTGGAGCATCTCTGCATGACAGAAACAACGCGGGTGAAACGGCCCTCCATATCGCGGTACGCCAAGGGCATTGCAACATAATTAGGTGGTTCCTACAACGTGGAGTCTGTCCAGCGGCCTTCTCCTGTACCGACAACCTAGGGAGAACTCCAGTGCATGTCGCAGCTGCGAACAGGCGCGTCAAAGCAATCAGCCTCTTGGTAGAATCAGGTTGGTCAGAGAACGGCGATGATAGCTTCGGCTTCACTCCTCTGCATTACGCGGCTCGCTATGGCGATTATAACACTGTGAAGAGCCTTTTGGACTACGGTGCGTGCCCAACCGCTAGAGGTCGGAGGGGTATATCCGTCATACATGCAGCGGCCATGAGTGGTCGCGACCCAATCCCCATTGTCACCGAGCTGCTTGAAAGGGGCGCACAGCCTGATGACCGTGATGACTATGGTCATACTCCGTTGCTGTGGTCTCTTCGCAACAAACCCTCGGTGTCAACAATCTCATTTCTCCTCGGGAAGGGCGCAACACTCACCGATACAATGGCGGACAAGAGAGGACCTCTTCATTGTTATATGGACCCGTTACTTAATACACAGGGTCTTAAAGAGGAGCTGGTTCAATACCTGTTGGATGAAGGAGCTGTTCTCAACACGGTCGATTCCTACGGACGCACTCCGCTCCATTATTTGTTGGGAAGATATCGAAATATTGGGCGTGCAGGCACCGGTTCTGTTCTTGCTTTGCTATTATCAAAGCAAGTTCCTATCTTCCAATCTGACCACGAAGGGCGCAGCCCGCTTAGCTACGCGTTCTATGCTTTCCCGGCAGCAATAGAGCACTACTATGGGCAATCCAATTTCTATGAGGAATTCGAAGCAATGCTCAACATTCTTACGGTTCACATCAACTCGATGCGCGATCAAAGCCAACAGGCACAAGAATACATGCAATCTGTGGAGTATAGATATATTTTGGACCTTCGCACCGCAATCTCCAGGAGAAGAGAGGATGAGTCAACATATGATAAAGCCGTCTGGGGCGGTAGGCATGGTACTGACCGGAGAATCTATGAGTTTGTGAGAAGCGGTTCCGTTGACGAGAATTGGTACTGGCTCTGGAATATGATTGAGATACGAAATTACTGGTAGAGCCACACCTGGGAAAGATGGGTCAGCCTTCCCGTACTGAGGTGGACATCATACCTCTCAACAGCGCTTCACTCCTGCGCGCGCAACACCTATATCAAGTCAGTCCTGCTCGCCCAATGCCCTCAGATAGCTCCGCCGTCTCGGCCCACTCAGTTTAACAGGCCCTGTAGCAATCACAACGGCCACGCAGAGTTGGTTGGAGACCACGGGCGAGTTTAGGTGGAATGCTCTGACAGGACTCCCCGACGGTGGGCGAAGTAAACCTGTAGAGAATGTGTTCTTATCCTCCCAATAACCGGGCTCAGGTACGTCCACTGTTACCTTCACATCCTTTTGTCATATATCCACTTCGAGCTTCGAACGCGGTTTGCCCCTAACGTCTCTGCAAGTTCCGGAAGGGGTCGCTACGGCAATATGGGAAGTAAGCCCGTCTCGGACCCGTCTGCACGCGTCTGGCATCGAGCCCAAGGCTCCTGCCGCTCCTTCAATATTGAGGTTGAGTATGGAAAATTTTGTCGTACAGTATTTGGCCTGTGCCGAGATTGGTCCAAGACACATCAGGACTAGAATTGGGATGGATGATGGTTTGGGGCAACATCTACAATTGAGATTGCCATCCTGTCTGATTCTTGGAGGGATTTTACTTGGTATCCGAAAGCAAAGTCGATCAAAGGACCTTGACGGGTTGGGTTAGAACCATCCCTTACCCCAAACATGACCTCAAACAAATACCATGTATTGAAAACCGCTACGCTGAGGGTGGTTGTGTAGAAAGTAGCACAGTCTGACAGGTAATCGTCTCGTCTCCCTGCAGGCGGGCTCGTCCCGTCCGCTGCCTGTGACAAGAAGACGATCAGCCCGGTCTCGACAGTCTGGAACATAGGGGAGAAACGTATGGTTGTCTCTGCGCGAGGCCCAAATCTTGGTTCAAGAGGTCTTGGCTAGGCTCCTTGACGTTGCTTGAGTGAAGCTTGTACCCTTGAAGCTTCTGCCAAGACTCACTCGTCCAGGGTTGATTGGTTGATGACGTCCTCATCCTCCAGAAATGACGCGGCATTTCTTGGCGGGTGTGTCATTGTTCGCTTTTTATGGGCTGTGAACTAAATGCATCCATGTACCTCGCTCGCTACATACCAGCCTTCTGCAATCATTCTGCCTAGTCGGCCAGCAGCCCGTGAGCCGGTCTCATAATTAAGTGGCGCACATTGGCAGTGCACTCTACCGGAAATCTGTGCCAGTTGATTTGGAAACCGGCTCGCCAGTCGTCGCCGATTGCAATATCAATCATTATGCCTAGTCACTGCTATCCGAGCGCCCGTTAGTCAGAGGGTCATTGAATTTTGGTCCCCAAAGGTCTCAAACCTCCGACTTCGTCCAGTCAATATGCCTCCCACGAGACACAACAGATTCAAGCGAAAGCCTCGTCATGTTCGATTCATGGTCGATGAGGGTGAATCCAGCTCAGACGAGGACGTTGAGCTGGGCCAACATGTACAGACTCATAAATCAAGTGCAAGCATCCCCGACACTGCCAACGGTCCGAGCCAGAGTCGTGCTCAAGGGCCATCTCTGTCTTTGAAGATACCGGGTTTTCCTCTATCAAGCACAGCTCATGCTAAACGATCTTCATGGCAACCATGGTTGTCTGCCAGGAATCGTCAACGACCTCCTTCGCGAACCTTGCTAAAGGTAGTGAATCTAGTCAAATTATCCTTGATGCTCCTGTGAGTGTAAGGTCTCACAATCCCAACATTCACTAACGACGCTCAGAGGAATACTGCAATGCCTCACCTATCTCTATAGCTTCCTAAATGCCGTCTTCCCGGATGAACTCGACCTGGTGTCCGGGCCTTTCAAAGACTTATTTGTGACAACGGGGCCCCCCGAGGCATTGTCGGAGGATCTCACCGTAGACGTTGAGCCTCTGATGTGTCATTCCCACAATGATTACTGGCGTCGAGAACCCCTTTACCAAGCCATCCGAGTAGGCTGTACGGGAGTCGAAGCTGACGTCTGGCACTTCGACGACGAGCTCTACGTGTCGCACACCGTCTCAGGGATCCGCCAGAACCGTACCCTGGAAAGTCTATACCTAGATCCCTTGAAGGACATTCTGAACCGTCAAAACCAGCTCCCCGACTTTCTCGGCCCGTTGGATCGGACACTCAACGGCGTCTTCGCCGCCCATCCGATGCAATCACTTGTATTACTGATCGATTTCAAAAACGAGCCGGAACCCACCTGGCGTCGTCTGGAGTCCCATCTAACTTACTTCCGGGACAAGAAATACCTGACACATTTCAACGGTACATCTGTCATTCAAGGTCCTCTGACCATCGTCGTGTCGGGAAACGCCCCCTTCAGTCGCATCGTGCAAAGCTCGACCTACCGAGACGTGTTCTACGATGCTCCGCTCGAAGTCATGGCCTCGTCACGGACCCGAGGAGGACCACCACTACCCTTACCTCATTCTGTCACTGATACAAATGACCCTGCCATAATTGACATGCCTCCGGACCTCCAGAACGCGGCTACTTACTCCCCCGCCAACTCATACTACGCCTCTGTCTCCTTCGCCCGATCGATCGGCTATCCCTGGCATTCGGCTCTGTCACAAGCTCAACTCGATCTCCTACGCAGACAAATTCGCGGTGCCCACGCCCGCGGCCTGAAAGTTCGGTACTGGGGCACTCCGGCCTGGCCCGTCGGCTTGCGCAACTATCTCTGGCGTGTACTTGTTCGCGAAGGTGTGGATTATTTGAGTGTGGATGATGTCGAGGCTGTCACCGGGGACAATTGGGGTCCTAGGAAAGGTGGGTGGGGGAGAAAATGGTGGCGATGAAGTAGGATAAGCGGAGAAAATCCCCAAGTCGATCATAGATACAGTAGCTTGAGATCTATCAATGGCGGCGATATTCCGTGAGGGGGGGAGGTAGTTATAGCACATCCGCACACCCAGCATGCGGTCTCGTTCCCATCGGACTAGATGGGGTCCCAAGGTGTTTGCCACGCATTCCTTTCAATCTTCATACTCTCGCTCGACATCGCCTGTGGAATGTGTTGGTGCGATGTAGGGGATATATGATTTGTGTGCCCATGCGAAGTCGTAGTCTTGATCGCTATTTTGACAACAGACGAGTTCTGCGTGCCCTGAGATCAGATCGTGAATGCGAAGTAATTAGCTGCACAGCATTCCTGAATCGACGCTCTGGTCCACCGCTCTCCCCCCCTCGAATCAAGATTACTCCCTACTGGCGGGAGAAGGAAACTGGTCCCCTGTTGATCTCTGCCAAGCCAGCTCTTTATCAGATCGGCCAATACTTATCAGCTCAACACTGTATCTTCCTCTTTCTACCACCACCTTCATCCATGAGAACTACATGTATTCCACATGGAATCATGCTGTCCCAAACTTCATATCCACCCTTGCCATCTTTGCGCTTGTCTGCGTGGCAAAAGAGGGACAATATCCACTGACAAGCTCCCACGATGATGCAGCCTCACAAGCAGTAGGTTTCACCGCCCTTCAACTCCGGTCATTCTCCCTCGCAGACAGGTCGTTGAAACGAGTTTTACAGTGCCACACCCTGGCAGCACGCTTTCCATTTCTAGTCACATTCCCTACCGATAAAGGTTACCAGTCTCAACAGGCCCGGTACTGGGCGGCCAACCAAGCAGACTTCAGGCCATCATGTCGCGTATCGCCCACGACCAGTGAGGATGTCGGCATTCTGGTCTCGCAGCTCGTCGAGTTTGGCGATAATGTGAAATTTGCCATCTCAAGCGGCGGACATGCAACTGCCTTTGGCGCCTCGAATGTCGATGAGGGGATCACACTGGACCTTTCTGCGCTGGATTCTGTATCGCTGGCCTCTGATCGGTCCTATGTGGATGTCGGGACTGGAGCGCACTGGATAGATGTCTACCGAGCCCTTGATCCGGTGGGATTAACCGTTGCTGGAGGCAGAGCTGCATCAGTCGGCGTGGGCGGGTACTTGCTCGGTGGTGTGTGATCGTTCATGCACCCTATGGGCAAGCTACAGTGCTGACGAGGCTGACCAAGGCGGCATATCCTTATTCTCAAGCATGTATGGTTGGGGCGCCGATTCTGTCGATTCGATCGAGGTGAGTTGTGTCTCGAGTGATCACTCGCCCTGGCATGGACGCTTGTCTCTCAACCTCAATCATTGATTTACTTAGGATTCTCCATCGTTTCTAGGTCGTCCTCGCAAACGGCACCATCGTCACCGCGTCCGCATCAACGCACTCTGGGCTGTTCACCTGCCTGAAAGGAGGCGCCAACAATTTCGGCATCGCCACCAGTTTCCGCATCAAAACCTTCCCGACTCATGGCCCCCTCCGCGTCTCCCTCCTGCAGTACGCCCATGAGAACCTCCCTGCAGTGCTCCATGCACTTGCGAATTTCACGAAAAACGCCCACCTGGATCTCAACTCCGCGTCAGCAGACCTCTCTATCGGTTTCGACACCACGCTGAACGACCCCGAGCAGAACAACACATTGTATATGCTCATGCTAACGCGATTAGTTCCGCCCGAGGAGCAACGAGATCCTCCTACGGCTGAGAAGCCCCCACGGCTATGGCAGCCCTTTTTCGATATTCCAACACTCTCCACATCGACGTGGAGATGCAGCATGAGCGACGTCGCCCAGATTGTCGAGACGAGTAACCCTTATGGGTTCCGGTAAGCTTAGCACCTCTTCCTTCTTTCACCGCCAATGCAACAAGAAATCATGGCATATCACGCGTTAGCTTATGGAGAGTAAATGAACCTGATCTTACCTCTGGCTTCTCCGCCGCAGAGTCTACAAAACCACCATGACGGTGCGGAATGATCCCCTCCTCCTCGCACGCATCACAGATCTCGTCACAGCGGCTTTGCAAGACGAGTCTTTCGCACGCGGCGAACCCGTCCTCCAAGCGGGGATGCTCGTCCAGCCCTTGACGCTGCCTCACCTGCGGTATGCGAGGGATCAGGCTCAAGCACAAGAAGAAGGACAAGAAGAAGGACAAGGAAAAGAACAAGCGCAGGCACAGGGGCGACGAAACCTCATGCTTCTAGAGGACGAGGACGAAGCCTTGATGCGTATGTATGATGTTTCTTCGCGTTGTTGGTCATTCTTGTGATTATGCCATGCCATGCAATGCGAATACCTTTATTTTTGGTCCATGTTAATATTTTATTTAATCCCCTCTCACATCTTGCATTGGCCCCTGGGTTGCGATTTGCTTGAGCCCGGCCCTGAGCTAGGATAGCCTGGGGCTGATCTAAACACATCCCATCCGACGCGACTGCTCCGATCTGATCTCTCCTGACCTGATGTATCCTAACTGTACCAATCCTACTACATACCACAGTCCTCTCCCTCGAAACCCACCACCTCCACACGCGGCACTCAACACGCTACACCACCCTAGTAGACGGGATCCTCGCCCAAGCCGAAGAAATAGCACGCTCATACTCATTCAACAACACTAACGCCAACGCCAACGCACTACATCCGTTCCGATACGGCAATTACGCGGCCAAGGGCCAGGACGTGTGGGGGTTGTTGCTTAACGACAACAACAAGACGAAGACGAAGGAGAAGGAGAAGGAGAAGGAGAAGGACAAGGGGAGTCTTTGGCGAATGAGAGACCAAGTGAGGGATGTGCAGCGGCGGTATGATCCCTTGGGAGTGTGGGAGAGGATGGTGAGTGGTGGGTTTAGGATTAGGACTTGATCTGCCGAGGACGGGGTAGAGCTAAGTAAGCTAGGTACGGAGGACGGAGGACGAGGTAGATAGATACATAGATAGTTAGGTAGATAGATAGGTGGCTGACTTGGCTAGGATGTTCATAGGGATGGAACGGACAACGGATGACGGAGGATGGAGCAAGTCGGTGGCCAACTTGGTAGCTTGGTGACAGCGGCGTGATAGAGTGTCGAGTAAAGTGAGATCTGAATATCGTACACAGTATTCTCCGTATACTCCGTAGTAAGAGTGAAGAAGATGATAGGATACGAGCACTCCGACTCAAAGTATATCTAGTCATTATGGCGCTCTCTCCCCTGCCTCTGGAGATCTGAAATGTCTAAGTTAAGCCCATGTGTTACCTTGTGTGCCCTTTACATCTCGGCGTCTCATCATCATGACCATACATACATAGATACCTTTTTTTTCCAGTCGTGACCTTTTTCATGGAGATTCCAATGTTAGGTGATTCGGCGACAGTATAGGCCCAGATCCCAGAGCCCAGACCGAGCTCATTTTAAAGCGGGTGTAAACAAGCTGATGCGCCTTCGACATATCTTTACAGAGTCAGTCTGTTCTCGACTACCTCTGATTGTAGCGACCATTAGGGAACATGTTGACCATTGTCGTGAGAAAATTGCTCTCCCTAGAGTATCAGGCAAGCTGAGATCGGTTCGATTCGAGGTACGTGCTGACGTGTTGCACTTCCGACCGCCGTATGCTCTGGCGGAGCTCTCAAACCCCGCCATTCAGCTCGGCCCCCGCCCCGAACGTATCAGCCGTTTCTGCCGTATAATGAGAGAGAAAGTCTCGCCCGACGGCTCGAAGACGTGCCGGATCCCGCGAGGCCAGGATCAGAAAGAGACTGCTCTGTGTCGTCACTCTTAGTGTGCAATTCAAGACTTCAGCCCAGGTATCCGTACCGCGGATATCGCCCCTCTCAGCCAGCCATTCATTTCAGCGAGGAATAGGGTCGCGTCCTTCCACCGCCGTCGGGCCCAATCTTCCACTTTGCGATCCTTGTATCCCTTCACTCTGGCATAGAGGATGAGAAGACAGACGAAGCCGGCGTCAACAATGATTTGCCGAACGAGCGCCCATGCTAGCCATTTGACCCAGGTCGATATTCGGTGCAGCATCCGTCTCCGCCGGGATGTGAAGGTGCCGTCTAATGAGGACGAGGAAAGAAGGTTATTTTGTGACAGTTGTTCACGTAGTGCCGCGACTTCGGTCGACAGATGTCGTAGGTGAGAATCAATGCGGCTCTTCCAGTCCGGGTCAGAAGAGACAGGCCTCGACGATGAAAGAGGCCCAACCAGAGCGCCGGTGGCGGGATCCACTTCCTCGCCTTCCACTATATCCTCGGAATCCCTTTGTGATACAGGTGATAATACCCTGAGTCGATTCGGATCCGAGTTCAATCTACTCAGACTTTCACCTTCTCCTGCAGTGCTTTGACCGGGAGGTATACTCCCAAAGCTGGTCATCTGTTTCAGGCCGGCGCGCTCTAGCCGACGGGTTGGTGAGTCTGCGTCTTCATCCTCTGAGCTGCCGCTCTGGCTCTTGATTTGATTCCAGACGAACTCCAATTCCGCCACCAGTTCGCGTGATTCTTGTGTACCGCTGGCGTATTCCTTCATCGTCTCTATCAGGGTGCTGATGTACCGTCGTTTGGCTTCCGTGCGGCTCATGCCGGCGCAAGCGTGCCAGGCGTCCCATTTCTCTATTTCTGCCTCGGCTTCTCGTACCCTCAGATCTCGGGAGGCATATCGGTGGACATTATTTGATTTTGAGTTGTTCGGATCTGGAGAGACAGAGGGTAGCGTCGGTCGAGGGAGGATAGACTCCACATCCCCTTCCATAGACTGTTTGTATAGGCCATAGAGGCGTAGGCGGGCTGAAGGAGGTGGCCGCGAGGAGCCCGTGCGTGGTAATCGTCGGACTGTGGCTAGGGCGTGGACAAACACGCGGTCTATGTCGGAAAGTGTCAGAACTGACAGATCCTAGTAAAGGTCCGCAAGGGGAGGCCAGCTACATACCCACGGAGTCCGACATGGCGCTTGTTGCGCCCTCACCCTAACAGGCTGTCTATCCAGATATCGTCCTAGGTCGATCTCAACGCATGGGAGGCATAGATATCCTCACTAGATCTCTGCCGAAAATGAGGTGCGGAGAAGGCGGAAATCCAAGAGTCGCGTGAGATGTTGAGGCAATTGCGAAATGAGGTTGGGAAGAGGGAATTATCGATGCGTTGGAGCTGGAGTCGCTGACAGGTTCTAATCCTTCCAATAGTAGATTTTAAAATATATTAAAGGTGATACCCAGCTGAGTGAGTGTGAGGGACGGGAAAGTGACAGGCTGTATCGCATCGAAGGCATTTGATGATTGATTGACATGGCAGATGTCGCACCTCGGCCTAGAGAAATACTCCGAAGCACCTATACACGAGACGCAGACCCAGATCCACATCCACGGTTCCTTCACCCTCACCTCACACTCAACTCACCATCATTTATCCTCCAGTCCTCTGAGGTTGCGACTGGCCCTTCAAGTCACTTGACTCCTTTGCAACGCCATGTGAAGGCTGCTCCGGGTCTACATGGGCGCCTTGTCTGTTTCTGGTCCCCTCATGCGCAGCTTCTCCACCAGTAGCATACTTGCTCAAATCCCCATACTTCACTTCCTTCAAAGCGGCCTCGTGGGAAGCATGCAGAGCCACCTTTGGCACCGCCGATTGTGATATCTGCCCCTTTTGCGCAGCGTCAAAGGCTTCTTTCCATCGGTGAGCGCAGAGACACCACTTCATTCCGTCTTTGACACCCGCATCTCTCAAGTTGTTCCCTTTTGAATTCGTGAAATCCAGGAACTCTTTGTTTACCGTGGCGGCTATCGAGTGATTGCCCTTGTCTTCGGGACCTGTCCTGCAGTATCCGTCGCGGTAAAAACCGACCGGAGGATCCTTCGAGTGGATGCCCAGCGGGCCACCGGCCACTGATGCGGGTTAGCGATTTCGACGGGCACAGAAAAGATGACTCCCACCGCTTTTGTTCTTCATCATCTCCTTGGTCGAGCTCGCCGGTGTTGTGGCCATCTTTGGTGACTGTGTCCGGACTTTGGACACCGTCTGTCTCAAATTTGCAAGCAGGAGGTCGGCAATCTGGGTAGCAAGATATGGTCAATGTGCAAGTATCAGAGTCACTGCAGAAGAAACCGTCGGCGAAGCGCCTTAAAAAGCTCTCGGAGCTTGCCAGTCAATTTTGGCTGGGGCAACAGTGAATCGTCGAGTTACGATATCATGACGTTTTCCGGGTTCTTACATCACCACCGGTTGAAAATGTATCTGTCCCTTCACAGTTGATGGGCTAAAATCTGGCTCCCGTCAACCTTCGGTTTGTCGAAGCTCAAATCTCGCGTGGAACACAACATTCCCACGCCTCTCAGGCGAAAGAAGCACGCAACACGTTCTGTGCTGCATGCGACGCGTCGTGTCCCAATGTCGGATACGCGTCGATAAGATAATCATCGGAGCGTTCAAGCCGTCTAGACGGAAATTGAGTCCGGCCGGAGCTGTCGCCCCCCGACTCTTTTTCTTCCAGCCACAACCCCTTGTGATGGCCGTCCACGGCGTCCAACTTCACCACCCTTCCGTATCCAGGGTCGTCCACGTTGCAATATACTGTATATAGAATTTCCCAAATCCACATACGCGCAGGATTGATCAGCTTCTCTCCGGAGTCAGCATCTTCTCCCCGTCCTCGATGCCGCCTTTTCACCTCGGTAAGGTCTCCGCATATGCGGAACATCACCGCGGGGAGATGGACGAGCTACCAGCAAGCCCCAGTAGCTGTCGATCGGATATACCACTAAAATCCAGTTTAGATCCTTTTGTAACTGTGAGATTTATTCCAAGCCGCCCATCTGCGTTTGTTACCCGGCCATTCAAGACTGCTTTGTGAGATGAGCGGCTTCGTTCCACCTCACCAAGACCAGAGCTCGGTGGCGTCTGTCTCCAAGCAGAAGCATTAAGGTGTAAATTGCAATGCATCAAGGCCATACGCCACCCGCGAATGATGCGGCATCGGACAAGAATGTTATGATACCGCTAGCCGAAGATGGCGCCTTGGAGGTGACAGCCCAGAATGTCGAGGAGGAGGCTGAAGTGCCAATCTCGAAACGAGTACCAGGGTCACCCGAGGCAGACGACATCGAATACCGCTACTTGACGTTCGAAACAGACGTCCCGGTGACGCCAGTCGTCCCACCCGATAGCAAGGCCGAGTTGCCACCATGCCCGAACCTCAAAGACTACGACAACCCTCTGACATGGTCGCTGACGCGGAAGAAACTCATGACATATCTATCCTGCTCGGTGAACATCGCAGCTGCATATTCGGCCGGGTCTTACGCCTCGCCAACAGTTCAACTGACGGAGAAATGGGGCATCTCTGCTGTGGCGTACAAGGTTGGCATCACCATCTTCACAGTAGGCTTCGGAGTTGCGCCGATGATACTCGCGCCGTTCTCGGAGATCAATGGCAGAAGACCTGTTTTCGTTGCCACAGGCCTCCTTTTCGTTATATGTCAGATATGCTGTGCAGTGACGGAATCATTCGCAGGCATGTTGTTGGCCAGATTCTTCCTCGGCGTCGGGGGATCTACCTTTTCAACCATGGTTGGTGGCATTCTGGCGGATATCTGGGTTACCGCGGATCGGAACTGGGCAATGGTGCTCTTCACAGGCGCCACTCTCTTCGGGACCGGTCTCGGTCCATTGGTGAGCGGCTTCGTTGCACAACGCCTCCTGTGGCGGTGGGTATTCTGGATCCAGGTCATGACCAGTGGCTCGTTGGTCGCGTTGGTGACGCTGTTCTTCAAGGAGACACGCGGCAGCATAATCCTGAGTCGCAAGGCAAAGATGCTGAACAAGTGGTATGAGAAGCTTGAAGAAGCTGGAGCCCTGGGCATGGAGGTGGACAGCACAGACCCTGAGAAAGCAATGAACAGAACATGCCGCATCCGTTGGAAGGTCCAAGCAGACGAAGAGAGGGCCTCGCTGGGCACGATGATCGTCGTCTCTCTCTACAGGCCGATAACGATGCTGTTCACCGAGCCTGTGGTTTTCTGGTTCAGTCTGTGGATTGCGTTCTCGTGGGCCGTGCTCTATCTACAGTTCGGATCCATCCCCCTTGTGTTCGAAGTCAACTATGGATTTTCTCTTGAGCAGACTGGACTGGTATTCACGTCAATGTGCGTCGGAGCTATCATATCCACCATCCTGAGCATCTGGCAGGAAAGATGGGCTGCTCGGCATTACCCTGCCAAGGTCAACGGCAGCCCGGAGGGACGGCTCATGTTTACCTGCATCGAATCGGCGCTTATGCCTATCGGATTGTTCTGGTTCGGCTGGACATGCTATTCGTCTGTCCACTGGATTGTTCCAACCATAGCTGTGGGAGTGGCAACCATGGGCATCTTCAGCATCTTCCTGGCAACCTTCAACTATACCGCGGATTGCTATCACATCTACGCCAGCTCGGCGCTAGCTGCCTCGGGGCTCTGCCGGAACTTGCTAGGCGGCTCCTTCCCGCTGGTAACGAATCAGTTGTTCACGAACTTGGGGTTCCAAGCTGCAAGCAGTCTGCTGGGTGGCATTGGTCTAGCTTTGACCCTGGTACCTTGGGTGCTAGTGCTTTACGGACCGAGGATCCGAGCTCGGAGCAAGATTGCGAGCTCTTTTACATAAGGACGGGAGCCTTGAATGATGGCCATCACTTGAGCGCATCGCGCCTTGTATTGCACTCCGCCAATGAGCATCAAGTCTTTCTATGAGTTCTGGTGGTAGGATGAGCGGGAAGGTTACTTAATGTTTGTGAAGAGCGATAACACCCTTTAACGGGCCTTACTTTACTAAGGGATCTCTTAGCGGGAGGTGAAGGGATAGACAGCCTATAATCTTCCAGCACATATTCTGGAAGCAAAAAAGAATTCAGGAGGGCCGACAAACGACAAAAACTCTACTGCAACCTCTTCTGTGAAGAAGTTGCTTCGAGTTTTCAATGAGAGATCATCACTCTTTGATTGGGCTATATCCGGTTCTGGCGAACCAGCCGGACTACTCCCTATCTCACGGCATCAGTTTGATGCCGCCGATTTGACTATTCCTGTCAAGTAGGCAAACGGACTATAATTTTATACGTCGAACGGTACCGATACGGATGTTGGCGAGATTTCTGTCGGCGGTGCTGATGTTGGCAAGATTGTTGTCGGCGGGATTCGAACTGGTGGTTGTCGACACAACTCGTCACTGGTACGCCTGCTAGCCGGTGCTAGTTTGTTCTCAACCAGCGAGGAAATTGTGAGAAGATATTTGGCGGACAAAATATATCACAGCTGTCACCGACCATGTCATGTGATCTGGGAACGAGGCTGTGAAGATCAGCCTTCTGACTCGAAGGGACTCAGTGAGTGGGATGCTGGGCTTTCACTGCGCCTCAACCTTCATTCAAATGTCGCCTCTAAATGAGTTTCTCCCCCACGACGCGACGCAGTCGATGACAAAAGGTTCTGTTCCCCGAAAAAAGGAGACTACCTGGAGCAGGTCCAGTTCATCGGCCTCAACGGAACGCACGAAGTCATGTCAACAGCTGCGGATCACGGCCATGGCTGGAGTGAGCGCTCTTGGATCTACAGGGGCTCACACTCTATCACTCAGAGGCCAAGGCGATGGGGATATCTCACTCCCCACGAGCCCCGGGATACACTGTTGGACCAATCCGACCGCCCGCACCCAGGTCACTGAGATGTGCCAAAGCTGGAGGTCACCGACATGGCCACAGCAAACGCCGCAGAGAGGATAAAGCCCGTTTCGAGCTCGGGATCTGTAACCCTCTTCCACTCTTTCTTCCATACACCGAGAACCTACCTGAAAAAGAAAAGACACATCGAACGAAGTACTTCATAATGCCTCGCAGCAACTCAAGCGGCAGATCCTATGCCAGACTGCGAAGTCGTGGACACCGGGGCCGGCGACCCAGGGACTGGGGGGTTGGTTCGAGCATCGGCGCCTTCTCAAGACGAACAAGCCCGTTCCACGATCGGCGAACCAATCTGTCTCACGATATTACCGACCGTGGCCGCGACCTCGACAGGCACCACCACAACAGCTTATTCGGCGGCCCCCACGGCGGACGGTACGGATGGTCATCCTTCAACGACAGCGGCGAATTCTACCCACCAACGCGCATCCCCCGAGACTCCTTCCACGACAGACGACTGCGAGGACGGCTCGCCGATTGCCGCGGGGACGACTCTGATGCCGAGGAACTGTGGAATCGTACCTTTCCTCGCTACCAGTACCGCGAGAGCGAGGTGGACTACAGCTACCCGATCCGCCGCAGCAATGCGGACGCCGTGCGTGATATCGTGTGGGAAGGCCGGATAGATGAGAGCCGCCGCAGGGAGGGGAGACGCGAAGCACGATCGCACTACCGTAACCTGAGCGCCATCGATGGCGACTACGAGGACGAGGAGTCCGGCTGGCCCGAAGGATATCGCGACCGGCGCGAGAGGGAACGGTCTGCAAGGCGGGGCTGGCAGAGTCTTAATCCTACCCGACGTACCTTCGCCACGGAATACAACCTCGACGTCTTGGAGCGGGATTGGTTGAATCGGCGCCGCGAGCACGCAAATCCAGCCTCCGACGAATCCAGCGAGGGACCCAGAATGCGACAGCGGAGACGCCTGAATTGACGTGCTGCATAGCGCTTACATTGTGCACCGTTTCGTCTCCCCTTTGCGCCGACTCGCTTACGTGAAGGAGACTCAGTGGGAAATGCAGAGGTGAGCGAGGAGTTGTGACGAACCATGACAATCAGGAGCCACGAAGACAACCGTGCAGTGCTGCGCAGGACGCGGATGGTCAGTCACTCAAAGACTTGCTTACTCGCCTGAGTTGGACCTCAGCTAGCGGGACGAGCATATTGAAAATGTGTTGCTCACCTGGCTTAGTGTGACCGACACCATACCTACACATACCTACGATACATGAATACATACTTGAACACATGAATACATATGGCAACATCACACAAGGACACGCACTTAGACTCACAAGCACGCGCACACGCACAAGATCATGAATACATACATCCTCGTCCACATCACACAAGCACGCGCACACGCAAACGCTGACGCTCACGCCAAGTAGTCTCGTCACCAGGATAGATGCGCTAGGTGCACACATGATCCCGTCCACCCTTGCCAATTTGACTGACTGACTGACCATGACTTCCTTCCCACAGGATCATCATCTCGTCGAGCAGATTTCCAGCGAAGGAGAGTTCCTATTTAAAAGAGGTATTGAAGAGTGATAGTACTGAATATATCTCTTGAAGTTCTTCCGTCGGCACAAGCGCTGAGCTCGACATACTACTCCTACGAGGTTGGTATCGGTCTGCTTGGTTCTCACTATGCCCTCTACGAAAGATTCAACTGCATTCTCTCTGCACTCTAGCATGGCCAATCCCCTTTCTCATCCATCCGGTGGAACAGTGCCTGCTGATTCAATTTAAGGAATCCTGGCAGGGCTCCCAAGTTCTGAACCTCACGACAGGCGCCCGCACAGATGAAACAGTGTCTCTGACAGCCAACCATCTAATGGTTCTCGAACGGCAGCCCGGCAGCTTCGCGGGCAATGCCATATATGGCTGCAATCTCGCTGTCTGGACCTTTCTCTGCAATCAACTTGTCAACATATTGCTGGAGCACTCCAACCATTTTAAGCTCCATATCACATTGGGCGGCAAGGGCTTGGGCGTATGAAGAGTCCTTTTTGGCAAGCTTGGCCGCCCCGAGCAGCTTATCCTTGTCACGCCGGTGGTAATTCCCACTGACCATGGCGGCCGAGTATGCGCTGAATGGATTTGCCCCAGGAAAGACGGCCGCGACGAATTGTTGTAGCTGCTGTGCGCCGAGTCCGGTCTTCTCGGCCAGTACGAGTCCTTCTGACAGCAACGCAGCCGCGTTCAGAACAAACGTGTTGCCGACGATCTTCATCAATGAAGCCTGGCTGGGAGACTGACCCGAGAAATCAATCACCGCCTTCGCCATCACACCGCTGCAATAAGGTCTAATCATATCGACCGCATCTGTGCTTCCAGCAATGGCCATGTTGCACTGAACGGCTTCTGCCATCAGGGGACTGCCAAAGACAGGGCATGCCACAAACTGGGCCCCTTGTACATTGACGAGGTCCGTTTCTTTCGCGCTCGTGTCTGGGTGTACGGTGCTGCAGTCAACAATCACCTTGCCCTTGACATCAGATTTCAGCACCTTGGACAGGACTGTCATGACGGCGTCATCGCTTGGTAGACAATAGAAGATGATGTCTGCATTTGCTATGGCGTCGTCAACCGAGCTGGCGCGGGTCACCCGTCCCGTCGCTATCCTCTCACCAGCTTCCTTCAACGTACTTTCGACTATATCAAATATGACGACCGGCTTGGACAGAGTGGATCTTTCTGCCAGGTTTTTGCACAAAGCCTACATTGTAGAGGAGCCCGTGTCAGTCAGTCAGGCATATCTGTCAGGTCTCAGTATAGCAGGATCTCAACTCACAGCACCCAGTTTTCCCAGTCCAAGCCAGGCCACCTGAGGATTTACCGCGGCCATTCTCTACAAGGCCAAGAGCACATTGGCATGCACTCACCGGCGACCCTCACGGATAAGATATGCAGATACCTCTCAGCCTAGCGTGACCCCCTTAATTGTCCCGGTCAAAATTCTTGTGGAGCCTTCATTTCACCGACACACTGGAAAGCATCCAGGTGCTCAAACGTACCTGGTCACCGGATTTTCCTGCAACCGCACAGTTCGGTCTCGGCATCGACCCGAAACTCTGTCAACCGGCCCGGGAGCCATTGCCGAAGCAGAGATCCTTTTCCACGACCACCAAGAAATTTAGCGACTTCGTCGTGTCCTTAGTCGAGTGGAGCCCGAATAATGGCCTTCCTTGGTCTTGCAATGTGAATGGGCTAGTTGGTTGACCTGACCTCTGGGGCCCCGCGTTCAGATCAGGGAGGCCCGGGGCCTCCTCTTGAGATCAACTGTCCCAAACATACATTCCAGCCTTGAATTTGTCAAGTGAAGTTCTGGGCATCATGTGGAAGTACACACCACGTATGTTGAGACAGCCGTGTTCGGTTGCCGCTGAATCTGGGACACTCGGCAACGAAATCCAAGTTCCAGCCCGTCTAGATCTGAACCACATCGCAAGAGTCTATACTGGGATATATAATACGGAATCTGGCAGGTTTTGCAGAACTCCCGGGGCCATCACACGTCTATCTGTCCAGAATTTTCAAGCCGACTCTATCTTCTCTGCGAATGCAAATGCAACAGCAACTCGACATGGACAAAGGCAGCTCCGAAGCAACCCTCACATTGGAGTCTGTGGGGCCTGACTCGAATCAACTCACTCCTAGCCACCACGATTACCTTCTTCAGAGGCATGGGACTTTGAATCTAGAACCACTTCCATCCCAGGACCCCGCCGATCCTTTGAATTGGCCGGAGTGGCGGGTATTCCATCTCTTTTTCCCGACAGGTCTTTGCAAATGGACTGACGCCTCCTTGTAGAAAAATCTGAACCTCTTCATGGTGTGTCTGCACACCATGGTCGCAGCAGTCTGCTGTACCGGCCCCATTCCGGCGATCGAGATCTGGGCTCACTTGTATCACAAAACACCAACTGATGCCAGCTATCTCGTCAGCGTCGTGGTATGATTGTTGTACGCCCGCATGGGTACAGTCTCTTGTTGCTGACGCCTATCCTTAGCTTGCCATGCTGGGGATCGGTCCGCTTGTCTTTGTACCTCTCTCCAACACTTTCGGACGTCGACCTGTCTGGATTCTCACCATTCTATGCGCCCTGCTGCTCAACATTGGAGTTTCGCTCTGTCAAAGTTACGGAGCTCACATCAGCTTGAGGATCCTGATCCCATTCTTCTTGTCCCCGCCCATTGCACTTGGGGGTGCCGTTGTGGCAGAAACCTTCTTTGCATCCCAAAGGGCAACCAAATTAGTACGTCAAACACTGGATTCTTTCTCGTTAGTTACTCAGCTGACCGGTACATCTAGGGCTATTGGACGTGGGTAAACTACCATCCGTACATCTTGCGGCTCCTGGCTAACATTTCGACGAAAGGCTTGCTCTCAATATGGGGTATTAAGATATCCAGCTCCACACAATGAATCATGAACACACGCAAACTAACTCGGACAGTATCCCTGGAGGCCCATTTCTGATGGGTTTCGTCATTGAAAGATTGTCATGGAGATGGATGTACCGAATCTTCGCAATTGTAAGACACTTTCCAGCCATCTGAGGCTCTCGCAAATTACTAACCCTGCCCAGATTCTCGCCGCCGAACTCATTCTGTTCATTGTGCTCAGTCCGGAATCGCTGTACATCCGGAGACTGCCTGACGACGACCACCACCACCACACAGCCAACAATGGAACCCCAAGAAGTGACGGCTTCTTTGGACTCTTCAGACGGATCAACCCCAAGAAACTAACCTTCAGAAGCTTCCTCGAACCACTCTTCATGCTTGGCCACGTCAGGATCTTGGTGGCAACAATCGCATATGCAATGGTCTTCAACTGGGTTCTCGTCCTGCTGATGGTTGAGGTTTCACCGCTTTACGGCATATATTTCCACTTGGACGCCCAGCAGATTGGCATCAATTACCTCTCTTTCCTCGTTGGGTCAGTCCTCCGCATCTTTTCCCCTGCAAGTCAAAACTAGACGGATTTTCAAGTTGTTACTGACAAACCAACCCACCAGCGAGATCCTAGGAGAACAGGTCGGCAGCCGACTGTGCGAATTTGCCCATCGACGTCAAGTGGCTCACAAGGCCAAGGCCGGCAAGGCCGTGCTCCCGGAAGATCGTCTCATGTTTGCCCAGATCGGCTTCCCCGTGATCATCGCCGGCATGGTCGTCTTCTTTGTGCAGGTTGCAAAGGCAACGAGTGGCAAGCCTCCGCACCATTGGAACATCACGCCAGATATTGGGATCGGCCTCGCAGGCTTCGGCGCCCAGATTGTCACCACAACCATTTTCGCCTGTGAGATGATACCAAGAACCCCCTTTCCCCAAGAGTGCAAGATCATTTCAGATGAAGATCGCTCTCCTGGAAGTTAAAGCTGACTTGTTGTCTCTAGATTGTATTGACGTCTACCCAGGCTCTCAGTCTGCTTCGCTAGGCGCGGCCATCAACTTTGTCCGTCTCGAATGGAGCTTTGTAAGTCTTGGTGGCGCAACCACTGATACCACGAAACAAACCCCCCCCCCCCCCCCCCAAATTACATACTAACCACTTGGGGATTTGGGTAGATTGGACCCTTTTGGTATCAACATCTGATTGCGGCATGCGGGCTTAAAGGCACGGTTGCCGTTCTGTCAGGCTTGACCGTGGCTTGCTCGATTGTCCCGGTCGCGACCCTCCAGATCACAGCCTATAGCCGACGCAACAAAGGACAAACTGGTACGTGATCCAAGTCCCTTTGGGGAATTCTTTACCCTTGGAAAGAGTGCTAATGAGGTCTGCTGATAATAGGCGAATGATCGATCCAGTTGGGAGGTGTGACAGGTGTGACAGGGATGCTTCGGCACAGGATCTTATTCCATGACCATTTATCAAGCGAGGATCCCGTAAGAAGAGGAGGTATTGTCGGTCTTGATCCGGTGTTCCGGATCGATATTTGTATAATGTGTCGGTGGATTTTAGTATTCTAGAGAAGCCGGATACATACCGAGTACATAGCGAGAGCAGACAGGCAGTATTAAGAAAAGCCTTCGCAGCAATGAATATGACTGAATACACCTTATACTGTACTGTGTCCGACATGATGATCCGTACGGGCACAGATAGATACTGTTACTTCAACAAGAATAGCATAGGCACCCCTAATCCCAATTCCCCTAGACTCAGGACTTGTGTGTGTGTGTGTGTGTGTGTTACAGACACTAGCTAGCCCTTGGATTTATAGTAGTCCAACAAGATTCTTTCACACTCGAAATGAGCATCCCTCAAATGCCCTTGAGTTGATGCGCATATATCATTGGGCTGGAAACTGCAACACCGAGAGACTCTTCTTTATCTCGGCAACATTATACACTCTTCTTTTTCTTCAGCTTTGTATTATCTCAGCGTGAGATGACTCATTCATTCCACTAGTCCTTGAGAAGCTTGATCTCGCGGATATCCTCCTTGGGAAGCTCCTTGATAGCCAGCGTCCACACGCGGCGATGTTCAGCATCCAGCTTGTAATTCTGGCGCGCGCCGTGAATTGCTTGGAGTGCCCGATCCTGCATGACGTCGTGGAACTCGGCCATGATCTTCTCCAGCTGTTCGCCCTTGGCGTTTGTATCGCGGATCTTGGTGATTGCCTTGGCCAGGTCCACGGCGTCGTGCAGTGCAGATACACCACCTTGTCCCCGGGCTGTGTGTGTGTGTCAGTAGAGCGGCAGGTTGGTGGGGTTTCAGTAGGGCGGCAAGAAAGTAGTTATGCGCTTGAATATGTGTTGTGATGTGGGCAAACTTACTCGGCATCATCGAATGGGCGGCATCTCCAATGCATGTGACGCGGCCGGGTTTCAAATCAGAGCCTTGGAGCTCGACCTCGTGAAAGGCGAGCGGTGGTAGCACAATGCCGTCCACCGTGGTCTTTTCAATGGGCAGACGAAGGGACGGGGCGAACGAGGCTGTCTGCTTCTGGACGAATTCGAGGAGTTCCTGCGCCGTGGCAGTGTGCGTCCAGTACGGCTCTACGGGGTGGAGGTCCTCCCAATACAGCGACCAGAAACAGTGAGCGGTCTTGCCGTCTGGGTCCATGTGGTCGATGGCGGCAAAGAAGCTTCTCTTGTCCTCCTCGGTCGTGGTGACGGTGTAGGCCGAATGCGCGAGGTTGAGCTGATGCAGCAGATCGTCGCCGGTGACCTTGTAATTGCCGAAAAGCGCACGAAGAGGCGGTCTGTCCTCGTGGTATTTGTCCGTCACATATTTCAACACTGGCACACAGCTGTCAGTCTCTAGTTTCCTCACTTTGGCGTGACCCAAGGGTTCCACTCACATTTACTGCGGGCACCATCGGCGCCGACGAGGACATCACCCGTAGCCGAGCTTCCATCCTCAAAGTATACCGTCACCTGGTCGTCGGTTTCGTCCACCTTGGTGGCCTTCTTGCTCCACTGCACGTCGTAGCCATGGGTCAACCATTCGCGCAAGCGCAGCCGGTTGGCGCGGAAATGGTCCCTGGTGCCGTCGTCCTGGATGCCCCACCGTCTGGAGTCATCTCTGGCATTATACCACGCGAATTGAAGCGGAAGGTCGACCGGATATAGATGATCGATCGCTTCGGTAGGGGCCATATCGTCTGGCATGTTTGGCACAAGGTGTTTGTGGACCAGATTGTGAGTCCCCAACGACCAGCCTTGGAAGCGAGCCTCGGGTCCAGGATCACGTTCGAAGACCTCGAATGAGATTCCTTGCTTGCGGAGCATTTGAGCAAGCGCTGGGCCGCCGAGGCCAGCACCAATGATCAAAACATGGGGATAGGAGCGCTCCATCTCTTTCTTGTCTCAGTCTGTTTTTGGGTGTTGAGATAAGTTCTGGTGAGACTGGAATTTCCCCCAAGACGTGGAGGATGACTATGAGGAGCGTACTGTATCTTTCTCATCTGTATGGGGCTTCTTTTGTACACTTTGGCGGGTAACAAGGTTTGCGTGGTGCGAGAACGAGAATGGTTGAATGAGTACGAAGGGCCGGGTTGTCCAGAGCAGCGCCCTTGTAGCCTCTCTCCACGGCTGGGACGATGACAATGAGGCTCCCTTCACCCCAGAAAAATATCCCTCCGTCTGTCAACATTGCCGAGATCACACGTGTTCGGGAAGATAACCCGCATCACTGTCTCGCATCCCGACCGTACGATTCGACAAGGCTGTACCGTACAAAGTCTGCGTCGCTTGAGCAGGCCGGGGGCTTCCCGAGGCGCAACTCTTATTGGCTCCTATCTGTCCTTCGGTAGGTCGGTCTGGCCTCACTAACATGCCCTGTAGACCGGAAACCCTTCGCTGGGTTAGAAAGCTGGCTCATCCGGCCCGCGAATCATTGCTTGGGGGGTAGTGTAACGACTGGAATAAGCGGCCATGAGTACATACGTAGACGAAAGTTGGGAGACAGCCGACTAATATCACAAGCTTTCCAAGTCCCATCTAGAGAAAATGTTGACTGGTTCACGCTCCAGAGCGATAACAAGTTGAACCACCATACAGGCACGCACAATGCGCTCGCTCATTCCATTTCAGGCATGTCGATTCTACCGAAATACTCTTACGCCGCCCCTGTCCAAGGCTCGTCGTGTCTGTCGGGACAGACCTCAAGGCCTGTGGAGGCGGAGTCTGTCAAGTGCACGGCCATTCCTTCAGCCAAGCTCTTATCTCAGGCACACCTTGTCGGCCATTGTCTTCTTCGGCCTTGGAGCTGCTGGGTTTTCGGCATGGCAGGCCCTAGGGGTGGAAAAGAACTTCTACCGTGAGGGCATGCAGCCAAAATATGCAGGCCGATCTCAGATGGAAAAGGTAGACTTAAATGAAAGAAGAATATCCCTGCTCCCCATGGTTTCTGACAGCGACCGCAGGCCATCACCGAGATGAGGTCCCTGGCGGGAGAAGAGAGCGTGAGCACCGACGACGAAATCCTGCAGGCGCACGGGTTCTCCGAATGGTCGAACCACAACATCGACAGGTTGCCGATAGCAGTCGTCTATCCCCGGAGCACAGAGGAGTGCGCAGAGATGGTAAAAGTGTGTTACAAATACAAGATTCCCATTAGTATGTGAGAGGAAGAAACCGTGAAGTTCCGTCTCAGCTGAAGCACTGCGACAGTACCGTTTTCTGGCGGCTCCAGCGTCGAAGGTCACTTTTCTGCTCCTTATGGTGGCATGTGTTTCGATTTTCTGAACATGGCGGAAATCCTGCAATTACATGCCGAAGAGTAAGTTTGTTCAGCACATGCAATTGGCGATACTGAATTTTAGACTAACATCCTATGAGCATGAATGTTGTGGTGCAACCGTCGGTCTCGTGGATGGATCTCAATTCGAAACTCAAAGACTGCGGCTTGTTCTTTCCGATCGATCCAGGCCCGACGGCGTTGATCGGAGGCATGGTCGGCACCAACTGTAGCGGCACAAATGCGGTCAAATATGGCACGATGAGAGACTGGGTGGTCAATCTGACGGTCGTGCTCGCCGACGGCTCTATTGTGAAGACCAGGCGACGGCCCAGGTATTTGATCCTTCGACTTCTTCGTCCATCCAAACGCATATTCTAATCCTGGTTTGTTCAGAAAGTCGTCGGCAGGATATAATCTGAATGGCTTGATCGTCGGGTCAGAGGGCACGCTCGGGATTGTCACTGAAATCACCCTGAAGTTGGCACCCATCCCAGAGAAAACAGCCGTGGCGGTAGTCACATTTCCCTCGATGCGAGCTGCGGCTGAAACGGCCATCGACGTCATCCACAAGGCAATCCCCATAGGCGCAGTCGAGATCCTGGACGAGGTTCAAATGAGCGTTATCAACCGCGTGGGTGGAACTCATCGGGTCTGGAAGGAGTTGCCTACGTTGTTCGTTAAGTTCGCAGGCTCCCAGGGGTCGGTCGAGGATGGGGTGGCTCAAGTTGGCGAGATCATCAAGAGTCATGGTGGAAGCGACTTCGAATTCGCCCACGGCGAAGCTGAGCAGCAGAAGCTATGGTCAGCGAGAAAGGAAGCCCTCTGGAGCATGTTAAGTCTCCGCGGCTCAGGGCGAGAGGTCTGGTCGACAGATGTTGCAGTGCCCCTTTCCCGTGTGGCCGATCTAATAGGTGAGTCGGTTACGTTCATTTTCGTTGAGGCTGCAATTCGAGTCCCAGGTGCTGATGGTGAGGAAACAGAAGTCTCTAAAAAGGATATGGACTCTCTCGGGCTGTTTGGGAGTATGCTGGGACATGTGGGCGATGGCAACTTCCACGAGACAATTTTGTTTGACGGAGTGGAAGAGAGGGAAAAGGTGGAAAAGTGTGTGCACGATATGGTGCAACTCGCTCTGGACATGGACGGGACTTGCACGGTATGTCTGGGCAACACCACTTGCGGCAGGTAGGAATGCTGATCCAGGCTGACTTTTTCTCTTTCTAGGGTGAGCACGGAATCGGTCTTGGGAAGAAGGAGTTTCTTCAAGAAGAACTTGGGCCAGAACCCATTGCTGTCATGAGGGCCATCAAGAAGAGCCTAGATCCATTCTGGCTGATGAACCCGGGCAAGATCTTCGATGCATAGCGGCTCGCTGGTTGAGTTGAGGTAAACATGGAAACTTGTTTGCGCTCGGAATAAATCTGAGGCAGGACAGTGGAGTTCAGCACCGTCATTCTCGCCTCAAAATCCTATCCAGTTGTTGTGGCTTGTGTCCGGGAACTGTCCGAGGATCCCAGTGACCATGCCACTGCCGAAGGAATTCTGCAAGTTTTCCAACAACGGTAGAAATCCTTCCGTGTCGCCAAAGTTGTCGAGATCCATTTCGTTCAGACCCGCAGAAGCTTGTTGTGTTGGAAGCCACGGCTGCCAATCACCTGGAGCAGGTCTTAATGGCTCGCCCATCGAAAAGGGATCTACATGTATTGAAGAGGAGGTCATTGACAGCGGTAGGATACCTGTTTCGGGATGACGAGTAGATAACGTCGTGCCTAGCTGGGCGTCAGGGGCAAACCCTTGACACTGAGAGGGGGTACTTTTCCGACCTTCTGAAGCACCGAAACAGCGTTGCCTGATCGCTTGTAAGGCCATGGCACACTGTCCTGCCATTGGATGCTTGCGATTCAAGATTTCAAGAGTCTCGATCGCCATGTGCCACCGAGCATTGAACCTACCATCCCCGATGTTGGTATCAATGCGGTTGTCATTGGCGCCGAGAATCAAAATGATTGCGCTAGATGCAATATCTGCGATTGACAAATTAGCTTTTCCATATTTGAGACGAGTCAAGAATGCCGGGTCGGGCTCTAGTCTCACAGTAGATAGCATACCACCACGCGCCCCAGATCTCCTTGATGACTGCATTATGAAGCAGCTGAATCATATCGCAAGAAGCGTGATAACAGGCAAGCGCACACTGGAACTCAAAAACGAAGGCAATGGTCTCCATCTTGTTCTCCAATGCTCCGCTTTGCTCATGGGAGATTCTCCCGTTTTGTTGCGGCTGGGCGCAGACCTTGCAAAACGACGGTCGAAACAGCATAAGTCTGGCATGTAGTGTTCTGGGTCAAGCAGCATTAGAAGTCCAATGCGTTTCTCTGCTTCTCAGGAATCACGGTAGTATCTCACCTTGCTCGGAGGACATAGCTTTGGCGCAGGAAGTCCATCTCAAGCTCTTGTTGATCGATCCCTTGATCATCACAACGCTTCATTTTGAGCTGATCAGGCAGTTGTGCTTCGAAGTCCGTCAACGAAGCATCAAGAACAGCTAGGGCGTCGAAAGCGGTCGTCATCATCGGCGAAGATTTCGAGGAAGATGTCTTGCTCCCGAGATCATTTCCTACCTGATGGCTGTACAAGTGTTGAAGAATGTCTCCAAGAATTTGGCCGAGCTTGACATTTTCCACGGCGAAGGCAACTCGTGATAACTCTCGGGCCGGCTGACGACAATTGTCTGGTCCCATGTCCAGATACTCGTCGTCGATTGCAGAGAAGAGAGGAACTTTGGGAGCTCCCAGCAGGACGGGAAATCGTCCAAAGGTCATACTCGTGATCCTGGGAGTTCGGTCAGCCTTTCGAACAGCGCGAGTTTGCAAGCGGCTCACCTGTCATAAAAGACGCAGCCATGCCACGCCCTGCGCCTCATTTCAATTTCCAAAACGGTGTACTGTGAGTCGTTGTGACTGAGATGAAGCCCGAGGCCTTGAGCCATTGCGCAGACGGACGCCACCAGACTCCACGTCTTGTTCACCTTCTGGGTGCTTTGCAAGTACTCGATGACAAGCAACAATGTCTGAACTAAAGAGAGAGTAGGATCATCTAGGAGATCGGTATGGAGCAGGCCAAATGCCCTATCCATAAAATCGGCGGCCGCGTCTTCGGGCTGGTCAGTAGCTGTGTTCGAGCCCTCACAGCCAAGGGCAAACGCAGCGTTCAATGCCACGTTGAACACGTGGTCGGAGCAATCTGAACCACCAAGACCAACTCGAGGCAAAGTATCAGTTGGTGGTCTCGATGTACTTCGCGCCCATAATGCTTCATAGGCCTTTTGAAAGCTCTGCGTATGAAACCAGGGATAGTACAAGTGATTGTTGGTCCAATACTGACCCAGGAGATCGTCAGCTACGGTACGGGGTGGCAGTGGGAACCACAGCCGGTTCCTTAGGGCTCCCGCTCTTGCTGGTCGAGAGAAAGAAGTTCTGTGACCCAGACTGACGAGAGGCTGTCGGGGACCGTTATGGTTGGACCGTTCTCTTGCGGGATTTGACGGTATCGAACTCAGTAAGGAGGCGACGGATGACTTGCCGTAAAACGCCGGATCGGGACTCTGCTGATCCGACTCGATCGAGTAAACCACGCCCATCGCACCAAAATGTTCTTTGTCGTCAACACTTGGGGATGGAGGAGAGTCTTGTGAATTTGTTGGTTGCGATGCGTTGTCGATATCAAGCGGTAATACACTGACTAGCTCTCGAGAGAGTTGACTTGAGGTTCGTTTCGGTGCTGATGAGTCGGTTATCCTGGTCGACGTGGTCGTGGTCTTGGGGGTTGGTAACATCGATGTTGATCCGGTGTTTCGATCATTATGAACTTCCGCCAATAAATGCTCATGGCCTTCCAAAGCAGTCATGTCGATTTCTGATAGCGTATTCACTTGATCAGGAGCGTTGTTCTCGGAGGATTGTGCGTTCGCCGTCGATGATTGCGTGCTGTCTTCCAGCTGACGAATGCGATCATGGAGTATCTTGATATACCTGCCAGAGATTGTCGGTCAGGCTGCATTCTTTATCTTCTTCATGTTGAACTGGACTCACTCTCTTTGGCTGTCGATTCTCCCAGGGTTCATGTTGGTGCTGTACACACATTGCGATTCCGTAAGGCCGCGCATCTGGCATCTTGCACAGACTGGCTTTGTGCCTGAGCAGCGCACCTTATGTTCCCGGCAGAAATCGCATGCCAATGGTGTCCTTGTGTGTCTCTTGCCCTTGTTGTTGCCCCGGGCATTTAGATGGACCTAGAATATGGACCTGTTAGGTTTAACACGGGCAACTACTGCCAGAGAATGTACATACTTCGCGCGCGGCGAGCGACATGATGAGAATGACTCGAAGCTCCAGCGCCGATGTATCGATAATCGGTCACCACACAACCGATCAGGCTGATAGTCCTATTGAGAACGGTATTACTGACCCCAGAGTGACAGGCTGGGAGATGATTTTTCTCCAGCAAGGACCCTGTTCGCCATTCACTCCTCCACACCGGCCCAGACGGACCCCTGGGATCGCCAAGCAGCATCAACTGACAGATTAGCGGAATGCAGCGAAGCAACATGTACGAAGGGCCGAGGGCGAGGAGACGAGGACCCCATCCCAGGAAAGCCGGGGTCCCCCGCAATGGCAGCCCAGATCCTGCTCATACCCCACCAATTCTCCAGAGGTCAGGGCCGCCACTGTGCGCAAAGAGTGAAATAATCGCCCTCGGGAAGCTGCCGAACGGCCAATCGGCTCACTGCCAGTGAAGCCGCCGCCCAGACGATGTCCGAGCCAGGGTGCTGGAATGCGCGATCTTTCCAAGCCTTGTCCTCGTACGGTGTGGATCAGAGGGTCGCACAATCTGTTGAGGCTTTCCCACGGCTCATGGAGTCAAGCAAGTGAGGTCGTCGGGAGGGCAGCAGGTGCCACCTCCCCCTGGGAAGCAGACGCCGGTAAGCCGTGGCGGCACTGATTGGGGATAGGATCATCGACACTAGTACTCCACGAATCTCTCGATACAATGGCGAGCGCAAATCCAGAAAGAGGCAGATTCGAGAGATCTAGATAGTTCTCATTCCTTTTCGGATATAGCACCTCTTGTGCTGGAGTGCCATTGACGTTGAGTACTGTCCTGAACGTCTAGTGGCCACCCCTGGCGCTCATGAAACTCGAGCAGACGACATGGTCAACGCCTTCGACTCAACAATATGGCCGCCAACACCTGTTTCTCCCGAGGTGAAAGCTTTGTTGGTCCGTTTCTTCGACTTGATTGACAACTCCGACCCAGAAGGCTCCGGGAAGGGGCTAGCGGACGAGGTCTTCACAGAAGATGGAACACTGATAACTGGCAATGGAACATTTCAAGGGAGATCAGGTATTGTACACAGCTTACACAACTAGTGGTTTGCATCGCTGACAACATTCATCTAGAAATTGCTCGAAGCCGACTCGATGCGTGGAAGACGACGGCGTCCCGCAGACACACCTTCGACAGGGTCTATTCAGCTGGCAGCATGGGAGACGAACTGATCTTGTTTGGCAGAATGGAATCGGAAACAAATACCGGCCAACGCTTCAAGGGCGATTTCGCGGCAAGAGGACTGATCCAGCATGACGATTCAGGAAAACCGAGGGTCAGCTATTGGCATCCATTCAAGGGCCATGTTCAGTCTGCTTGAGCAATGGAATGAACACTCATAACCCCCTCTTTTCATCCAGCCTCGTCAACCCGGTCTAGGCACGGTAGTAATATTGTGGGAGGAATCATAGGAGGTTATCTACGTGATGGCTCGAACGATGTCCTACTCAATAGAAGACCAGCTTGTTGGCTATCTTTCCGATCTTCTCGATTTCAACTGCGACTGTCTGCCCGTCTTTGAGCCATACGGGCTCCTTCATGCCAGCCGCAACACCGCTGAAAAATGGTCAGCCTTGACATGTCTTTCGTGATTATCCCGACTGCGGCCTGAAAGATACATACCTCGGAGTGCCTGTTAGAACGACAGTGCCCTTCCTCAGAGTCTTGCCGACGGTCAGGAAACGAATGATGTCCTTGATACCAAACAGGAGGTCGTTGGTCGAACCGTCTTGTCGTAGGTCGCCATCGACCCACGTACGAAGCCACAGGCTTTCGGCGTCGCCAATAGTCTGTGGAGACACGATGACAGGGCCGATGGGAGCGAATTTGTCGAACGTCTTCGCCATGCCATGCTGCCCGCCGTTGAGGTTGGGGTCGAACTGCCAATATCGTGCCGATAGATCATCCGCGGCTGTATAACCTAGGACATACTCGAGTGGATCCTCCGAATCTGTCACATCTTTGGCGTCCTTGCCTACTACGAAGGCCAGCTCACACTCGTAGTCGAGAAGCTTGGCTTGGGCATGCACAGGCACGTCCTCGTACGGCCCTGCAAGTGAATCTTTTTGGGCCGCCGTTAGCAGAACGTCGGACACTGAAGCACCTGTGAGGAGAAGACAGACCTGCATGTTTGAAGAAGACGACTGGAGCCTTGGAGAGGGGCAACTAAATTCTTGAGTTTCTTGCCGACTCCTCCTAGGATCGGGCGGATAGACTCACATTCGCTTCTTCTGCATGTTTTTTGTAATTCAACCCGATTCCTATGATGAGCGGCACACTGGCCAAAGGGCACAGGACCTTGGGTGTATAAGTGAGATGCTTGCTGGATTCTTTGACAACACAATCTCGAATCGTACCTCGGATATGATAGCTCTTTTACCGGATGGGCTCAGATCAAAAGGACTCGAGCCAAGGAATGTCTCGACTTCGAGGCCCTTCAGGCTCTCTTGCCAGGCATCGCCGACCTCGCCGTAGTATATCTGACCGTCGCTCGCCCGGAAGCGGACCAGTCTCGAGAAATTGAAAACCATGCTGCCCAACGAAAAGATGCAAGTAAGAAAGGTCAACGCGATTTCACCGCCACAGCGATAGAGGCTCCAATGCTGTGTGCTCAGACGAAATGGAGTTTGCAAGCATGGTGTTATTCAACAACGCCACAAAAATCTTGATATCAGCAATGAACTTTGTCTGGTACGACCCGGTCCCGACTCGGGACGCTTCCAACATCAGGCCGAATTGTACATACCACCATGTCTAGACTTGCCGGGTCGCGTTACCGAACTGAGAAGGAACCCGTCGATGATCCGAGTTTGAGATCGCCATCTTGCACTACTGTACCAACGCCGTCATCGGATCAGACCTGAAGCCTACTTTGCTTGCTAGAACAGTATGGGTGAGAGGATTTGACGGGGTCTACCATCTCTGAAGGATGGCCAACAAGAGCTAAGGCGGTTCGAATCCAGATTTTCAATACTTGACCAGGACCGATCGCGGCTCATGTTACCGGCTTTGTTAATTGGAATCGTATCTATCAACCATCATCCCCTCGACATATGAATCTGAGTCAGGCTGTGTCTGCAGCTCGGTCTTTTTCTATCCGTCGAGCAAACCGACTAAGTTTAATCTCGTTCTGTTCCGTCACTGTTTCAACCCACAGGCATTCCTTCCTGCCTCTCAACCATGGGTTCAACTGTAGTGAGGAAGTCGTGCGTAACCCAACATTGAGAGGGTTTTGCCTTGGCTGACCTTGACAGGGGCTCTTATACAACATCATTCGCTTTTTTTGAAGCCATCTGGGAGGTGTGAACAAACGACACTTGCGCCCTTCGTGTACGGTACACCGTTATTGACTAATTATGCCAGGCTGGAATTACCCATTGTTTCGTCAACCTAGGATCCGACCACCCATCCGTCATCGAAGCGATAGTCAAGGGCCAGAACGAAAAGAATGGCCAGTTTCCAAGAATAATCACATGTCCGAATGAAGTATGTGTTTCATGGTGAAAATCCGACGACCCTTCCAAGACCCCTCCCTGACAGAAATGCAGATGGTAGCCCTGTCGATGGCTGACGGAATGGCACGACTCACGAACAAACCACAGTGTGTCATCGTGCACGTTGACGTCGGAACACAAGGGCTGGGGGCAGCAGTTCACAATGCGTCGTGTGGGCGAGCACCCGTCCTCATCTTCGCAGGCTTGTCCCCTTTCACATCGAGGGTGAGTATCGAGGCTCTCGCACCGAATACATCCACTGGATTCAAGACGTGCCGGACCAAAAGCAAATTGTGGCCCAATATTGTCGATACGTCGGTGAGATCAAGGGCGGTCGGAATGTGAAACAAATTGTCAACCGAGCCTTGCAGTTTGCCACCAGCGATCCACAAGGGCCAGTGTACTTATACGGTACACGTGAAGCAATGGAAGAGGATGTAAGTCACCTACCTCAAGGAGTGATCTCTTTTTAGAGAATTCAACTGACGTTATATAGATCGAACCTTACCAATTAGATCAAGAGCTATGGCACGCAGTCGAACCGGCAGCACTACCACGAAACGCAGTGGAATTGATTGCGGACGAATTAGTCAACGCGACAGAACCTCTACTCATCGTAGGGTACACCGGCCGGAATGTCGAAGCGGTAAAGGCAACAATTGCTCTGGCCGACAAGATTCCCCTACGGGTCTTAGACACAGGAGGCTCAGACATGTGCTTTCCTGCAGATCATCCTGCGGCTCTTGGTCTACGGTACGGGTCGGATCCGGCCATTACCACGGCGGACTATATCCTCGTGGTCGACTGCGACGTTCCCTGGATCCCAACACAATGCAAACCGCGACATGGTACCAAGGTCGTCCATATTGACATCGACCCGTTGAAACAGCAGATGCCAGTACACTATATACCTGCTACTCGGCGGTATAAGGCTAGTAGCGGGACTTCCCTGGCACAGATCAACGACTATCTGGATTCGAGCCCTCAACTCTTAGCGACTTTATCCGACGACGTCCACCAAGCTTTGGCCAGTAAACGAAAAGCTACCCATACCGAACGATGGGCCAAAATCAGGGGCTTGGCTAAGCTACCTAAGGACCTACACGCAGCTATTGACCCTCATATCCTTGGAGGTCAGATTAAGAATGCGGTCCCGGAGGACACCATCTTTGCCGTCGAGGCAGTGACTCTCAGCATTGCCATCTCCGACCAGATCGCCGCAACTCTGCCCAAGTCTTGGATCAACTGTGGCGGCGGTGGACTGGGCTGGTCCGGCGGCGGAGCGCTGGGCATTAAACTCGCATCGGACTTTGAGCATCGTAACATCATCCAGGGCGGAGATCTCAACAGGACCCAGAAAGGAAAGTTCGTCTGCTGTATCGTCGGAGACGGGACTTTTCTATTCTCGGTCCCTGGATCCGTATACTGGATCGCCCAGCGATATCAGATTCCGGTTCTGACCATGGTCCTGAACAATAAAGGATGGAACGCACCGCGACGATCGATGCTGCTGGTTCATCCCGACGGTGTAAGTTCCTATACTCATACAATTCTACACTCGAAGTTGTTTATTTACTAACTCCGAACTTAACGGGACAGGAGGGAAGCAAAGTGGACAATAAAACCCTAAACATCTCTCTCGATCCCACTCCGGACTTCCCAGGCATCGCGAATGCGGCCACCGGGGGGCATGCGTGGGCTGGTACGGTGAGCAGCGTGGCCGAATTGGTGCATCAGTTGCCACGAGCTGTCGAAGCCGTCAAAAGCGGTATCTGTGCGGTGCTTGAGGTGAAGCTCGGAGAATACATACCACCAAAGGCGAGTACGTAGATCTTTTGGCCCGTCTCATAGATGCCATTCCAAGTATTAAAAAAATTATTCACCTTCAACGAGTCTTTGGACGCTTGTGCCTCAAACTGTGCGGACTCGAAAACTTCTGTTCTCGAGGAGAGGAAAGACTGGCACTAAGGGCTCATGGGGCGGCCGTGCTGTTTCAATCGTACTAGACCTCAGTTCAACAAACAGGTAACCAGTGGTGAATGCCATGGACGCTGGAAGTCTATGGTTATGATTAGAGATAGCGATCACGAACCCAAGGTCTAAGGAGTAACGGAAGTGTTCAAGTTCAAGGACATTGTATTTGGTATTTTGTGGCAGGGCTACTCCAAGGAGAACGTCCATGCAGCTAGATTTTTCCTTCGCCTTCACAGTGGCTGGCTGGACTTGCTACTCATGCCAGCGCCCATCGTCTTGCTCAGTCACCCAAGGTAATGAAGATAGGAATACACAGGAGGATAGTACTACTGTGCACAAGTCTCGCTCGCAAGGACAGCCTTTAGTCTCTAGCCACTCACCAGACTTTCCAGGAAGGATCAAACATGTTTCCCATGCCATTATCCTATTACTATTTCCGCAGCGCAGGGATTCTTTCAACCTTGGGGAAAACCCATTTCTTCTCGAAGACTTCTGGCTTGGGGCCAAACATTCGCACTATTGATGCAAGGTCAGCTCTTTTGGTGTCCAAGGCATATTAGGACTATTACAAGTCAAGGGAGTTCTCACAGCTCATGGTCCAGTTGGCGCCTCCGCTTGGGCCAGGTAGCCAGCTATGTAGTACTGAGTTAGCCACGCACCAGACACTGGCAGGCATCATGTGCCAAAAGGAGACAGCACTTACTTGTCAAGCCACTTGTCAGGCGGTGTGATGTCGGCAGGCTGCATCAGGATTTGGAACGGCCCATCCTCGCGTTCAGAGAGGAGTGTCCCATCCGGATATCTCAAGGGACTCCTGTCGCCACGCGCGTACTGACCACGCTCGTTGGGGACGAACCATTGATCTTCGTCGTATATGCTCAAGCTCCAGTAGCCGGAAGAGCGCACCGGCGGCTTGCTGGAGAAGCTGAAGAGATAGGCCTCGTCTGCTTCGAGGCGGTAGACGCCGTAATTGTTGCCCCCCGGGGCGTAAAAGGGAAGGATACCAATATCAGGCGTCTGCTGGAGGTAAATAAACTTGGTCAAGAAGTACCGTCCGGTGTAGTCGGAGCCGTAGACGCCGGTGATCCGAGGAGCAGTCATGCTCCAGTCGTTCCCCATGTCGTCATTGACGTTCTGCGATTTGGCCCAGGCTTGGGACTCTTCCTCTGCCATCTTGGCCACCTTGTCAAGGTCGGTGCCCGGTGGTTGGACGAACTTGCCGTCTTTGATGCCCGCCTCGGCCAGCTTCTCGGCGACCCATTCTCTGTCCGCAACAGTCGGCAGGTTGTATGGTGCAAGAGTGGCCGTCAGCTCCAAGGTTGCCTTCACCAAGTTGGTCGTCGAAGACACGTTGTACTTGGGCTCTGCCCACATCTGCAGGTTGAGCGGCGGAGCAATCGGTGGGCCCGCGCGCGCAACAGGCTCCGGGATGATCGCATCCTGCCATCCATGGACAGTCTTGACGTCCGTGGTCGTATTTCGGAGCAACAGACGCGTCGGCAGAAATCCATATGGCGTTGAGGAATTGACATAGCCTGTGTAGCCGTCCTTGACACCTTCCAGCTGGACGCCGTGGTTGTCGTCGGTGCATCGAAGGAGATATTTCCCCGGTGGATACTTCGGCGTCAGGCTCCCAATGTTGGCAAAGTTGTTGCCAAACCTGGACTCGTGCATCAGTAGGTCGCACGGTGCTTCGATGATGGGAGACAATGCTTACATGTCGTGGAAAGGAAAGTTCCAGAACCGCGTGCCCATGTCAGGCAGCGTCACAGCCAGATCGGAGCTGGAAAGATCAAAAAAGATGTAGGTATATAGAGTGTCCTGATTCGGACGAGGAACTTCTCTAAATTCCGGACCAAGGAGCTTTCTCTTATGGTATGTCTGGTTAGGTTTGGCGTCAGGAAATCCGGTGATGACTCTGCCGTAGTAATAGAATGGTAGCCCATACTGTTCGCCCTTGTGTCAGAGCGCTTCCACTGAAGAAAGATGGGCGCAGACAGCCTACCTGGAACGCGAACGAAAGTGCCTTTTCCGCCATGTTGATTTGAGATTGGACGAATGTTTCGGAAAATCAATAGCCTGGATTGCGTGTTGAATCATCTTGCGACTTGAGACTTCGTACTTTTCAGACGCTTAAGTACTGTATGGCCAAGACACAAAAGGTCACTCGGCAGTCCAAACCAGGCGGAGGAACCGTTTCGGTCTCGACCTAGCACCGAAGAGCCCGTCTGTACGACCGATTAGAACTACCGATGAGAGTGCTGCACCGATAGCACCTACCGAGAAGTGCAATGGATCGACAGCCGTTGTCGAGAGCGCGAGCGGAGTACGTCTCGACGGCGTACAGCTAAATGAGAAGCAGCCAAGCCATTCGGGACTTTCCCAGGACATGTATGAGAGGTATTCGAACAGTGGAATAGTGGAATAGTGGAATAGTCCTGTGTCCGGATGCTTGCCGAGCTGTGGGGACTCCGCCAAACACTTCGGGACCGACGTTGGCGAAGTCCAACTCCAATCCGGGGTTCGTGTCTTGTCAACTAGTCCAGCGGGCATGACTCCAGTCCCAGCACAGAGCCGAATGAACGCGCAAATATGCGATTGCGGTGCGTGGAAAGCAGAGACAAAAGCGAGCAGGCCGCGAGCCCCTCCGAATCGCTCACCCTCGTCTGTTCCCGCCTCCTGCCCGTCTATATCTTGGCCGTAGCTCCTTGCCTCTGACTTACCGTGTTCGAAGACGAAGGAGACTTGTCTCGCCTGGCAGTAACCATACCTTTATAGCTTGTTTGCGATACAAGCAAGATGACGGTCGACAGCAGCTTCAAGCGCACCCTCGGCATCGCCATGTTCGCTGCCATTGGGACATTCCTAGTCGTATGGCTCCCTTGACTCTTCGTCCCTGTGTTTGAACTCGAACACTGACCACTTTGCGACCAGGGGTTTGACACCGGAATAGCGACAACGAGTCAGTTCTTTCTCCGTGTCAGCCGAACAATCGATGTCTAACGGGGTGCTGTAGCCATCGCGCACAAAAGCTGGGTTGCCTACTTCGGCCATCCTTCTGCCGGCATGACCGGCGCGGTACGCAAGCACAAGTTTGGGGTCTTGGGTACTAGCTAATGGTCGACGTGTTTGTTGTTCAGGTGGTCTCCCTGTACATTGCTGGGAATGCCATCGGAGCAATCATGGCGTCCATGCTCGGTGACAGACTAGGACGGATTCGATTCATGGAAGTCATGTGCGTCTTCGTCACCGTCGGGACCATTATCCAAACCGCATCGGTCAACCTGGGTATGTTTCTGCTCGGTCGCGTCCTTGCAGGTATCGCAGTTGGGTGAGTTGTGTGCCCGGACATCCACGCTCTTGGTTGGCCGCGAGTCTGACTGACTGACGGGGGTGAAGTGGCTTCACCTCCACGGTTCCCATCTACCTCAGTGAGATTTCGTCTCCAGCAAACCGCGGCCTGATCGGCGGCCTCGCTGGCTGCGGTATCACCTTTGGGAACTTCTTGTCCAACTGGAGCGGCTTTGCCTGCAGCTATGCCCCGTATGGCCCCGTCCAATGGCGTGTTCCTCTCAGCATCCAGATCCCGTGGGGGATTATCCTCATGTGCGGGCTTTTGACCTTCATGCCACAATCTCCCCGTGAACTGATCAAAAGGGGCCAAGTCGAAGCTGGACGCGCGGCATTCACCAAGCTTCGCACCGACCTCGGGAGCGAAGAAGCCATCTATCAGGAGTTCGACTTGATGCGGCGCCAGATCGACTTCGAGCTCCATCGGCAGATGCCGTGGCGCGAGGGCTTCAAGACTTTCCGCCATCGGATTCTCATCAGTATCGGCACGGTGTCCATCACCAGTCTTTGTGGATTCAACGTCGTTGCGGTGAGTCTATCACATCTCGTACGAGGGTACACGTTGAGACAAGTCGAGGCTAATTGACACTGGACGCTAGTACTATCAATCCATTCTCTACGCCTCTCTTGGGATCCAGAGCCATATGATCCTTGCTCTGGCCGGGATCTATGGCACCGTCGCCTTCACCGTCAACGTGCTTACCACCATCTTATTGACCGACCGGTGGGGACGGAGGAGGTACGTATACGCCCCGTGACCGGAACAGCAGCAGCATGGGTATAGCCAAGCTGACATCTACCTGTTCAAAGGATGATACTGTGCGGCGTGGGCGGCATCATCCTCGTCGAGATCTACTTGGCAGTCATGCAGCACGAGTTTGCCCGTTCTCACAACAGCGTCGGCAAAGGCTTTGCCGTGGCCGGTATCTATGTATTCTCCATCTTCTATGGTACGTTTCAACTGCTCTCCTGTCATGTTACTGTCTTATCCCGAAACTCATCACCTCTGCGGCGCAGGCGGTATGTTAAACAGCACCACCTGGCTCTATGCCGCCGAAGTCTTACCCATATCTCTGCGGGCAAGAATAGTCGGTATGGGTTGTATGACACATTTCATCATCAACATCGCGCTCACGGAAGCGGGTCCGACTGCGTTCGCCAATATCCACGAAAATTACTATTACGTCTTCGTCGGGTGTAGCACGGTGTTCTTGGTGCTGGGCTACTTCTACCTCCCGTAAGACCCCACCGCCGCCTCCTGCTCTTTGGGATCATGGGCACCCAAGCTGACACGAAGTTTTGCAGCGAAACCAAGCAAAAGACTTTGGAAGATATTGCAGCCGCGTTCGGTGACAAGGTGGTGGAAGTCCGTCAAGACGACGTCCGTGAAGTCGACGTTGCTGTCGAGGGCGCACGAAGAGAAACCAAGGTCGTGGCATTTCATGTAGAGTAATTGACCTGAACCTGCCTGAATAATATAGCCTTGGAATTGCAGAAGGCGGATGACCTCTTTAATTCTCATCCAGTCAGTGTAATCAGGTTCACTAAATCGCTCTTGAAATCCCCGATAGTAGCTGTCCTGCTTTATGGATCGTTAAGAGGTAGCTACCGCTATCGCCGAGTTATACCGGACTTGTGCTTCGTTTCAGGTATGGAGACTATGCCCTACTCGGAGCCCCATACGAAGGGGCAAAGGACAGGTAGGACGAGACTCGTGAGCTTACGCGAGCGCTAAGCTATTCATGGTCATTGGGATCTCAAGTGTATGAGGGTAAGGAGATTCCGCCGCTCACGGGCTAGGATAGGGACTCGGCTTCATTTTATATCCAACTGCATTGCTGAGAGAGGGGGACTCGCTCAAGGCGGATTTGAGAGGCAAGTCCGATGGCCGTCGAGGCAGGGGGATTAGGACAACACAAGGACCCGGATATGAGCCATGTAGACTGCCGCTAATTTTAGACCCGGGTGGAGAAGTCGCTGCGCAAGCAGAGTCGCAGGATGAAAGGCGACCGTTAAAGACGAGGGTGAGTGAAAGGTGATTGCCAGGAGGGAGGAGGGTGAGTGACGGGGTGAGTGCAAGGTGAGGTGGGAGGTGAGGTGGGAGATGAGTGTAAGCGGCGCGGTCTGGATGAGTCGCACATGAGCTGCGAGCAGTTTTTCAACGCTTGAACCGACAAGGAGATTTTCCTCCAGTCTACTTCATACCCTCTTAGTTTGACCCGACCCTCAGCTGCTATGGCTTGCGATAGCAAGTAGCAGAAGTACGTACGCTCATGACCCGCCTTAGCCTAAACTCCAGTTCGCCGTGATTGAATACCCATGTCGGTGAAAAAGACCGGAGTTCCAAACGCTCCATCCCAATGTCATTATGTGTCAATCGGAATCACCAAAACAACCGCCTCTGCATGTCATTCGTAAAGAATCCTGTGTCCACCTCCATGGGCCCACTTTCAACTGATAAGCCATTTCCCATCCCACCCATACCCATTCCGCTATTCATTGTCTGCGCTTGCGCCCAACTCGAGTCGGCGAAACTCTGCAGTAATAAAGCTTCGGCGCCGATACCCCCGCCGTTACCAGTCGGGCTGGATGTAACGTTAGGTGAGCTTGTGGTGGTGTTAGGTGAGAAGAGGGTGAGGGATTGCCAGTTCGGTGTGGACGTCTGCGGTTGATTTGATTGTTGGGTACCCGACGTGGTGGAGAGAGATGACTGGGAAAGGGAGTGTTGAGGCATGTGTATAGGGGTGCTAGTGCCAGAGCGGTAGGAGTCACTGCTCATGGATCGGAAAGGGGCGGACTGTGAATGCGAGTGATGATGGCCATGGCCATGGCGAGAGAGGTCCACTGAGCCGGGGCGCGAGTGGCTGGCGGCGTGATTTAGGGCGGCGAGAATATGTGTATGTGAGTGGGAGTCGTCAATCGAGTTCCTAAATGATTGGGTTTGTCCATTGGCGGCGCCAGAGTGCACGGCACAGTCGTCCTGCCATTTGCGGATATTTTCGACGGTATCGAGAGGGAACGACTCCCAGTAATCAATGCCCGTTTTCTTGTTGAGGACAGGGGGGCTACTTCGCATCGCATGGGGACCGGGTGATTGAGAATCGCGGGTTTTTAGTCCCGGGATGTTGATGGTTGAAGGACCATCCGCTAATGTGTCGGTTGCACACTTTAATTGCTCTGTCGAGATGATGGGAAGAAGTGCGAGGAGGAGTGATTCGGCTTCATGGAGACGGTGCTCAAGGCCTTCGATGTATCCCTTGGCGGGACCTCTGAAATGGAGAGTTAGCACCATGCGGGATCAGTGAAGAGGTGAGAGGGGCTTTGAGCGGAGGAGGAAGATGCGCTCGGGCCTGGATTGGGCTTACCTTTTTCTTTGTTCGGGCCATGTACATTGTATACCGGCAGCGTGACACTGTGAGCAACCAGATCTATCAAGCCAGAAGAATCAGTTACCGTCATGATACCAATATTGATGACCGTGCACGTAGTAATGAACAAACAGCCGAATGCTGGCCTGATAGAGGCGTCAGAAGGAGACCCCATTGGTGGAGGGGATATCACATCTGGCCCTGCCCCAAATCGTTGTGCCAAAACGATTTAGCCACGATGGCAACCCCGCGAGCAATAGCTGGAGAGCTGATATGGGGTAGCAGAGCTCTGGGGGATATAAAAGGAAGCTTTGTCCCCTCCTTTTTTTTGCGAAAACACTTGTCTGAACCGACTCGTGGAAACATGTAAAGGTCAAACTCACCGATCACCGCTGCACTATTGATCCAAAAGTCAGCATGTTCCTGTGCATGTGGTACTCAATGATGATGATAATGATAAACCAAACGCCACACCAGTCAGGCTTCCATGACAGGTAGAGGGGTAGGTCTGTGCATGAAGAAAGTTGGAGTTGTCGACGCTTTGCTTGTGCTAACATACCTTCTGTTTCTTCGTCCGGCACCCGTTGCAGGCACCGCTTATCCGTGTGGGCATTTCGACACGAAAGGCAAGTTCTATAGGAGAGTCGAGGGTCCCGAGGATGGCGGATGAAACAGAGGGCTCTTCAAAGACTTAAAGATGATATCAAGGTCCAAGCTTTTGTTCTGGATGATCTTGGATGAGCTTTGCCTGGTTGATCATGCAGCTGCAGGTGATTATGGCAGTGGAAAAGCAAGGTGCTCGTTGGATGTAGTCGGAGAGATGCGGAGTCAGGTGAATAACCTTTGGTAATAGTTGCGAGTGTCAAATTGCGGTAACGTGTTGACGAATCGTAGTGTCTGGTTTCGGTCTCTCGTGATTGAGAAACGCCTGACTAAGTATATGCGTTGCCGAGAGGCAGGATTGAGAAGGCGTGGGGATCAAATTAGAAGTCTGGACAATGGCCAAATCTGTAGGAATCAACCCAGGATAGTCTTGCGTGCAAGATGGAGATTCGGGCGCGATGTTGTCGTTGATGCGAGTCCTCGGCGGTGATTGCCGGCGGCTTCGCGGTTTTCTTTCGTGGACTTTGTCTTGGTGCTGGGCTGACAGGGAAGTTGCCAAGCACGTGTGATCCTATCGGGAACAGGCTTAATTGGTAGAGGGAAGACGCGAAAGTGAATCAATGCGCCGCGGCCGGGTTATTGATGATTGATATAGAGCCGGAAGTCAAGCGGTCACGGGTGAGTGGTGGTGTATTACAGGTATCCCTTGGTGCGTTGCACGATTTCCGCAGAGCCGTGTGGTGATTATTCCGTCAGTTATGTCACTGCACGGATTGTTGGAGAAGTGTCCTGGGATATACACGAGGTCACCAGCGTGACGGTTTGGCAAAGTATCAGGGGTGGTCTCCGGGCAATAGTTCGGACACAGAATTTACACGCGAGTGCGTGGCCCTTCTCGGGCTGGTCAGGACTGGCAGCTTACGGTTGGGGGTGCCAGTCTCCGAAAGGACATGTAGTGTGTGTCTGGAGGATTTCCAACGCGGATATCGGTCGGCGGACTGCAACGCTGCAACACTGGCTATTCTGGAACGAGGTTTGTTTGCGTCATAGGGCCTTTTCGACGATGGAGAGGTACTCGGGAATGTCAGACGAGACATTCAAAGGGGGTGTCGTTTGCGTGCGGCTGCGGCAATATGCGCGAGAGTGTGAGAAAACAGCGCACAGATCTGTTTACGGCAGAAACCCGCAATTCTCCTGCAATCGGAGGACGTCCTGGTCAATCTGAACGAGTTAGCAGCCGAGCGTCGACCGGGGTCTTGAAATGACTAAAGTGCAAGCAAAAAGCATGAAAACGGGCAACTCAGTGCCTAGTTGGAGCGGCGCATGAAGGGACAGTAGCGATCAGCGCTTACTCATGGTTCGTGTACGTACGTGGTCGTGGTGGAGTCTACGGACTGCGAACGGAGGACAGGAAGGACGCAGCAGAAGTTAGCGAGACGACTGGAAGTTGCCTCTGTGGCATGCGGAAGAGGAACAGCGCGACGCAGGAACAGGCGGAAGGTTTCAATGTTGGAGCTACGAAGCAACGAATGGAATGGGCAGGGCCGCCATGGTGAGAAGGTCGGTGCGCCTGTGAGGGTCGAAGTTGTGCCTGAGGGGAATATCCAAAAATTGCCCAATTCGTGCCTGGCAGAACGTTCAAGCGGCGCCCCGGACTGTTGTGCTGAGGGGTTCCAGGCACTCGGCCAGCTGCTTCCACAAAACACGTCATCCCGCCCCTTTCAACAACATCAGCTTCTTATCGTGTATCGGTATTCACTCAACCTCGACCTCTAATCCTTTGGACGCATCGGCAGGAACTCTCGCAGTTCGCACGAAAAGCAGCGGTAACGCATTTGTCTTCACTCAACCGCGGCTCAGTTCCACTACAAATCGTGCTTATGAAACGTGTGAAAGCCGAGTCGCCTCACGATACTGGTAAACCATACCGCTCTTCCGCAGCCAGGAAGCCTTGAATGTATACGAGTACAGAACAGGAGCGGATACTGGCGGGAAACAGAAGTCACCAGAGCCTAGGGTCTTGGCCAACGGCGAACTTCACAATAATACTGTATAGGTGACTGTCGCGACCCTCTCGCATCCAGAAAATCGCCCGATGCGCGAGACCGAACGCAATCGGGCATAATAACCTTAACCAGAAGGAAAGCTTGGCCTTTCCTGCACATCCAGCGGCTCATTGCGCTCGTCATTCCGCATTCTTCCTCATTACATCAGCGGGAGTCAGGAAACCCAGATTCCAGCGGCGAGGCTGACCAAGGGATGCCATTGCCAACACCATCCCAATGTCGATAACACTCCATCAGCACCTATGCCCTGTATTAATCACAGCCCTCAATGATGACTTGACTGGTTCCTCTTTTGGCCGAGATGATTGATCTGTCTGGGGTACTGGGTGGCGTAGTGTCCAAAAAGGTGTGTGGCGGGAGAACTCGATGTCGATAACGCCAATGTCACAAAGAAATAAAATGGCCGATGTTTCAATGGTGGCGATTTATTTCAATGGTTCTTGCGGCCGCGATGAGCCTTCACCGACGCTGGCATTCTCGCATGCGACGCTCAAGCTGACCACGAGCTCTTTCCTGGGTCATCTCATCATAGTTTCAACAACGTCCCCCTTGGCACTCTTCCGACGACGTTCCTGGTATGAATTTGGGTTATAGACTTTGCCCGGGTGAATCCCTCTTCCGATGCGGTCGGGATGCGGCAGGAAAGTACCCAGGTCTCTTGGTTGCTTGTACGACCAAGCTGGAGGGCCATGGTTGTTTCGTTCTATTTTGCCTGTTTTCCGTCTCTTCAAAACCTCGGCGAATGAGGCGGCACAATGAGATTGTAAAATATCCAAACGAACGTTCGGATGTGTCTTTGATGTGTACGTCGGTGGAGTCGGATGCCGCACGCCATTGTATTTCGAGGCAGGAGGCTTGCTGCTTGCTACTACTCAGGACAGCAGAAAGCAGAGTCGTCCAGGTGGGTTGCTGTCCCGAGACCGCTATAGGCTTTCGAACTCGTCGCGTGGTGGATGTCAACAGCTCTTAGCTAGAGGTGGTATGGAAAGACGCTGTGATTGCATTCGTTTGATGGTTACTCGGTCGAATTTTTGGATTTCACGGCTTCTTTGCTCTGTTTGCAAAGGTTGAGGCCATGAACATTCTCTGCTGAGATGAATGCTGAGTACACAACTCACCGCTGCAATCTGCACCTGCCTTATGGCCGCGAAGCTTGCATCTCACCACAATCGTAAGGTGTAGCCGAATCAAACTATATCGTGACCCCAAGAAGAGGAACGCGTACGGTTGCCCGACCTCATTGGACGCCTTCTTGGAGCTTGCGTGGCTTGAGCCACAACCCGGATATAGCAACAAGGATCGTATGCGAGTACTGGACGAAAGTCAACCAAGATCCAAGATCCAAGACCCAAGAAAGCCACAAGAGGCTTTCTTTGATAACAGGCGAGCAGGGCTCTGCGGCTCCGGCGTCGCGCTCAATGGCCATTGGTCGCTTAAACCATCAGGCGGCCGATCACCTACCTACCTGGGCGCAAGCCACGAATACGAGGGCATCAAGAGTTCACTTTCAGAAGTGGAAAGCTCCTTACCTTCCGCCACAACCGAACTCCAAGATCTTGGCTTGCATCAGCCGAACGCCAACGCCAGTTGGTGGGAGCAGGTCATCAACTTGCTTTTACGAGTAGAACCTCTCGGCCATAAGATATTGGCCGATTCAAGCTGCATATCACTCACTCACTCGATAATCGCCCCCTTACGAGCTATGAACACATCCAAGGATTGAGATGACATCCTGGGACGCTGAGGAGTGGCACAGATAAGATGCGAACACGGACTCGCAAGTCGCAGTACGAGTAAAATTCCCTCCTGGACCCATATTTGATGTAGGGCTGAGGGAGCAGCCTGAACGTTGAGGCTCAAGGAAACCTTTTCCATTCCCGCCCCACTCATATCAAAAGCCAGAGTCAACTTTACTCGGCACCTACCGTAGGACAGAGGCTCCGTTCAGCATGCTGCAGTATTGTTTCGTGGCGATGTGGCCTGATGTTAGACAGACGATACGAGCACAACGTCATACTCGTGCCCATCCTCCACCGAGACTTCGGCCTCGATGCAAGTCATCTTACGGGGTTCTGAACCCCCAACGGCATGTCGCCAAGTGTGTAGCGTTCTCTTAATGCGAGTACTACCCTGCCAAAAGTCTATTCATGTGCATGCCAAAATAGCACAAGTCTCTCGCTTCAGCATGCAAAGCAGATCATATATCGGCGCACAAAAGCAGCCAGAACAAAGTGACGTCGTTCGACCCTGCTGCATTCGCCTTGTCTCGACCCAGTGAGAACGCTCTTTCTTCAGCCAGGGAAGCCTGTCTTGCCCATACTCCCTGCTCCTACGTTCGCCATGCTCACATCCATATCCTCCCGCATCCCTACGGGCCCCTGCCCATACATCCAAAACTGCACCCCTAAATAAGAGTCACAGCAAGCTTGGAAAATCCCGCACAGGCGGAATGGCCAGGGGATGAACTCCTTGCTCAAGAAAAAGTAACTCATTTTCATGGTATCCCCGGCCAACCAGTTGATTATTACTGAGAGGCGAAAGCCTCTGCAAGAGCGAGCACGGTGATTCTTGAGGATTTGCGGGATCGGAAGGATGGCTTCGATGGCAAGGCCCACATAGCCCAGAAGGGTGATGTAGAAGGGAGTCCGCGACAGGAAGGGCAAGAAGACGTGGATGAAGAAGAGGGTGCCGGCGAAGTATCCGAGGAAGATGAAGTACCTGTGGCGCCGCGCATTGATTAGTGTGCAATTCCTCCAAGGTAAGTGTCCATAGATTGCGGACGGGATGGACGCACGGTTTAGTCGCATTCCACTGCCAAAACCCAAACGGCCTCCTCCCTTCCATCAAGAAATCCCACAGCATGCCCTTGTGCCCAGGGCTGTTGTGCGCGTATCCCTGAAACGGCTGATGGCCCACGCCTCCTTTTTCTCCGGCCGGCGCTCTGTTGTCGAGCGCCACTTTCAGCAGGATGAGTTGGACGACAATCATGAGGGAGGCCTGTGCCAGGAGGGATTTGTCGTAATACGCGCCGAACCAGTAGAACACTCTGTCGCGCGGGATTGTCAGCTCCCTTCGAAGTCCTGCAGCATACGCTGCGGCCACACCACGCACTTCAATATCGATGCCACCAGCATTATCAATGGTATATCCAGAGAAAACCCATCGCTCGTCTTCTTCCTGTGTATCGATGCGATTTGGTCGGCGTAGGACGTGATCGGCGATACCACCAAACTGTGCGGTCTCTGTTAGCCCGATGTCGTTCGAAAACCGCCTCCATGGGGCCTGCGGATTCCGACAACTTACAAAATAGGAGCCAGGTAGTCGACGACTAACTGGAGGAGTGCCAGCATTCTAGCGGCGTCGAAGGGAAAGGCTAAGGAAGGATTGTCTACTTCGACCTTCATCACGACGCAGTCTCAGCAGAAGTTTACGAGGAAGGTCGATCGATACCCGAAGCAGAGTAGACCGAGCGACGATGCGACGAGCAGCTCGAGAGCCGATGGCAACCGAACTGTGCACACACACCTCTTCAACGCGACATCTTGGAAACTGCTCCTAGAAAGCAAAGCAGAGAGAAGGACAGTCAGCCGCGGTCCGTTTTGCAGGCTGGCAACGGGCAAGCTACAACACACAATACTAATGACCCGAGAGATGCTGAATTTCGGTGCGAGTCCCAGATGGATGATTTCAGGAACCCAGTGTCGCGCAGGTCAGATCGACGGCACGATATGATTGGCGGAAGCCGTGTTGCCGTTCCGCGAACTCCGCTCCTAACTTTCTTGGGTAAAGTTGCTGCCGGAAAATCCGCCTGCGGTTTACTCGTACACAGTAATTTCCATAAACAGCTAGGTATTGATTCTCAAGTGATTCGATCTAGAAGATAGATTGCTTAGATTGCTTAGTTGCCGAATTAACTACACAAAGCCGCCTGCATATAACTCGTGGCTCATATCAATCTAAATTTCTGACTCGGTATGCCCATGTGAAACGCCTCTCCGTCCATGATTGCGTCACAATATGCCTCTCCAACAAGTTCATAGTACGCCGACTCTGCAGCAGATGGGTCTTTGCGAAGTATAAAGGGAAAAGCGCCTCCATTAATTACACAAACCAAGTCCTCGTGCTGTATATTGCTTGGTCCGATGCCGACGAAGCCTTTCTCTCCAAGAAATGGCATTCTGGACTTGAGCGCGTTGAGTGATTCAAGGTAGTTTTTCTTCTTGGTGTCGCTGTTCGGAATGGCATCTGCACCATTCATGCCCCACAGTGCAATATATCCTTCTCGGCTAAAGCTCGTGGCCCGACGCAATGCCGTGGGACTGCTCAAGAATTCGTGGTCTAGGACGGGGACGCGCCATCGGACATCAACTAGCTTCTGCGGCTGACTGCGATATGGGTGCATGGAACTTGTATCAGACGTCACTATCTCCCGTGACTTGGAAGCAAATATCGCAATGCTTTTGAGAGCCTTCTGTAACTCAGCCCCCGGATCGCCTATTCTCTTTATCCTGTCGACCACCAAGCCGCTGCAGAGGAGGATGTTTTGGTCAACGCCATCTTGTTCTTCTTTTGCGATTGGATGGCGAAACCCTTTAGAGGCGTTGAAAGGGTGTGACGAAACATGTCTCGTCTCCTCTGCTAAAGTAAAGGGATTTTGGTCATCGAGATTAGGTACCCAAGACGGTAGTCTGTTGCCGGTCGTTGGCGGTTCGACGCTCAGGGAAGGCGTTTGCCTGCAAAGCGACATAAAGTTGATTCCTCCCCAGGGGTCGTCATCTTCGACATCTTTCTGAATTATTTTCTTTGTCGTTTCTGTGAAGACAGTCTCATCAGTCACGGAATTGGAAAACCTAATCGGTATATCAAGGCTTTTCCAATCGTTCGCCAATCCGAGAACGCCGTACACTCGGTCGCGCGGGTTCGTAAACTGTAAATGACGAAATCTTCTCAGGATGTGTGCCATATTGAAGAATGGCACGTTTTGATCAGTCTGGTATTGCCTTCGGACTGAGACGCTAGGATGAATAGAACCATACAATGGCTCGGTTTTTCCCAGTATCTTGTCAATAATACGATCAGTCTCTTTCTCACTCGAATTCCTCAGCACGCCGACGGAGTGGTGAATATAAAGGCGAAGAAGGTTGATCGCATCGCAAAAGGTATCACCGTCGATGCACGGATTGCCCCATCTCAAGAGAAGCTTTTTGGGTAGAGCAATCTCCTCTCTAATCCATCCCCTGACAAAGTACTGCAGCTTGCAAAGGTCAAGAACGTCGTCGAGACCGGGTAGATGCAGAATGTTTCCCTTCTTAAGGAGCAAATCTTTGAGTTTAGTCCTGCGAATGGCGAACTCGGCATCAATTGGGTTTGCCCTGCTTTCTTCCTCCTCAATGGTATGCATTTGGCGATACTGCTCGCGGTCCAAATGAGTGATGCCAAGGCATGACATAGCAGCTGCTGAGGATGAAGTCTCCTCACCGAGCCACGCGATAGTGCAAGTGGACTTGCCAAATACCGTGGCCATGTGAGGGAGCTGCATACCCTTCTCATAACTATCATTTTGGTTGATACTGTTGGACTCAATATTATCATTATTACGAAGTATGAACTATGGAATATTGCAGCAACAACACCGTATGGTGTGCGCGCAACGCAGTGCACGTGACCAGCGCCAAGGCTTATGGACGAGGTGCAACAGATACATACTATGTCGCTCCTGGAGCGGCCACACCAGGTCGACATCATAGCGGATGCCCCTGGGATTATCTACGGCGCGATTTCTCGCTAGGCCCTTTCAGCCGTTAAGAAATGTGACCAACGGTCCTACGACTCGCTATTTCCTTTGCCTTGCCAAGGCCGAGGATGCTTCCGTCAATGTGCACACCCCGCGTTCCACCTGGCTGCTTGTCATTTTGCCGGCTTCTGGCACCCACTGTCAATTTTTCAAGCGCAGCATCGTCGTCACTTTAAAGTTGCCTTTGAATTTGATCTCTAAGTGTTTTCCTACAGCTCATGGCCTGTGTTCGTTGGAAAGAGCTTCGCCTCTGGTGATACTTTCGAAGAGTGATCAACGCCCTGGCGGCAATTGGGAATTTGTCAGGGGTCACCTGACCTGACCACCTGACTCGCGCATTCCTCCTTTGCGTGGAGCGCGTCTCACCTTCCTCCTTGGGAAGCGGAGTGCTGCCTACATCTCGCAGCCTCACAACTCTCTCTCAACGTGGCCAGTGCGGCCTCATTCTCTTTTCTCTCTCTCTCCGACCCCAAAAGAATCTGTTGTTGATCAGAGTGGTGTCGGCAGTTCGGCTCAGGGAAGATGGATCTGCTTAGTCTATCAGCAAGTGTGATCGCCGTTCTAGATCTATCTGCCGAAGTTATCAAATATATCAACGACGCAAGTGGGGCAACAAAAGAACGGAAACGGCTCCGTGATGAGATACGTGCTTGTGAAGCTATCCTCCAAGATCTCAGGGATGAGGCTGGTGATTCAGAGGTAAAAAGTGCGTGGAAAGACACGGTTACAGCGCTCGAGGCCCCCGGCGCACCTTTGGGTCGGCTGGAAGCTACTTTGAGTATTCTTAAAGCTGAGCTGCGGCCTAGAGAAAACACCCAAACGGCATTTAAGGCCTTGAAATGGCCATTCGAAATTAGAAGATTGGACAAGTTCATTGACGCATTGGAACGCGAGAAGGGCCTTTTAGCTTTAGCCCTGGCAAACAATTGCCGAAAGCTGATCCAAGACATCCAAACGAGTTCCAAAGACAACGGCAGACACCTTTTGGAATTAATACAGACTACTAGGGAAAATTCCAACAACAGTCAGATCCAGTTTGAAGGGCTGAGAGACGGAATATTGCGTGTCTTTGGGTCGCAAAGTGTCCTCCGAGATGACCTCAATCGTTTGAATGAATTTCGGGAGAATGATGAAGCTGCTGAGAAGCGTAGAGTTATTCTTGAGTGGCTCACCCGGACTGATTATACCTCTAAACAAAACGACTTCATCATTCGACACCAACCAGGGACTGGTCAATGGTTTTTGCGTTCAGAAAAATACACGTCGTGGCTACAAAGAAGCAAACAAACACTATTTTGCTCAGGAATCCCAGGTGCTGGAAAGACAACTCTCACATCAATTGTGGTTGGAGATCTCTATGAGGGATTTGGCAAAGATCGAATACTCGGAACTGCTTACATCTACTGCAACTTTCGAGAGCAAGAAGAGCAAAAAGCTCATAAAATCTTCGCTAGCCTGCTGAGACAACTAGCAGAAGGACTGGCTCCCGTACCAGACCCTCTAAAGAAGCTTTACGCCAAACATGAAGCAGCAAAGACCCAACCATGTATGGACGAAATTTTGGAGACTCTGTCTGCCGTAATTACGATATATCCAAGGGTTTTTATCTTCATCGACGCCCTTGACGAATGTCGGAAATCGGATCGGTTGAAAATTCTATCAGAGATTTTTAGTCTCCAGAAGAGGACAGGATTGAACTTCTTTGCAACATCTCGGCCGATCTTAGACGTCAAGAAGGAGTTCAGAGAATGCATATCATATGAATCACTCGAAATACGCGCCTCGACCGAAGACATACGTCTATATCTCGATAGACACATGGATAGGTTACAAGTATCTATGTCAGAACGGCCATTCCTTCAAGAAGATATTAAGAGGGTAGTTTGTGAAGCTGTGGATGGAATGTATGTGCTCCAATGCTTCTGAAAATCGAGTGTAATCTGCTAAGTTTCGTATAGGTTCCTCTTAGCACAGCTATACTTTCGCACTCTAGAGCACCAAACTTCGGTGAGGGAGATAAAGGATTCGTTGAAATACTTCCTGAAGGCATCAGATGGAGGAATTGAAGACGGGAGACTAAACTCGTTAACCAGAGCATACCAGCACACAATGGACCGGATCAATGGACAACAACAGAGACCTCGAGAGCTGGCATATAACACTCTTTATTGGATCACATCAGCGAAGAGACCACTTTCGATATTAGAGCTGCAGTGCGCCCTTGCTGTGGTTCCAGGCGACTCGGAAGTCGACGACGACAACATTCGTGATATGGATCTTATTGTCTCTGTCTGTGGTGGAATAGTCACAGTCGATGAGAACAGCAACGTGGTCCGATTGGTTCACTATACGACCCAAGAATTCTTTGAAAACCAGAAGGATTGGCCAAATAATGCGGATACTTATGTCGCAAAGATTTGTGCCACATATTTATCTTTCAGCGCCTTTGAGAACGGTGTTTGCGAAAATGATTCAACGTTTGAGGAACGACTACGACTATATCCTCTCTATAACTATGCAGCACAAAATTGGGGGTATCACGCTAACAAGCTGCAAACATGCTATTCAGAAATTCTCAACTTCTTAGAGTCCGACGTCAAGGTGGAAGCTTCTATTCAAGCACTGTTGGTAAACAAGCCATCTGGCTTGTACTATGGCTACCACTATTGCAAAAAATTTCCCGAATCTATGACAGCCCTACATTTAGCAGCATACTTCGGGGTCGAATTTGCTGTGCAACTACTCCTTCAAAAAGAACCCTCACCTTCCAAATGCAGCTACTGTCGAACACCTCTGTCTTATGCTGCTGAGAACGGGCACGACACCGTCGTCAAGGCGTTACTTGGGGAGAGTGTAAGCACGGGGCTAAATGGTAGCACTTGTGCCGCAGGTGGCCCTCCTACTGTCTGGAACAGTGACGAGTGTGTGACGAAGTTACAGGTTGAGTCAAGTTCGCTCGAGGCTAACATCAAGGACAAGGATGGGCGAACGCCGCTAGCGTGGGCCGCCACCAACGGTCATAAAGCAGTCGTTAGATTGCTTCTAGCCGTAAAAGAGGTGGACCCCGACTCCAAGGATAACGATGGTCGAACGCCGCTCGCGTGGGCCGCCATTAACGGTCATGAAGCAATCGTTGGGTTGCTTCTAGCTGTGAAGGAGGTGAATGCTGATTCGAGAACCCTAAACCGTGACTGCGGTAAGTTGCAATAGATGTACTGATTGAGAATTCCAAAAGAACTAACCTCAAGCCACTGCCAGAGAATCGCAGCAAGCACGAGGTAATTGGGGGGGTTGATTGTTTCCGGACGCCGCTGTCATGGGCCGCCGAGAACGGCCATAAGACAATTGTGAAACAACTCCTGGAAAAGAGTGAAGTTAATCCTGACTCGAAAGATTGTAATGGACGTACACCACTGTCATGGGCTGCCAAAAATGGCCATGAAGCAATCTTGGATCTCCTTTTAGAGACAGGCAAAGTCGATGTTGACTGCAAATCTACTAGCTGGAATTGCCAAGGCATTACGCCACTAATGCTCGCCGCTGCTCGTGGCCACCAAGCAACCGTGCATAAGTTGATTATGACGGGTAAAGCTGATATTGGATCGAGGACAACTGGGAACTTTCTGCCAGGTCGAACACCATTATCCATGGCTGCGAGTTATGGCCACGAAGCGGTAGTAAAACTTTTGCTTGAAAACAGCAATGCGATCGTTGACTCAAAGTCCACTGGGAGGTATGAGCCGGACTGGGCACCAATACTATGGGTTGCCGATGACGATGAAACAGTTGGCGAATCCAATGATACTGGGGACAACTTCACAGGCCGGACCCCGCTGTCCTGGGCTGCTGAACGAGGGCACGATGGTGTCATTAAGTTGCTCCTTGAGAAGGGAGCAGACCCCAATTCAAAGGATAAAGATGGGCTGACGCCGTTGTTTTGGGCAGCCAGAAACGGGAATGATGCAACAGTCAAGGCGCTGCTCGCAACGCCAGGCGTCGAGACTGATCCTACAGCCACCGGTGGATACAAGGAGGGCCGCACACCACTTTCATGGGCAGCAGAGAGGGGCCATGAGCAAGTCGTTAAACTATTACTTCGCCGAGGAGCTAGGGCCGACTCAGGTGCTACAGGGATGTATGATGTCGGCCGGACGCCGCTGTCGTACGCGG